>OZ034804.1:77427689-77980189 GCA_964028335.1 Altica lythri | reverse complement strand
GAGCAAACCTGGGCAAACCTGGGCGAAAACGGTCAAACCTGGGCAAACCTGGGCAAACCTGGGCAAACCTGAGCAAACCTGGGCGAAAACGGTCAAACCTAAGCAAAACTGGGCAAAACTGGGCGAAAACGGTCAAACCTGGGCAAAACTGGGCAAACCTGGGCAAAAACAGTCAAACCTGGGCAAACCTGGGCAAAAACAGTCAAACCTGGGCAAACCTGGGCAAAACCGAACAAACCTGGACCAAAATGGGCAAACCTGGGCAAAAATGGGCAAACCTGGGCAAAAATGGGAAAACCGGGGAAAAAATTATCAAACCTGGACAAAAACCGGTCAAACCTGGTCAAACTTGGGAATAAACTTGGGAATAACCTTGGGGAAAAAACTTAGGAAAAAACTTGGAAAAAAACTTGGGAAAAAACTTGGGAAAAAAACTTGGGAAAAAAACGTGGAAAAATTTGGGGAAAAAACTTTGGGAAAAAACCTTGGCAAAAAACTTGGGAAAAAAACTTGGGAAAAAAACTTGGGGAAAAAACTTGGGGAAAAAACTTGGGGAAAACCTTGGGGAAAACTTGGGGAAAAAATTGGGGAAAAAATTGGGGAAAAACTTGGGGAAAACTTGGGGAAAAACTTGGGGAAAAACTTGGGGGAAAACTTGGGGAAAAGCTTGGGGGAAAATTTGGGGGAAAATCTTGGGGAAAATTTTGAGAAAAATCTTGAGGAAAATTTTAATTTTAAGAAAAAAAAACAGGGGAAATACTTGAGGAAAAACTTGGGGAAAACTTGGGGAAAATTTGGGGAAAAACTTGGGGGGAAACTTGGGGGAAAACTTGGGGAAAATCTTGGGGAAAATTTTGAGAAAAATCTTGAGGAAAATTTTAAGAAAAAAACAGGGGAAGAACTTGGGGAAAATTTGGGGTAACTTTAGGGAAAAACTTGGGGAAAAACTTGGGGAAAAACTTGGGGGAAAACTTGGGGAAAATCTTGTGGAAAATTTTGAGAAAAATCTTTAAAAATTTGAAAATTCTAAAAATTTTGAAAATTTTAAAAATTCTTAAAATTTTGAAAATTTGGAAAATTTTTGAAAATTTTGAAAAATTTTGAAAATTTTGAAAAATTTTGAAAATTCTAAAAATTTAAAAATTCTAAAAATTTTGAAAATTGTAAAAATTATTAAAATTTCGAAAATTCTAAAAATTTTGGAAATTCTAAAAATTTTAAAAATTCTAAAATTTTTGAAAATTTTGAAAATTCTAAAAATATTAAAAATTCTGAAAATTTTGAAATTTTGAAAATTCTGAAAATTTGAAGTTTTGAAAATTTAAAAAATTTTAAAATTTGAAAAATTTTAAAAACGAAAAATTTTAAAAATTTGAAAATTTTGAAAATTTGAAAATTCTAAAAATTTTGAAAATTCTAAAAATTTTGAAAATTTTAAAAATTCTAAAAATTTTGAATGAAAATTTTGAAAATTTTGAAAAATTTTGAAAATTTTGAAAAATTTTGAAAATTTGAAAGCTAAAAGTTTTGAAAGTTTTAAAAATTCTAAAAATTATGGTAATTTCGAAAATTTTAAAAATTATGAAAATTTCGGATATTCTAAAATTTTTGAAAATTTTGAAAAATTTTGAAAAATTTGAAAAATTTTGAAAATTTGAAAATTCTAAAAATTTTGAAAATTCTGAAAATTTAAAAATTCTAAAAATTTTGAAAAATTTTGAAAATTTGAAAATTCTAAAAATTTTGAAAATTCTAAATATTTAAAAATTCTAAAAATTTTAAAAATTTTGAAAATTTGAAAAATTTTGAAAATTCTAAAAATTTAAAAATTTGAAAAATTTTAAAAACGAAAAATTTTAAAAATTTGAAAATTTTGAAAATTTGAAAATTCTAAAAATTTTGAAAATTTTAAAAATTCTAAAAATTTTGAATGAAAATTTTGAAAATTTTGAAAAATTTTGAAAATTTTGAAAAATTTTGAAAATTTGAAAACTCGAAGTTTTGAAAGTTTTAAAAATTCTAAAAATTATGATAATTTCGAAAATTTTAAAAATTATGAAAATTTCGGAAATTCTAAAATTTTTGAAAATTTTGAAAAATTTTGAAAAATTTGAAAAATTTTGAAAATTTGAAAATTCTAAAAATTTTGAAAATTCTGAAAATTTAAAAATTCTAAAAATTTTGAAAAATTTTGAAAATTTGAAAATTCTAAAAATTTTGAAAATTCTAAATATTTAAAAATTCTAAAAATTTTAAAAATTTTGAAAATTTGAAAAATTTTGAAAATTCTAAAAATTTAAAAATTCTAAAAATTTAAAAATTCTAAAAATTTTGAAAATTTTGAAAGTTTTGAAAATTCTAAAAATTATGAAAATTTCGAAAATTCTAAAAATTTTGGAAAACAAATCTTTGAAAATTTTGAAAAATTTTGGAAATTCTAAAAATTTTAAAAATTCTAAATTTTTTAAAAATTTTGAAAAATTTTGAAAATTATAAAATTTTTGAAAATTTTGAAAATTCTAAAAATTTTGAAAATTCTGAAAATTTTGAAATTTTGAAAATTCTGAAAATTTTAAAAATCTTAAAAATTTGAAGTTTTGAAAATTTTAAAAATTTGAAAATTTGGAAAATTTGAAAATTCTAAAAATTTTGAAAATTTTAAAAATTTTAAAAATTTTAAAAATTTTGAAAATTTTAAAAATTTTGAAAATTCTAAAAATTCTTGAAAATCCTGAAAATTTTGAAAATTTGGAAAATTTTTGAAAATTTCGAAAATTCTAAAAATTTTGAAAATTTTGAAAAATTTTGAAAATTTTGAAAAATTTTGAAAATTTTGAAAATTTTTGAAAATTTTAAAAAATTTTGAAAATTTTAAAAAATTTTGAAAATTTTGAAAATTTAAAAATTCTAAGAATTTTGAAAATTTGAAAATTCTAAAAGATTTGAAAGTTTTAAAAATTCGAAAAATTATGAAAATTTAGAAAATTCTAAAAATTTTGAAAACTAAAATTTTTGAAAAATTTAAAAATTTTTGAAAAATTTAAAAATTTTTGAAAATTATGAAAATTTTGAAATTTTGAAAATTCTAAAAATTTGAAAAATTTTAAAAATTTGAAAAATTTTAAAAATTTGAAAAATTTAGAAATTTTGAAGTTTTGAAAATTTGAGAAAAATTTTGAAAATTGTTGAAAATTTGAAAAATTTTGAAAATTTGAAAAATTTTGAAAATTTGAAAAATTTTGAAAATTTGAAAAATTTTGAAAATTTGAAAAATTTTGAAAATTTGAAAAATTTTTCAAATTTGAAAAATTTTGAAAATTTAAAAATTTTGAAAATTTGAAAAATTTGGAAAATTTTTGAAAATTTGGAAAATTTTTGAAAATTTGGAAAATTTTTGAAAATTTAGAAAAAGACCAGGAAACGTTCGTTAATTCATTTTTGTGACTTTTAGTGTCGCAACACCTTCGGTTTATAAAACTTAAATCTTTGAAACTTAATGAGAGTATAAAAACCATTCCAAACTTTAAATTACGAAATTTATAAAACTAAAATTACAATTTTTATTGAAATTTGTCATGCTTCATAAAATATGTAATTATCCGAGAAAAATGTTTACTTGTTTAAATTAGATTACTGTAATTTAAAACTGGTAATCCTTGTATTGCAATTTGTTATAGTAAAAAAACGAGATGAAAGAAGAGTTTGGTGAATATTACAGACTACGTGTAGAACTTTCTTCACTTGAAGACCGCTTATTTTGGAATTTCTCGGAGTTCAAAATAATAATAAAAAGTGAGAGGTGTCAAAGGACACCCGGATGGAACGAAGTTCCTTTCGATTAATTAGTGAAGGAAAAGTAATTTGTAAACACAACAGACACAAACCTGGGCAAAAAATGATCAAACCTGGGCAAACCTGGGCCAAAAATAAGCAAACCTGGGCAAAAATGAGTAAACCTGGGCAAAAATCTTGGGGAAAATCTTGGGGAAAAATCTTGGGGAAATCTTGCGGGAAATCTTGGGGAAAATCTTGGGGAAAATCTTGGGGAAAATCTTGGGGAAATACTTGGGAAAAAATTGGGGAAAAACTTGGGAAAAAACTTGGGGAAAAACTTGGGGAAAAACTTGGGCAACAACCAAAATGAACCGACAACATCGAGTCAGGATGCGCGAAGATTTGACAGAAGTGGCTACCAAAACAAACCAGATTGTAAAGTTTGCGGAAAGTTCCACAAAGGTGATTGTAAATATGTTAATTATAATTGTTCAATATGTAAAAAGAAAGGACATTTAGCCCAGGTATGTTATAAAGCGAGAATTAATTATATTAATTCAGATCATAGAGATTCAAATAGTGAAATGTCTAGTAATAGTAATGAAAACATTGAAGAGTGTTGGTACAATAGTTTTGATGTAGTAAATAACAATGATAATACCATTATTAATAAGAATCAATCTAAAAATCAGTTAACTAAATTACATTCTTTTAATTGTGAAATTTTTAACATTTGTGAATTTGATAATAAATATAAAGTTAGGGTTGTAATTGAAAATAAAGAGCATATATTTCATATTGACAGCGGTAGTACGATCACAGCAATTAACTATGAACAATTTAACAAATATTTTAGACATCATAAATTAATAAAATCAGAAATTATTTTAAAAAGTTATAATAATTCAATGTTTACTCCTTTAGGTTATTTTAAGGTAGAAATGAGTTATGAAAACAAAATTAGATGTATTCAAATTTATGTTATTGAAAATGGAGGTCCAAAGATCGTTGGTAGAAATTGGTTAGAAGCTTTTGATGTTAGATTTGGGTTAGTAAACCAGATTGATCAGGTAAACAATGAAATTGATAAAATCATAAAAAGTTTTCCAGAGGTAATGACAAAAGAAACGGGTAAGTTTAAATTGGATAAAATAAAGATTTATTTAAAAGAGAATTCAGTACCTATCTTTAGAAAGGCACGACCTGTACCTTTAGCTTTCAAGAAAATGGTATCTGAAGAAATTAATCATTTAGAAAAGGAAGGGATTATAAGAAGGATAGAAACTTCAGAATGGGCAACACCATTGGTGCCGGTGTTAAAGGAAAATGGTAAGATAAGATTATGCGGTGACTATAGTGTTACAGTAAATAAATTTTTGGAAAATATGGAGTATCCGCTGCCAAGGGCAGAAGAAATTTTCTCAAAGTTATATGGAGGCGTTCATTATACAAAACTAGATTTAGGGAGAGCCTATAATCAATTCGAAGTCGATGAAGAGTCAGCTAAAATTTTAACATGGAGTACACCTCAAGGATTATATGCAGTCAATAGACTACCTTTTGGAATTAAAGTAGCTAGCTTTATTTTTCAGAGACATATAGAAGAATTACTAAAAGACATTCCAAATTGTGCAAATTACCTGGATGATATAATAGTAACTGGTAAAAACGTGGAAGAACATTTAAAGACATTAATTACAGTTTTAGAACGATTGAAAAGAGCGGGATTAACATTAAACATTAACAAATGCAAATTTTTTAAGCAGGAAATTGAATATTTAGGTCACACAATTACAAAAGAAGGTTTGAAGACGAGTAGTAAGAAGGTGAAAGCGATTAAAGAAGCTCCTAGACCACAAAATTTAACCGAAGTTAGGTCATTTTTAGGTATGATCAATTATTATTCGAAATTTATTCCAAACACAGCAGCTATTCTAAAACCAATATATAATTTATTAAATAAAAATTCAGAATTTAAGTGGGATGAAAAATGTGACAAAGCATTTATTGAAATTAAAGATATTTTGTCAGCGGAACTGATATTAACACACTTCAACCCAGACCTTCCGATAATATTAACATGTGATGCGAGTATGACAGGGATTTCAGCCGTAATTTCACAAGTTACTCCAAATAATGAAGAGAAGATAATAGCATTTGCTTCAAGAACTTTACAGCCTGCAGAAAAAAATTATCCAATAATACACTTAGAAAGCTTAAGCATTTATTTTGGTTTAGTAAAATTTTATCAATTTTTGTATGGAAAAAAGATTAAGATTAGGACCGACCACAAACCACTAATAACAATATTTCATCCAGAAAAAGGAATTCCACAAATGCATGCAACGAGAATTCAAAGATGGGCAGCGTATTTAAACAGTTTCGATTATGAAATACTAGCTTTTGCCCGCGACTTCGTCTGCGTGTAATTCGAATAAAAGCAAGGTCTTTATGTATCAATAACTGGTGCCCGCGACTTCGTGTGCGCAGTATTAGTATTTCGAGTAGCTTATATTAGCGTGAAAAGAACTAACATTATGACATTAAAATTATAACATACATAATTTTTGGGTCGTATTTGAAAAATATAACAGTCTGACAATATTGAGATGTTACATTCGCACTGTAATAACGTAACAATATTGTCAACATAACAAATACAGTAATTAAGAACTGCAAACCTCTAATCATAGGCCTATAGGTAGCTACTCAAATGATGTATTATGAAGGACAAAATTTATCTCCTTTAAATACCAAAAGCGATAAAAGTATTCATTTTGATAAGGATCCATTTATTACTACCAAATGTGCATTAGAAATAAATTATCAATTTTTATTGTATTTATGGTTCACTATTTTGACAATAATGGCTTACTCATAAAAGATAGATATATATGGTGTCGCAGAATTTTTTGTAGGACTATTTAAGATAAATATTTTCACCATACATTATATACATGTAGCACTAACTGTTTTTGCAGCACACGCCTGAGTAGCTCGCAGATTGCAGAATTTTTTCAGACTTAAATGACATTTATCGTTATATTTTGGACAATTCACACAATATCTTTATAAATTATAGCCTACTAGCTGTTGCCCGCGACTTCGTCTGCGTGTAATTCGAATAAAAGCAAGGTCTTTATGTATCTTATATTAGCGTGAAAAGAACTAACATTATGACATTAAAATTATAACATACATAATTTTTGGGTCGTATTTGAAAAATGTAACAGTCTGACAATATTGAGATGTTACATTCGCACTGTAATAAAGTAACAATATTGTCAACATAAGAAATACAGTAATTAAGCACTGCAAACCCCTAATCATAGGCCTATAGGTAGCTACTGCAGTATGCTTCTATAAACTATATTTAGCGATTTTTTTCTGTCAAAAAAGTGAACCATAAATACAATAAAAATTGATAATTTATTTCTAATGCACATTTGGTAGTAATAAATGGATCCACCATACATTATATACATGTAGCACTAACTGTTTTTGCAGCACACGCCTGAGTAGCTCGCAGATTGCAGAATTTTTTCAGACTTAAATGACATTTATCGTTATATTTTGGACAATTCACACAATATCTTTATAAATTATAGCCTATATGTTATTCTGATATATAAGCTACATTACTGTAAAGTTTCATTAAAATCCGTTTAGTAGTTTTTGCGTGAAAGAGGAACAAACATCCATCCATACATCCATACATCCATACATCCATCCAAACAAACTTTCGCCTATATAATATTAGTAGGATATGTTATTCTGATCTATAAGCTACATTACTGTAAAGTTTCATTAAAATCCGTTTAGTAGTTTTTGCGTGAAAGAGGAACAAACATCCATCCATACATCCATCCAAACAAACTTTCGCCTATATAATATTAGTAGGATGGAATTTTAGTTTGGGCTCATAAGATAGTAATTCCGAAAATATTACGTAAAGAAATGTTACAAGAATTACATCAAGATCATTTTGGGATGGTAAAGACCAAAAACGTTGCTCGATCGTTTGTATATTGGCCTAATATCGATAAAGAGATTGAGAGAACGTGTGCAGATTGTATATATTGTATGAAAGATAAACCTGCACCTCCGAAGGCAACTTTAACACCATGGAAAATTGAAAGAGAACCTTGGAATCGCATAAACATGGACTTATTGGGACCAATTCAAGGAAAAATGATTCTGGTGATGGTAGACGCATATAGTAAATGGACAGAAGTAGTGATGGGCATAATCGAATTATTCACATAATCGAGATATGAGTATTCGAGTGATTTCAATAATCGGGTGATCATTCGAATTATCCATCACTCGGATGCTACTCCAGACATCTAACGATAATTTTTTGAACTCGAGAACGAAAACCAAAGATTTCTAAATATTTATGCCAGTCATGTGAGTGATGATTCGAATTATCAAAAGATGTCGAATGCGCGGTTTTTCCCTCGGTACTTTTTTCTTCGGGTGGAGTCGAATTATTGGATATGAATATTCGAATGTTTATTTTTTAGTCAGTCTAGCGCTACAAGGTTAGAAGCTAGAACCTAGATAGTGTTTCAAAGTTTTAACACGATTTTTTTGTCTTTCTTTTATTGTTGCTTTTGTTATTTACTTCGCTTCTTAGAATTTCTTATACTGTTGCATGGTATATGGTGTATTGTTGCTAGTTTTTGATTTTACCATTATTACAGTACAAATTTTGTAAAAATGAGACCGGGTGCAAAAAAATCAATTGTGTGGGAACATTTTAATAAAACTGGAGATACGCAAGTCCAGTGTAGGACATGCAAAAAATATTTAAAATTTTTTGGTAATACAACAAATCTAAACCAACATTTGAAACGCATCCACCCAACACTTTTAGCAGTTCCAGTAGATGCTAGAGACAGTGCGGAAGGCTCTATTTATTCACAAAATGATAATAATTTAAATAGTCTTCATCAAAATCCAGGACCGTCTTCAACTATAGGTAGTAGTGATTTTTCAACATCACTGGTATTGGGATCGGATGATTGTCATGCTCTACCTCGAAAACGTCAGAAGCAAATGAAACTTTTTGGTGCTCCGAGCAATCAGCTAAAAGAGAGTGATATTGAAAAAATTGATAATGCCCTGGTAAAAATGATTACCAAAGATTATCAACCTTTTTCAATAGTGGAAGACCAAGGTTTTATTGAATTCACTAGCCTACTTCAACCTCAATACAAGTTGCCAAGCCGAAAAAAACTGACTTGTGACTATTTACCAAAAATGTACAACCAAGAAGTATCTAGATTAAAATCATTGTTATGTGACGTTGAAAGTGTTTCTGTGACTACAGACATTTGGACTTCCGATAGTAACAGAAGTTATATTACGGTGACTTGCCATTTCATACACGAAGAAGGATTCCTCTCCAAAGTGTTGTCTACGGAAGAAATAATGGGAAGTCACACAGGTGAACGAATATATGAAACATTAAAAGATATTTTTTGTAAGTGGAATATTCTTAATAAGATTACAACAATAGTTTCGGACAATGGATCGAACATTAAATGTGCAATCAACGAATTTTTAAAAAAACATCATCATCCTTGCGTGGCACATACCCTCAATTTAAGCGTGAATGATGCAATTACAAATAATGCAGAATTTCAAATTATTTTAAAAAAGTGTAAAACAATTGTGGGACACTTCAATCACAGTGCGTTATCGTGTAGCATATTAAAAGCAGTGCAAGAACAGATGGGTTTGCCAGTGCTAAAAGTTAAACAGGACGTTGCTACCAGATGGAATTCATCCTTCATAATGTTAGAGAGGTTAGTAAGAATAAAAGATTCTCTTTCAATAACTATGACAAAAATTGCAAGAGCCCCTGTTTTTTTGGATGCTGGTGAATGGGGGGTGGTAGAAGAGAGTCTAGTTCTTCTAAAACCATTGGAAGTCATGACAACAGCTTTATCGGCGGATAAATATCCGACAATATCTACTGTTGTACCACTCGTGAGATGCCTCCAATTTTCTCTTAATAATACTGAAACTCTAACAGAAACATGTACTAACTTAAAACAAGCCCTATTAGATACAATCTCTCGCCGACTAAGTATACTGGAAAGCAACAAAACAGTTGCGAAAGCAACATTTTTGGACCCAAGGTTCAAAAAACTAGCTTTTGGTGCGGATATCAATGCAAATAATGCGCAGAAATGGGTGGCGGAAGAGTTGACTGCTATTTTAAATGAAAAAAATCAGACGGCTGTTAATGAGCTTACCAACAATAAAACCAATACAACTGCACCAAATACTTCGATGCCAAGCGAAAAAAAGGAAGATTTTGATATATGGTCTCATTTCGACGATAAAGTGGCAAAGTCAAAGTGTCATACTACCCCAACAACTATGGGTACTATAACATTGAGGCAATACGTAGAGATGCCACCTTTTGACAGAAAAAGAAATCCCATGGAGTTTTGGAGCAAATACAAAACCACTTTCCCCGAGCTTCATCAATTGGCCATGAAATATTTAGCAATACCAGCAACCTCGGTACCTTCTGAAAGAGTCTTTTCCAAATCTGGACAATTAACAAACCTAAGGAGAAATCGTCTCTCTCCAAAAAATTTGGACCAAATTTTATTTTTGAATAGTACCTAAATGTACCGGTTTTTACGTTATCTGTTTTATTTCCTAAAAAGACTGTTTTTAGATAAGAATGTGTTTATATTTGCTATTTATTTATCGAGATTTTATTTTTTGTTATCATTAGATATTCCTAAAAAACTATGCAAGTTTCATAAGTTTTTGTTTTTGTGAAATACTAATTTTGAATTGTTTTCAAAAATGTATTAAAAGTTCGTGTTTTGTTTGTATTTTGTATTTATAGTTATTTTTTCTGAGAATGTTATTTATTTGTTTTTGATATTTATTTTTTTCCATATTCCCAAATAAAGTTTATTTATTATATTATCTGAGTTTTAAGTCCCCTTTTTTTGCTTTGATTATTGAAACTTGATAACGCTGCATATCCATTTCATTAATAACAATAATAACATTACTACCAAATAAATTTATCATTCGAATTCTACCATTCAAACTATTTCAGAGATTTGCAAACGTATCTATTAAACGCAGACAGAGAACCGAGATACCGAGAACAGAATTCATATATTAATTCGAAATATTTATATCTCGCATCTTCTCTTACCATTACTTGCCATTACACTCGGTGTATTGTATTTGTCCGACAACCGAATTCATTCGAATCAACTATATCTCGCATTTCGCTTCACGGCATTTCACTCGGCAAAGTATTTGAGAATTTTGAGTGATCTGATCATTCGAATGATTTTGCTCAAGTTCTCGAGATATCTCGAAACATTTTAATAATCGAATTACCGATTATTTTTCATTCGAATTATCCCATCACTAGACAGAAGCTTACATAATGAAGACAATAACATCAGCTGAAACAGAAGAGAAAATAAAAGATGCGTGTGCAAGATTCGGCATACCAAAGGTTGTAGTTACAGACAATGGGACACAATTTACTGCAGAAAATATACAAACATTCTTTAAAAGAAATAATATAAAACACATAACTTCCCCACCTGGACATCCACAATCTAATGGTGCCGCGGAGAATTTTGTAAAGACAATCAAAAACAATGTCAAAGCAAGATTAGCCGATCCTAGAAACAAAAACAAAAGTATAAATATGATAGTGGCAGAATTTTTATTTGCGTACCGAACAACAGAACATATCACAACGAAAGAAACACCTGCGAAATTAATGTTAAATAGAGATATTAGAAATAGAGCAACTATATTAAAAGAGACTATTATGAAAGGAACAGAAGATGAGGAAAGAAATAATAAAGGCATTGATGAGAATCACAAAAAAGCACAAAGAAGACAGATAAAGAACTTTAGAGGAAAGGAGAGAGAATTTAAGGAAAATGAGAAGGTATTTGTAGCTGATTACAGAAATGTTAACCAAAGACAATGGACAAAAGCAAAAATAGAGAAAAGAATAGGCAAAACAACATATCTTTGTAGATTAGAAGACAATAAATTATGGAAAAGACACACAAACCAGATTCATAGAGGATCAACGATAAATGAACAGACAGACACAGAAGAAGAGAAGGATAATTTAGAAATAATAGAAACGAATCCAAAGAAAACTGAAAAGCAGAAGATCAAATTAAATGTAACAAAGAACATAGCAAGAGAGAAAGACAAGAAAACAACTAAAAAGAGTGAAGAAAAGACAGGAGATACCACCAAAGAATTAGGCGAAGCCACTTTAGCAAATTCACATAATAATGAAACGATTTTAATAAATCCAAATATACCTTCAACATCAGAAAATTTAAATATGAATCAACCAATTTCGCCTAGATCTTTGGAAATTCATGATGAAGATATAAAAAGAAGTAGTAGGGTAAAGAAAAAGCCTAGCAAGCTTAAAGACTTTGTTTTATAATTAATAATACTGTTATAATGAGATTATTGGTTTTTTTTTTCTTATTGTTAGTATTATTTTTATTATGTTTATTGTAAAGGCTAAAGATAATCCAGTAAAGTAATAAAATAATATTTTTAAATCTAACAAAAGGTGGTGTAATGTAGGGATATAAAAATTAGACGTGGCAACTGCGCTGGAACAAAAGAATCAGTCTTGTTGAGAACATTGAGAGATAACTGAGGAGAATCTTTAGCCTAATAGAAGTTTAAACCTGTGTATTAAAGTAATAAACCGTTTAAAATATAAAACGAGTTTAAATTCACTTTAACGATACATCACAAATATAAAATAATTGATGGAAGATTATTTAAAATAAAGGCTGAAAAATTGAAGTGGGTTGAACCTAAAAAGTCGAGAAGCAAAATTGTACGAAAATGTCATTGGAGAAATTGTAAGAAGTATCCTTACAATCTCCACAGAAGAAAAATAATACTGGTTCAAATTATTACTTTAAAGCGGTTTCAAAAGTATTTTGAACTCACCACGAAATATCCTTAGCTCTGCAACACACCCATCAACCAACTAGCCGAAGAACAGGACACGCAGCGTATTTTGAAAAATTCGTGTAAGTCTTTTAGAGTTAAAACTGTTATCACTGATTTGTAAACACTAAACTGAGTTTATACACTTTTATTAAGTTAGGAATACGGTGAATTATAAAGTTTTTAGAGACAGACGTTTTAGTTGGATCTCAATTTGAAAATATACTGACATTGATTAATAATAACTTTTTCTCATGGAAACCATGATACGAGATAGAACAAAATGATAACCGAGTGTTTTAGTTAGTTTAAATTAAACAAGTAGGTACCTACACACCAACGCTAGCATGATAGGTATAGGTGGCATATTAATGTAGAGAAAAGAACAAGATCAGTTAATGCATCCAGTTGCTTATGTAAGTAGACAAACTACCATTGATGAACAGAAGTATCATTCAGGAGAACTAGAAACATTATGTGTCGAATGGACACTTGAGAAAGATTAAGAACTTATTTAATAGGAAACCCATTCACTATCATTACTGACTGCAATGCATTACGCACAACATTTTCAAAGAAAAACATGATCCCTAGAATAGGATGATGAATGATGATAGTGTCTTAAATTGCTAGAATATAATTTTAATATTTTACATCGATCAGGAAAAAATATGACACACGTAGATTCATTATCATGGAATCCATTCAGTGAAGCAGAAGATACAGATTGTGTAGATGGATTAACAGTACTATATAATACTTTAGAAGAAGAAGATTGGCTTTGTATCTTACAAAAGCAAGACCCCAAAATATCAAAAATATGGACATTTTAACAAAAAACCAACCTGAAAATAAAGAAGAGAAGGTTATTAGAGAAAAATATAAAATAATTTATGGAAGATTATTTAAAATAAAGGCTGAAAAATTGAAGTGGGTTGTACCTAAAAAGTCGAGAAGCAAAATTGTACGAAAATGTCATTGGAGAAATTGTAAGAAGTATCCTTACAATCTCCACAGAAGAAAAATAATACTGGTTCAAATTATTACTTTAAAGCGGTTTCAAAAGTATTTTGAACTCACCACGAAATATCCTTAGCTCTGCAACACACCCATCAACCAACTGAACCAACTAGCCGAAGAACATGACACGCAGCGTATTTTGAAAAATTCGTGTAAGTCTTTTAGAGTTAAAACTGTTATCACTGATTTGTAAACACTAAACTGAGTTTATACACTTTTATTATGTTAGGAATACGGTGAATTATAAAGTTTTTAGAGACAGACGTTTTAGTTGGATCTCAATTTGAAAATATACTGACATTGATTAATAATAACTTTTTCTCATGGAAACCATGATAGGAGATAAAAAAAATGATAACCGAGTGTTTTAGTTAGTTTAAATTAAACAAGTACCTTTCAATCCAACTGCGTTTTAAACTAATTCAACAGTCAGGATGATTTAGGACATATCGCTTTATATAATACCTTAGAAAAATTAAAAGAGAATTATTGGTTTCCAAGAATGCGAAATTACGTTAAAGGATATATTGGAGCTTGTTCTGAATGTTTATATCATAAAAACACCTTTACATACTTTACATATTGATCACTTAGGGCCTTTTGTAACGAGTCACAGTAACAACAAATATTTATTACAGTTTAAAGCATCCATGTAAGTTTTTTCGAATCCCAAAAAATAAGACCGAGAGGAATAGATGGATTTCTCTCATAAGGTAAAAAAATGCTATCATTCACTTTAGAAGATTTATGTTTTAAAATTATTTATTTACAGAAGAAAAGATAGAGATCCAAGTGAATTTGTGTGTGATTATTACTTCTTGAATAAAGAATGGACCATTTTTATTTAATTTCAATGTTCAGAAGAAGTTTAATATAAAATCACCAGAAAAAAGGTATGAATTTTGTTGCAGAAAATCCATTAGTCTAATCAACCACTTTTTTTAGGATGCGAACTGTAAAAAACCTTCTGACTGAGTGTTATAATATTCTGCAGCAAGTCTATCATATTATATATCACAAATTTCAATTATTTTTTAATTGTGTGCAGCCCTCAAAAACTTTCAATATCCCCTAATTAAAGAAGTTGAGGAGTATTATTAAAGGACGACATATAATTTTGAGTTTCAAATATTTTTTATTTTAGCAATATATTTCCTACAGTACAAAAAACAACTATAGTACATTCAATACACCAATTTAAAACAGTTTGTTATACTTAGCATCAAATCACCATCATCATAAGGCATCTTAATCGTCGTTCAAGCATTTAGATATCACAAAAATTAACCAGTCTATTGGATTTCGATTCGATTCCACAGAAGAAACTAAAAAATACGTAAAAAGTTGAATTTAAACATAATAAACAATATTAAAAATAAACAGACATGAAGTTAGTTGCAATTTAGTTACTAAATGTCAAGTTGGCATAGCCTTTTTCTATACGTTAATATATTTATATTAAATTCATAATTAACTTTTTCAATAAACTAATAAATAAACATTAAACTAACATTTTAAACATAATAAACTTAATATTGATTTATTTTATCGATGTTTAAAAAAGCGACATCTAGTAGCGAAAATTGGAATTTGTTGTGTGCTTACAATTTTCGTTAATAGATGTCTCTAGAGGTACGATTTTTCAAAACATTAAATTTTAACTTTGAATATATTCAAAGAATTTTAATTAATTTAATACATAGATATTTGTTTTATAATTATTATAAATTTAAAGTTAATAAACTAAACTAAGCAAAATAATTATTGTTGAGATTTGATCAATTGACAGCTGATCCTTATCGAGTCAAAGTTGGCACTTACTGTAATTTAATATTTCACACTAAATTAGGTTGGCAGGGAAATTAGACAATTTGATAATTTGATAGTTTCGGTGACAACTCTGTTGAATTGTGCAACATCAAACATCATACACCAGAAGTTGGTCAAAAAATGTGGATTACTTAGGACAGACAAGTACCATCCGCTGGCAGTTGTTGAGAATGCTGATTTTAGACTCTACCACGATAGGCCTGTTATCGCCGATAGGCAGGTAACGCATAATCGGCTAGATGTTGTGTTAGTGGATAAAAATACTATTTCGGTTCGTCTAGTGAATGTTGCTGTGCTAATAATAACCAAGTTTTGGATAAATACAACGAGAAGCTGACAAAATACACGGATCGTGATCATGTCATCTACAGGCCTGCTCTCCAAGAGCCTTGATCAGCTGGCTCTCATCGAAATATAAATATTGCGTTTACGCTTGGGATAGGTGAATATTATTAACATTTGCTGAGTTTAGTGTATAAGTCTTTTTTACATAATAATAATAATAATAATAATAATAATAATAGATACTCACCTGGAGTAGAAAAATGTTCTAAGTTTGTTTGTAATTTTACAGCTGACGGATATTTTTTAACAAAATTTCGGTTTCGAACAAATCCTCGCATTGTAATTATTTCTGAAGTTTGAATGGAACGATCGATGTCAAATATTTCTGAATAAGGATCAAAATCAAATTCCATTTGTTCAAAATATGGGTAGTTTTCTTCCAATAATGTAAAATGCGTGCTTACTTTTAGGGTATTTTTTAAACGTACCAATAAATCAGGAGTTCTTTCGACAATATTTCTTAAAAATAAATAAATAAAAAGTAAGTATATCAGAAATGTTTTTATTTTATTTTATTTCGAAGACGTAGTAGAAACAAAAACAACAACTGCATAAAATAGTATTCTACCGTTTTTTTTTTTTTAAAAACGTGTGCGTCTCAGGACGCGCGGCAGAAGTTCAACTAATCCAAGTTGAACTATATAATATTGAAATTTTTTAACTTGAGAAAAATTTCCCTATTACTTAAATTTTATCTATACTTATAATAAATCTGTAGAGAGGTCAATTCTGTACATGAAATATATTTCCAAAATAACTATCAGGGGGTGATAAGGGATCGATACTGATGCCAAAAATGCAATCAGTAAAATTTTTGTCTGTCTGTCTGTATAACCGCTATAGAAACAAAAACTACTCGACGGATTTTAACGAAACTTTGTAGAATTATTTTTCATACTCCTGTGCAGGTTATAGTATACTTTTCATCACGCTACAATCAATAGGAACAGAGCAGTGGAGGGAAATGTTGGGAAAACGAGAGAAGTTACTCCATTTTTAAGCTTCCGTCGCGTGTGCAACCTTAATGGTTAAAACTATACAGAAATCATCTTATTCTTATAATTTGGAGGTCAACTGTGAATGGATTTTACCAAATTTCACCCACAAGGGGAGTTGCGGGGGCGTGAAAAATAAAAAAATAAATAAATTTAAAATCTATAAGTCCTACAGGTTTAAAACTTTTCAGAATAGTTATTTTTATAATTTGGAGGTCAACTGTCAAGGGATTTTACAAAATTTCACCAACAGGTGTGGGGGCGTGAAAAATAAAAAAAATTAAATTAAAATCTATGAGTCCTACAGGTTTGAAACTTTGTCATTAATAAAAAATTTAAGAGAAAGAAATTTTATTTGAAATGTGAATAAAAAAAGTATAAGAATAGTTAGAAAGATAAAAATAAAGTAGGAGCAAACAGTAATACAAAGCAGAACTTGAAAGATACAGAAACGCAGAGAGTTGGAAAATTGTAGGAAGAGGAAGGTATAGAGAAAGAGTGGAACAACGGAAGAAGAAAGATTTAGACAGAAGCGAAAAAATTTTTTTTTTTATATTTATAATTTTTATATTTTAGGACAATCAATTTAAAAATTTTGGAATCCACGACCGAGAATTTTATTGAAAGAGGGTGTTCCAGAAAATTGTTTTCGCACTTAGTTTTTATGTTTTCTAGGTTTGTACCAAATTTTATTTAAATCCGAGTGAATAATTTTTTGATATCTATGATCTAAATTGACATCTTTCAATGTCAAACCATAGACTAACAAAAATAGGAGATAACTTTTTGATATCTATGATCTAAATTGACATCTGTCAATGTATGGCCTTTTTTTATTATGGTATTTGGTTAACAGAATTTTTCATAGAACATTGTTAAAAAAAATGTATATACAACAAACAATTGGTTATCTATTTTAATTTATAAACAATTTATAATGTTTATTCAATTTAAACGTTAAATACTATAAATTATAATTTGTAATGACATCTAGTAGCGAAAATTGGAATTTGTTGTATGTTTACAATTTTCATTAATAGATGTCTCTAGAGATCCATTTTTCAAAAAAAATGTAGATTTTAAAAAACCTGTTTATTTTGAAAAATTTTATATATATTTAAAGAATTATTGCGTTATTTCTGTAACAAAATTAGACAAATTACGCTACCTTTAACTACTTGATTGCAGTTACCTAATACTATTATGACGTTTTACAGAGTCTTTGAAAATCAAAGAACATATAGACCGTTTACTAAGAACCAACAACTACTTCCCTGGCTATATGCCACGACGGACATTGAATTACAGTTCAAAGTTAAACGGGGTTAGTATATCTGTAAGATAGAACTAACCATTTTAGTTTGCAATTCGATAGGATATCACTTGTAGACCGGTTTCGACGTTTTTTGCGTCTCATCAGTACAAGGTAGATATCCATCCAGAAGCTCTAAGAGCAACTAGATTGGAGATATGTCTGAAATCACACAAATACATTATCTTTAGTAAAGAAAATGTTAAAAGTGCGATAATAGCGACATCTCCATAACTAATTGCAAACTAAAATTCTATTTGACAAAAAACCTCTCGGCTTTGTAGGGTTAACTACTTGATTGCAGTTTCCTGCTAATCAATTGTCATTTCAGTAAAACGTTTATCAAATAGATGTCAAAGATAATAATAGTATACCTAATACTATTATGACGTTTTACAGAGTCTTTGAAAATCAAAGAACATATAGACCGTTTACTAAGAACCAACAACTACTTCCCTGGCTATATGCCACGACGGACATTGAATTACAGTTCAAAGTTAAACGGGGTTAGTATATCTGCAAGATAGAACTAACCATTTTAGTTTGCAATTCGATAGGATATCACTTGTAGACCGGTTTCGACGTTTTTTGTGTCTCATCAGTACAAGGTAGATATCCATCCAGAAGCTCTAAGAGCAACTAGATTGGAGATATGTCTGAAATCACACAAATACATTATCTTTAGTAAAGAAAATGTTAAAAGTGCGATAATAGCGACATCTCCATAACTAATTGCAAACTAAAATTCTATTTGACAAAAAACCTCTCGGCTTTGTAGGGTTAACTACTTGATTGCAGTTTCCTGCTAATCAATTGTCATTTCAGTAAAACGTTTATCAAATAGATGTCAAAGATAATAATAGTATACCTAATACTATTATGACGTTTTACAGAGTCTTTGAAAATCAAAGAACATATAGACCGTTTACTAAGAACCAACAACTACTTCCCTGGCTATATGCCACGACGGACATTGAATTACAGTTCAAAGTTAAACGGGGTTAGTATATCTGCAAGATAGAACTAACCATTTTAGTTTGCAATTCGATAGGATATCACTTGTAGACCGGTTTCGACGTTTTTTGCGTCTCATCAGTACAAGGTAGATATCCATCCAGAAGCTCTAAGAGCAACTAGATTGGAGATATGTCTGAAATCACACAAATACATTATCTTTAGTAAAGAAAATGTTAAAAGTGCGATAATAGCGACATCTCCATAACTAATTGCAAACTAAAATTCTATTTGACAAAAAACCTCTCGGCTTTGTAGGGTTAACTACTTGATTGCAGTTTCCTGCTAATCAATTGTCATTTCAGTAAAACGTTTATCAAATAGATGTCAAAGATAATAATAGTATACCTAATACTATTATGACGTTTTACAGAGTCTTTGAAAATCAAAGAACATATAGACCGTTTACTAAGAACCAACAACTACTTCCCTGGCTATATGCCACGACGGACATTGAATTACATCTATTTGATAAACGTTTTACTGAAATGACAATTGATTAGCAGGAAACTGCAATCAAGTAGTTAACCCTACAAAGCCGAGAGGTTTTTTGTCAAATAGAATTTTAGTTTGCAATTAGTTATGGAGATGTCGCTATTATCGCACTTTTAACATTTTCTTTACTAAAGATAATGTATTTGTGTGATTTCAGACATATCTCCAATCTAGTTGCTCTTAGAGCTTCTGGATGGATATCTACCTTGTACTGATGAGACGCAAAAAACGTCGAAACCGGTCTACAAGTGATATCCTATCGAATTGCAAACTAAAATGGTTAGTTCTATCTTGCAGATATACTAACCCCGTTTAACTTTGAACTGTAATTCAATGTCCGTCGTGGCATATAGCCAGGGAAGTAGTTGTTGGTTCTTAGTAAACGGTCTATATGTTCTTTGATTTTCAAAGACTCTGTAAAACGTCATAATAGTATTAGGTATACTATTATTATCTTTGACATCTATTTGATAAACGTTTTACTGAAATGACAATTGATTAGCAGGAAACTGCAATCAAGTAGTTAACCCTACAAAGCCGAGAGGTTTTTTGTCAAATAGAATTTTAGTTTGCAATTAGTTATGGAGATGTCGCTATTATCGCACTTTTAACATTTTCTTTACTAAAGATAATGTATTTGTGTGATTTCAGACATATCTCCAATCTAGTTACTCTTAGAGCTTCTGGATGGATATCTACCTTGTACTGATGAGACGCAAAAAACGTCGAAACCGGTCTACAAGTGATATCCTATCGAATTGCAAACTAAAATGGTTAGTTCTATCTTGCAGATATACTAACCCCGTTTAACTTTGAACTGTAATTCAATGTCCGTCGTGGCATATAGCCAGGGAAGTAGTTGTTGGTTCTTAGTAAACGGTCTATATGTTCTTTGATTTTCAAAGACTCTGTAAAACGTCATAATAGTATTAGGTATACTATTATTATCTTTGACATCTATTTGATAAACGTTTTACTGAAATGACAATTGATTAGCAGGAAACTGCAATCAAGTAGTTAACCCTACAAAGCCGAGAGATTTTTTGTCAAATAGAATTTTAGTTTGCAATTAGTTATGGAGATGTCGCTATTATCGCACTTTTAACATTTTCTTTACTAAAGATAATGTATTTGTGTGATTTCAGACATATCTCCAATCTAGTTGCTCTTAGAGCTTCTGGATGGATATCTACCTTGTACTGATGAGACGCAAAAAACGTCGAAACCGGTCTACAAGTGATATCCTATCGAATTGCAAACTAAAATGGTTAGTTCTATCTTGCAGATATACTAACCCCGTTTAACTTTGAACTGTAATTCAATGTCCGTCGTGGCATATAGCCAGGGAAGTAGTTGTTGGTTCTTAGTAAACGGTCTATATGTTCTTTGATTTTCAAAGACTCTGTAAAACGTCATAATAGTATTAGGTATACTATTATTATCTTTGACATCTACGCTACCTTTAAATTTTTTGACAATATGATTAGCTGCTGCAGTTGGTAAAAAACGGATTTTGCGTTGTTTTATGGAATTTTTTGAAAATTCAAAATGTTTCTGAATCAGTTGAAAAGGCATATTCAAAAAATCAAAACCGCATTTTTGTATCTTTTTTCGTTTTTGAAATAATGAAAATTGAGTTTTTTCAAAAAAGTTGTGAAAAAAACGGCTTTTACGTAACTCGCTTGTTTTTTGGAATTTTTTGAAAATTCAAAATGTTTCTGAATCAGTTGAAAAGGCATATTCAAAAAATCGAAACCGCATTTTTGTATCTTTTTTCGTTTTTGAAATAATGAAAATTGAGTTTTTTAAATATTGATGTTTAAAAAAGCGACATCTAGTGGCAAAAACTTGCAAACCAAACAAGAAGGAGTGTATAGTGTTGCATACTTGTCAGGGGTAATGTTTACTTTTTCTACCGATAGATGGTGATAACAAACGTCAATTCAACTTTGAGAGAAAACGATTAAGAACAAAGTAAAAAATGCTAATTTGTGTTAAAATAGATCTAATATTAACTAATTTATAATGTTTATTCAATTTAAACGTTAAATAATATAAATATGGAGGGTAGAGGTAAGGAGAACGATCTTAAATGGGAAATGATTAAAAATGTGTCCACTTTTTAGAGGAACATAACACTTCTCAAACTTGCCACTACAATGGCGCTAAAGTAGATGTAGGGTACAGAATGAATGTAGCAGTTTTTGACAAATTGATTGAAATGTCGTGTGATTTCGTAATATAAGTCACAAATTATATAAGTGCTATAAAAAAACGTGGTCAGCGAATTCAGTTTAGTGTATTTTAAATTCGTTTTATACTTTATGATTATCTTATGTATCTTATGATTATTTTAAAAATGGTGTTATAATAAAGCGGAAATGTGTCTTTCCTTGTTTATTTATCTATCCTACTCTAAGAAATTATGGCGCTTTTTTTAAAATTTACCCTAATACGATCGTAGCGCCACCCTTATTTACCACATTTTGACGGACACATTCAATACACGGAGACAGTTCTCCTTACCTCTACCCTCCATAAATATAAATTATAATTTTTAATGACAATAATGTTTACTTTTTCTACCGATAGATGGCAATAACAAACGTCAAATCAACTTTGATAGAAAACGATTAAGAACAAAATAAAAAATGCTAATTTATGTTAAAATAGATCTAATATTAACTAATTTATAAACAATTTATAATGTTTATTTAATTTAAACGTTAAATACTATAAATTATATTATTTAATGACAGTAATGTTTACTTTTTCTACCGATAGATGGTAATAACAAACGTCAAATCAACTTTGATAGAAAACGATTAAGAACAAAATAAAAAATGCTAATTTATGTTAAAATAGATCTAATATTTAACTAATTTATAAACAATTTATAATGTTTATTCAATTTAAACGTTAAATACTATAAATTGTAGGGAATGCCTATTTTAAATAATGAATTTGACGGCCGAGTGGCGCCGACCTCCTCCGAGCATACGCGGAAAAAGACCGGGTTTCGAGAGGGCTTCTCACGAGAGAGACCGCCATGTTGTTTTATAAAAGATTGTTGTTGTACTTCTGTTACTATTTTATTGTGTTAATAAAGCCTTTCTATTCTTGTTAGTCGACTGTTGGATTTTTAACCTTCACTACTAAGAGAATAAGTATTTGAACACGCAGAGGATTATGTGGGATCCTCGTATATTCAGTTAAATACCGAAACATACATAATTGCCACACCGGCACCCCCACATTTGGTGACCCCGAGGTTCAAAAAAGGACTCCGACGTTCAAAAAAGGACCCCGACGTTCAAAAAAGGACTCCGACGTTCAAAAAAGGCTCTACATTTGGTGATCCCGATGCAGACGTTCCAAAAAGGTCCCACATTTAGTGACCCAGACGTTAAAAAAGGCCCTACATTTGGTGACACCGTTGTTTCAGAAAGTGGTTACATGAACAGTTAAGTGCTCTTTAAAGTTAAAAAAACTTTAAAATTTGGTGGTTCCTGATTAAATATCAGACAATCAGTACATGTGCTTAGTTATTCCAGCATAGTTGTTGTCGAATACACCGGTATTCATAGCAAATTGTAATAAACTTCAGTGGCTCTGTAATAGCAGCCCTAGATCAATATATTCCTGGACAATCAGCTCTAGAAGTCCACATTATTGCTGACGAAGACTTCAAGTATCATTTACTACAGTTTTATGTGCAGTTCAAGGTACTGGATTTTCTTCAGGTATTTATTGTTTTTAAATTTGAATAATATGTGCATCATTTAAGTAATATTCGTAGTATTGTAAAGTTTGATCGACTCATTTTAATAATAACTAGTTGGTATCGCGTAAAAATCGCATTTTAATACCATAGTAAACATACGTAAATTAGATTGTAACTTATTGAAAATTAAATAACAATCAACGTAGTTGTTTCAACTGAACTCTTGTCGTTTAGACAAATTTATAAACTCAGTATAGGAAATTTCTATTTCAAAGTCTGTGTTAAAAATAATGTTTTGAACATTACAATATTCAAAATAAATATTTTTCTTTGACTATAAAACTTCTTTAATAAAAATTTAGTTAAATAACTCTAATATAACTCTAAAAAATAGATAGTTTGATCTGTATTTAGCAATTATTTTAGCTAGTCAAAATGACTGATACCGCTAAAGAAAATGTTGAGGAGCGTGCAGAAGAAATAAATCGATTACGCGAATCGATAGAAAATTTGCAAGCACAATTAGGCGCGAACGCAAACGTTCAAACGAATGAGAATCAAAGAGTTCATGTAGATGCTTCGCGGGCCCCTAAAATTCCTCCAATTTCGCGTAGAAACTTACGTAATTGGCTTTTTCAAGTAGACGCGACGCTACGTCGGTCTGGTATCACTCATGACGCCACAAAGTTTGACTATTTAGTCATGGCTCTGGATGATGATGCTATGTCATGCATTAGTCATATTATATCGGCTGAAACCTTACCAGCCAATGCGTTTGAGCAGGCAAAGGCGTGTCTCATTAAAGATTATTCTCTTTCCGATGAAGAGAACTTACGAAAACTGTTGAAAGCGCAGGTAAATACCAACTGCAAACCGACTCAGATTCTGAGGCAACTAAAGGAACTTAATTCTGTCAGTAAACTTGATGAAAAAGTTCTAAAATCAATATTTTTGAGCAACTTACTGATCATCAAAAAGAAATTCTTACATTAATGTATGATAAAGATTTAAATACTCTGGCTGAAACAGCTGATAAGCTGGTTGCAAATACGACTTCTTCAAATAGTCATATTTATGCAATCACTTCAAGTGATTCTGAACCTAAAGCTTCTTCTTCAAATTTTGATGATCCAATTTCTCGATTAGAAAAGAAAATTGATTTATTGATTGAAACAATCAAAAAGAGTAATTTAAGTAACGACCGTTCTCGTAGTCGTTCAAAAAGTAAAAATAGATCAGGATTGTGTTATGCGCATTCAAAATTTCCTGATGATGCTCGTACTTGCAGAGATTGGTGTTCTAGATATACAGAATGGTCTTCTCTTAATAAGGATAAAAAAGACAAAAATAAAAACTCTGCTCGTACCGATTGTATAGCTCATTCTGTTAAAGAATCTAAACGTTTATTTATTGCGGATCGTAAAACGAATCAATTCTTTCTCATAGATTCAGGTGCTGATGTATCGCTTATTCCTGTTTCTTCGAAAATGAATAAAAGTCCTGAGCAAACAAGACTTTATGCCGCTAATAATACTTTTATAAATACTTACGGTGAATCTTCCCGAACGATAGATTTAGGTCTTAGACGTTCTTTTCCTTGGAATTTCTGCATAGCAGATATACCTTATCCCATTTTAGGTGCAGATTTTCTCTATCATTATGGTCTATTGATAGATATTCGCAATAGCTGTCTCATTGATAATAAGTCTAGTCTTTCGACTACCTGTATTGTCAAAGAGGCATCGATTCATTCGGTTTCAGCTATTCCCCCCGATTCCAAATGCGCTGAAATTCTTGCGGAATTTCCACAAATTACAAGTACCAGTCCTATTGTTCCACCTGAAAAATCAAAAGTTCGACATCATATAATTACCAAAGGTCCTCCTGTCTCAGCTCGTTCTAGACGATTAGATCCGGCTAAATTGAAAGCCGCAAAAGAGGAATTTGCTACTTGGTGTCAAGCAGGTGTTTGTCGTCCGTCTAGTAGTCCATGGGCCAGCCCCATGCATATGACTTTAAAAAAAGATGGGACTTGGAGAGTATGTGGTGATTACAGACAACTTAATGCTGTCACCATTCCGGATAAATATCCGACTGCGCATATTTATGATTGCACTGCCAATCTTCATGGCAAAAAATATTTTTCCTCTCTCGACTTGCTTAAGGCGTTTAATCAGATCCCTGTAGCAGAGGAGGACATTGAAAAGACTGCGATTATTACTCCTTTTGGTCTTTTTGAATTTTTATATATGACTTTTGGACTGCGAAATGCTAGTCAAAGTTTTCAGAGATATATTAACAGCGTTTTAGGCGATTTAGATTTTGTTTTCATTTATATAGATGATATACTGATCGCTTCCACTACGCTTGAAGAGCATTATAATCACTTGCGTATTGTTTTCGCGAGACTTCGGGATGCTCATCTTCGATTAAATATCAACAAATGCATTTTTGCTGTTGAAGAACTGGAATTTCTAGGTTATATTATCAACAGTAAAGGAATTCTTCCAACCAAGGCGAAAGTTAATGCAGTTTTAAATTTTCCCAAACCGGAAACTGTTGCTGAATTGCGAAGATTTATAGGAATGGTAAATTTCTACCATCGAAATCTCCCCAATGCTGCAAAAAAACAAGCATCTCTAAATGCTTACTTTAAAAATTCTCGTAAAAATGACAAATCTCAAATTATATGGTCATTAGAAGCTGAAGAAGCATTTGAAACAGTAAAATTTGACTTTGCAAATGCTGCTCTTCTTGTTCATCCCCGTGTAGACTCAGAAATACAGTTAGTCACGGATGCTTCAGATGTAGCTGCTGGTGCTGTTTTAGAGCAAAAGTCAGCTGATGACGAACACAAATGGGAACCTCTTGCTTTCTTTTCCCAAAAATTTACTCCTGCTCAACGAAATTATAGTGCTTACGATCGTGAGTTAACAGCAATGTATCTAGCAGTAAAATATTTTTCTTATTTGTTAGAAGGTCGTGATTTTAAAATTCGTACAGATCACAAACCTCTTATTTATGCATTTTCGCAAAGTCCTGAAAAAGCATCACCACGACAACAGCGACAATTGTCATTTATTGCTCAATTTACAACTAGAATAGAGCACATACCTGGCAATGAAAATGTCGTTGCGGATTGTTTGTCTAGAATCGATTCTCTCACATTAACTTCTAATGTTAACATTGAATCAATTGAAAAACTTCAAAAAGAAGATAAAGATTTACAAAATTTGCTCAAATCTGATAATACTTCTCTTAAATTAAAACTTGTACCATTTAATAAAGATCACTCCATTATCTGTGATATTTCTGGTGAAACTATTAGGCCTTACATCCCACCACCTTTGAGACGAGATGTATTTGATATTTTCCATAGTCCTTCACATCCTAGTGGAAAAGCCACAGATAGGTTAATTCGTAAAAGTTATGTGTGGATGAATATGCATCGTGATATTTCACTTTGGTGCAAAACATGTCCAGATTGTCAACAATCAAAAATTTCACGACATGTCAAGCTTTTACCTGAGCATTTTGTTTCTCCTGATGGTCGATTCGATCATATTCACATTGATATTGTTGGTCCTTTGCCACCGGCAGACGGATATGCTTATTTGGTAACAATAATTGATCGATTTTCTCGTTGGATCGAAGCAGTTCCAATCAAGAATATTGAAGCTTCATCCGTTACCAGAGCATTTTATGACACTTGGATATCTAGATTTGGTGCTCCTAAAACACTTTCAAGTGACCGTGGCACACAATTCGAATCGCAACTTTTTACCTCACTACGTTCCATTTCTGGTTGTGAGAGGATACGTACTACTCCTTACCATCCTAAGTCAAACGGACTAATTGAGCGTGTACATCGCCCATTAAAAGCTGCCTTAATGTGTCACAAAAACACGAATTGGGTACGCACCTTGTCCACTGTTTTGTTAGGTTTAAGATGCTATGTGCGAGAGGATACCGAAGCGTCACCAGCTGAGTTTCTTTTTGGAAAAGCCTTACGTTTACCAGGTGAATTCTTCGCAGAAGACGAATTATCCCCTGATCCGACGGCATTTATTGACGAATTTAGGGAATATATGCGTCAAGTACGACCAATTCCGGTATCGCACAAATATGCTAAAAATAAACGCGCATTTTATTTTAAAGACTTGTACACTTGTACGCATGTTTTCAAACGTGTGATGACTAAAAAATCACTTGAAAAACCTTATGTTGGTCCATACAAAGTCATTAAAAGTGTGACTGACCGAGTTTTTCAAATTGATATTAATGGTGTTTCTCATTCTGTTTCGGTAGAATCGCTAAAACCGGCTTATTTTGTTTCTGGAGATGCGAATGATCCTACAATCGCTCAAAATGATATTCCTCAAAAGAGTGAATCGAACATTTCCGATAGTTCATTAACATTAGTCGATCAAACTCGTGATTTTAATGAAAATTGTCATAGTAATGATGATGCACATTCGTCGGAACATCTACCAGTTAGTCAACCCATATTAAAAACATATGTTAATAAAAAGAAACTGTTAACTGAGAATGAAACATCCGGTACAAATACTGTGCAGTGCGTGCAACCAGTATCAATTCTCAAAAGTGCGTTAAACAAGAATTCTAACAATAGTGATAACCATCCAGTGCGTAAGAAAAGTGTCACGTTTAGTTAAAAAAACAAGTACCTATTTGGTGTAAACAAACAAATTTCAAAGTAAAAAAACTTTTTATAATTGTTAATTGTATACAAATATGTATTACAAATATTTTTTCTCGTTCATAAGTTTACAAATTAAATACGGTGTAAAACCATTATTTGTAGTCAAGTTGTATCACACTTGGTTTTAAAATTTTCATGTTCAAAAGTAACATTAATTTTGATAATTTAGTCAATTTTTTGTTAACGCTTCTGCTAGGAGGGGAGTGTGTAGGGAATGCCTATTTTAAATAATGAATTTGACGGCCGAGTGGCGCCGACCTCCTCCGAGCATACGCGGAAAAAGACCGGGTTTCGAGAGGGCTTCTCACGAGAGAGACCGCCATGTTGTTTTATAAAAGATTGTTGTTGTACTTCTGTTACTATTTTATTGTGTTAATAAAGCCTTTCTATTCTTGTTAGTCGACTGTTGGATTTTTAACCTTCACTACTAAGAGAATAAGTATTTGAACACGCAGAGGATTATGTGGGATCCTCGTATATTCAGTTAAATACCGAAACATACATAATTGCCACACCGGCACCCCCACAAAATTATAATTTGTAATGACATCTAGTAGCGAAAATTGGAATTTGTTGTGTGTTTACAATTTTCGTTAATAGATGTCTCTAGAGGTCCATTTTTCAAAAAAATGTAGATTTTAAAAAACCTGTTTATTTTGCAAAATTTTATATATATTTAAAGAATTATTGCGTTATTTCTGTAACAAAATTAGACAAATTACGCTACCTTTAAATTTTTTGACAATATGATTAGCTGCTGCAGTTGGTAAAAAACGGATTTTGCGTAACTTGCTTGTTTTTTGGAATTTTTTGAAAATTCAAAATGTTTCTGAATCATTTGAAAAGGCATATTTAAAAAATCAAAACCGCATTTTCGTATCTTTTTTCGTTTTTATATCTAATGAAAATTGAGTTTTCTCAAAAAGTTGTTAAAAAACGGATTTTGCGTAACTTGCTTGTTTTTTGGAATTTTTTGAAAATTCAAAATGTTTCTGAATCAGTTGAAAAGGCATATTCAAAAAATCAAAACCGCATTTTTGTATCTTTTTTCGTTTTTGAAATAATGAAAATTGAGTTTTTTCAAAAAAGTTGTTAAAAAACGGCTTTTACGTAACTCGCTTGTTTTTTGGAATTTTTTGAAAATTCAAAATGTTTCTGAATCAGTTGAAAAGGCATATTCAAAAAATCAAAACCGCATTTTTGTATCTTTTTTCGTTTTTGAAATAATGAAAATTGAGTTTTTTCAAAAAAGTTGTTAAAAAAACGGCTTTTACGTAACTCGCTTGTTTTTGGAATTTTTTGAAAATTCAAAATGTTTCTGAATCAGTTGAAAAGGCATATTCAAAAAATCAAAACCGCATTTTTGTATCTATTTTCGTTTTTGAAATAATGAAAATTGAGTTTTTTCAAAAAAGTTGTTAAAAAAACGGCTTTTACGTAACTCGCTTGTTTTTTGGAATTTTTTGAAAATTCAAAATGTTTCTGAATCAGTTGAAAAGGCATATTCAAAAAATCAAAACCGCATTTTTGTATCTATTTTCGTTTTTGAAATAATGAAAATTGAGTTTTTTCAAAAAAGTTGTTAAAAAACGGCTTTTACGTAACTCGCTTGTTTTTTGGAATTTTTTGAAAATTCAAAATGTTTCTGAATCAGTTGAAAAGGCATATTCAAAAAATCAAAACCGCATTTTTGTATCTTTTTTCGTTTTTGAAATAATGAAAATTGAGTTTTTTCAAAAAAGTTGTTAAAAAAACGGCTTTTACGTAACTCGCTTGTTTTTGGAATTTTTTGAAAATTCAAAATGTTTCTGAATCAGTTGAAAAGGCATATTCAAAAAATCAAAACCGCATTTTTGTATCTATTTTCGTTTTTGAAATAATGAAAATTGAGTTTTTTCAAAAAAGTTGTTAAAAAAACGGCTTTTACGTAACTCGCTTGTTTTTTGGAATTTTTTGAAAATTCAAAATGTTTCTGAATCAGTTGAAAAGGCATATTCAAAAAATCAAAACCGCATTTTTGTATCTATTTTCGTTTTTGAAATAATGAAAATTGAGTTTTTTCAAAAAAGTTGTTAAAAAAACGGCTTTTACGTAACTCGCTTGTTTTTTGGAATTTTTTGAAAATTCAAAATGTTTCTGAATCAGTTGAAAAGGCATATTCAAAAAATCAAAACCGCATTTTTGTATCTTTTTTCGTTTTTGAAATAATGAAAATTGAGTTTTTTCAAAAAAGTTGTTAAAAAAACGGCTTTTACGTAACTCGCTTGTTTTTTGGAATTTTTTGAAAATTCAAAATGTTTCTGAATCAGTTGAAAAGGCATATTCAAAAAATCAAAACCGCATTTTTGTATCTTTTTTCGTTTTTGAAATAATGAAAATTGAGTTTTTTCAAAAAAGTTGTTAAAAAAACGGCTTTTACGTAACTCGCTTGTTTTTGGAATTTTTTGAAAATTCAAAATGTTTCTGAATCAGTTGAAAAGGCATATTCAAAAAATCAAAACCGCATTTTTGTATCTATTTTCGTTTTTGAAATAATGAAAATTGAGTTTTTTCAAAAAAGTTGTTAAAAAAACGGCTTTTACGTAACTCGCTTGTTTTTTGGAATTTTTTGAAAATTCAAAATGTTTCTGAATCAGTTGAAAAGGCATATTCAAAAAATCAAAAACGCATTTTTGTATCTATTTTCGTTTTTGAAATAATGAAAATTGAGTTTTTTCAAAAAAGTTGTTAAAAAAACGGCTTTTACGTAACTCGCTTGTTTTTTGGAATTTTTTGAAAATTCAAAATGTTTCTGAATCAGTTGAAAAGGCATATTCAAAAAATCAAAACCGCATTTTTGTATCTATTTTCGTTTTTGAAATAATGAAAATTGAGTTTTTTCAAAAAAGTTGTTAAAAAAACGGCTTTTACGTAACTCGCTTGTTTTTTGGAATTTTTTGAAAATTCAAAATGTTTCTGAATCAGTTGAAAAGGCATATTCAAAAAATCAAAACCGCATTTTTGTATCTATTTTCGTTTTTGAAATAATGAAAATTGAGTTTTTTTAAAAAAGTTGTTAAAAAAACGGCTTTTACGTAACTCGCTTGTTTTTTGGAATTTTTTGAAAATTCAAAATGTTTCTGAATCAGTTGAAAAGGCATATTCAAAAAATCAAAACCGCATTTTGTATCTTTTTTCGTTTTTGAAATAATGAAAATTGAGTTTCAGGGGTACATTTTAGTGCCAGGGTCAGAAATGCTCTCTCTATCAGCTCATTTAAGTTTATACATTTTATTATAAACCTCTATTTGGATTTGATTTGATTTGATTCTGTTCTAAAAGTACCTAAACTTGGAACTGGAACTAATGGACTGCCTGTCCAACATAAAATTGATAGGTACTGGCGATTCGACAGGTACCTACCACAAGTTAAGAAGGAAGAAGCAGATAAAGAAATGATTCAAAATGGCATAGTCGAACCATGCGAACCATCCAGTAATCCGTGGGCTTCTATTGCGGGTTCTACTTTGGACCTTAAAAGCAGCGGATACTGGCAGGTTAAAATGAATCCTGTAGTTGTAGACGTAAACCAGTGGATCAAGATTATGGCAATGGTAATGGCAATGGCAATTCACCATAATGGTCCTTGAACATCAATCAATTCCACATCCAAGATCCAAGAACTAAAAATTAAAAAATAACGAAAATCTCGAAAACTAAAACCAACACCACATTCACATATTCTAAACGTGTAGTGTAGGTAAAGGTTGAAATGAAACCAATTTAATTAAACTTTAAATTTAGGTAAATCTCAAAATATGTGTTACGCGAAAAGTTGTTGTTGTCATAAAATAATCTTAACAAACTTAAAAATAAATAAAAAACCTCACAAACCTCGAATGTATAATTAAATAAAAATATATTTTACTTACCAGCACGTAGCAGGATTACTACTATTAATTCATACCAGGATACCAACAATAATCATAAATCAGTCCAGCTTCAGGTACACTCACCGCTGGGGTAAGAGGAACTATTGCTCTACTTGTTCTTACACTATCTCCTGTATATAAATCACTAGGAAGTTCCATTACATGCATTCCAGCTCCTCTTATCACGGTTAGTAAACAGGTGCCATCGGGAGACCATTTGCATCCTTTTAAATAATGTTGATCACCATAATTAGGCCATAGAGCTCGAGCAAGTTCTAATGCAGAATTTTCAAAATTATATTCAACATATTGAAATGAACCGCTAGATGTAGGCGAATTGTAAGGAACATAACTGCTTTCTAATACTGCTTCAGCTTCCATTTTATCACATCTAATTTAACCTAAAAACTGTTATGTCGGTCTTGTACTCTTTTACGGAAACCAATTTTACTAATCACAAACCAAACTTTTTATTTATAATTTCATTGTATTTTATACGCAAAGATTACAAGAGAAAAACGTATATATTGTGATATTATCCTATTATATGTTATAAATTAAAGAACAGATCAAATTAAGTTATTAATAAATTCATTAAAAAAAAGGAATATTCTTGATCCTGGGCAGAATACAAAGTTTAGGTTGTATATAAATAGTATTAATTTTCTTCAAGTTCCTTAGTTTTAGTGTTGTTTTAATTTTTTCTTCGTTCCTAAAAAAGGAAACATAAATTTAAAAATAAAATATAAGGAGTACCATGATATATTCATAATTATAAATAAAAGGAATCATGTAATTTTCTTTCTATAAAACAAGAAATTTGTCTGAGAAAGTATGCTAGAAATAATATTTTTTTTTATGCAAAGAATAAGTTCAAATATAAATTAAATGTAGAATTATATGCTGTATTAACTAATGCATATGAGTATTTAAAAGCTATTATTATGGTTTAAATTTTAAATGAAAAAATTTATTAAAAGAATGAAATGAAAAGTTTTAATATTAATAGTAATAAATAAAAAACATAAATTTGTATAAGAATCCTAGGTATAAGATAAATTGTAAATAGAAATTAATCAAGTGCACGGATGTCATAAATTAAGTTATTATCAAGTAGGCATCAGATAGATACTAATAAGAATTGTTAGGATAGTTGTTTTTTGTTATTTTTGTTTTGGAAGTTGTTGATTTTAAACGAGGCTCTCTTGTTTTTTTTTCAGAAAGAGGAAAGACGTGTTAAATTTGCTCTTGTAATTTTTTACGATTTTTATTAAAAAATTTCAATATAAATCAGTCTTGAGTAATTGAATATTATTATAAACGTCTGTAAGAAGAAAACTAAAGTATATTGGTAAGCAGAAAGTTAATTTTTATATAAATAAAAGAAATCAGAAGATGAGAACGTGATAGCAAATGGTGCTATGAATGTAATCTTGAATTTCCAAGTACGTGTTAAATAGAAAGAAGGAATAAGTACATACCAGCGTTGCAGAGTTCATTAAGCAGTTAGAAGACCTTTTCCTTGAACGAGTTTATGGTTTCTTTTGATAATCCTGTAGCAGACTAGCTGAGAGAATTCATAGATCCTGGAGTCACGGTATTAATATTGCACTATTCACCTTAATAAAGAACTTTCTTGTGTTTTCTATATATAATTGGATGAACAATTAATTTCCTCATTTTCACTTTTACTCTATTCACATATTTTATTAGTTTTAAGAATTTTTTGATATGTATAATACCACCATTTATTAATCTTTTCATATCATTTTACTCACATAATTAGTAATCATAGAATCTCACATTGACGAGAAGATAGGTTGCAGATCTTCTTCTTTTTAATTTAAACATCCATAGGTATCATTTGGTACATAATAGTTATTATGCATATAATTTCAAGACAATATCAAATTAATAAAATAAAACATTGAATTCTGCCCTGAGATAGAGTCGTTGATAAAAAAATTTATAAACAATAATTCAATTCACATCAAATTTTAAAGTTAAATATAATTATTTTAAATTTACATCATTTTAAATATAACATATAATCAGATAAACAACACAAAATTATAAACAATTAATAATATACATTTACATTTTCTTATATGTTATAATATCTATATATATATATATATATATATATATATATATATATATATATATATATATATATATATATATATATAGATCTCCACCAAAGAATAAGTCATTCCCCATAGTAACTAATTGTAATAATGTATCTTCCAAACTTTCCAGAAACCCGTTTATATCTCTACCAGCTGGTCTATATAGATTCCCAATTATATAATATTTACCGTTAATCAAAGTTTTAATTGCTCTACTACATCAGAAACACTACTAACAGGTAAAATTTCATATGTCAGAGATGATTTTAAGTAAATAACCAATCCTCCACCTCTTGTACCCCTATCTTGTCTTATCAAATTATATCCTTGAATACTAATTAAATTATTTGAGATATTTTTTTGAAACCACGTTTCCGTTACACCCATAAAGTCAAAATTTCTTGTACCATACTAGTTTTAAAATCCAAAAATTTTCCAGTTAACGACCGGGCATTGTAAAATGACAGCGAAAAACATTTTATGTTGTACTAAAACTAGTAAAGGTAATAATATATTAAATCAGTAACAAAATGCTGAAACCTCTAACAAAGGAATAAATATAAATACCTATGTATATGGCACGCTTTGAGACCCAATTTGAGAAGCCCCTAAAAGAAAACTACATATTTTCATTTAATTTATACTGTTTTTTTGACATTTCTCTTAGTTTGTTGACGTTTTATACTGTTTTTTGACATTTGACAGAATTATTTGACATTTCTCTTAGTTTGTTGACGTTTTATACTGTTTTTTTGACATTTCTCTTAGTTTGTTGACGTTTTATACTGTTTTTTTGACATTTCCCTCAGTTTGTTGACGTTTTATACTGTTTTTTTGACATTTCTCTTAGTTTGTTGACGTTTTATACTGTTTTTTTGACATTTCTCTTAGTTTGTTGACGTTTTATACTGTTTTTTTGACATTTCTCTTAGTTTGTTGACGTTTTATACTGTTTTTTTGACATTTCTCTTAATTTGTTGACGTTTTATACTGTTTTTTTGACATTTCCCTCAGTTTTTTGACGTTTTATACTGTTTTTTTGACATTTCTCTTAATTTGTTGACGGTTTATACTGTTTTTTTGACATTTCTCTTAGTTTGTTGACGTTTTATACTGTTTTTTTGACATTTCTCTTAATTTGTTGACGGTTTATACTGTTTTTTTGACATTTCTCTTAGTTTGTTGACGTTTTATACTGTTTTTTTGACATTTCTCTTAGTTTGTTGACGTTTTATACTGTTTTTTTGACATTTCTCTTAGTTTGTTGACGTTTTATACTGTTTTTTGACATTTGACAGAATTATTTGACATTTCTCTTAGTTTGTTGACGTTTTATACTGTTTTTTTGACATTTCTCTTAGTTTGTTGACGTTTTATACTGTTTTTTTGACATTTCCCTCAGTTTGTTGACGTTTTATACTGTTTTTTTGACATTTCTCTTAGTTTGTTGACGTTTTATACTGTTTTTTTGACATTTCTCTTAGTTTGTTGACGTTTTATACTGTTTTTTTGACATTTCTCTTAGTTTGTTGACGTTTTATACTGTTTTTTTGACATTTCTCTTAATTTGTTGACGTTTTATACTGTTTTTTTGACATTTCCCTCAGTTTTTTGACGTTTTATACTGTTTTTTTGACATTTCTCTTAATTTGTTGACGGTTTATACTGTTTTTTTGACATTTCTCTTAGTTTGTTGACGTTTTATACTGTTTTTTTGACATTTCTCTTAATTTGTTGACGGTTTATACTGTTTTTTTGACATTTCTCTTAGTTTGTTGACGTTTTATACTGTTTTTTTGACATTTCTCTTAGTTTGTTGACGTTTTATACTGTTTTTTTGACATTTCTCTTAGTTTGTTGACGTTTTATACTGTTTTTTGACATTTGAAAGAATTATTTGACATTTCTCTTAGTTTGTTGACGTTTTATACTGTTTTTTTGACATTTCTCTTAGTTTGTTGACGTTTTATACTGTTTTTTTGACATTTCCCTCAGTTTGTTGACGTTTTATACTGTTTTTTTGACATTTCTCTTAGTTTGTTGACGTTTTATACTGTTTTTTTGACATTTCTCTTAGTTTGTTGACGTTTTATACTGTTTTTTTGACATTTCTCTTAGTTTGTTGACGTTTTATACTGTTTTTTTGACATTTCTCTTAATTTGTTGACGTTTTATACTGTTTTTTTGACATTTCCCTCAGTTTGTTGACGTTTTATACTGTTTTTTTGACATTTCTCTTAATTTGTTGACGGTTTATACTGTTTTTTTGACATTTCTCTTAGTTTGTTGACGTTTTATACTGTTTTTTTGACATTTCTCTTAATTTGTTGACGGTTTATACTGTTTTTTTGACATTTCTCTTAGTTTGTTGACGTTTTATACTGTTTTTTTGACATTTCTCTTAGTTTGTTGACGTTTTATACTGTTTTTTTGACATTTCTCTTAGTTTGTTGACGTTTTATACTGTTTTTTTGACATTTCCCTCAGTTTGTTGACGTTTTATACTGTTTTTTGACATTTGACAGAATTATTTGACATTTCTCTTAGTTTGTTGACGTTTTATACTGTTTTTTTGACATTTCTCTTAGTTTGTTGACGTTTTATACTGTTTTTTTGACATTTCCCTCAGTTTGTTGACGTTTTATACTGTTTTTTGACATTTGACAGAATTATTTGACATTTCTCTTAGTTTGTTGACGTTTTATACTGTTTTTTTGACATTTCTCTTAGTTTGTTGACGTTTTATACTGTTTTTTTGACATTTCTCTTAGTTTGTTGACGTTTTATACTGTTTTTTTGACATTTCCCTCAGTTTGTTGACGTTTTATACTGTTTTTTTGACATTTCTCTTAGTTTGTTGACGTTTTATACTGTTTTTTTGACATTTCTCTTAGTTTGTTGACGTTTTATACTGTTTTTTTGACATTTCTCTTAGTTTGTTGACGTTTTATACTGTTTTTTTGACATTTCTCTTAGTTTGTTGACGTTTTATACTGTTTTTTGACATTTGACAGAATTATTTGACATTTCTCTTAGTTTGTTGACGTTTTATACTGTTTTTTTGACATTTCTCTTAGTTTGTTGACGTTTTATACTGTTTTTTGACATTTCTCTTAGTTTGTTGACGGTTTATACTGTTTTTTTGACATTTCTCTTAGTTTGTTGACGGTTTATACTGTTTTTTTGACATTTCTCTTAGTTTGTTGACGTTTTATACTGTTTTTTTGACATTTCTCTTAGTTTGTTGACGTTTTATACTGTTTTTTGACATTTGACAGAATTATTTGACATTTCTCTTAGTTTGTTGACGTTTTATACTGTTTTTTTGACATTTCTCTTAGTTTGTTGACGTTTTATACTGTTTTTTTGACATTTCCCTCAGTTTGTTGACGTTTTATACTGTTTTTTTGACATTTCTCTTAGTTTGTTGACGTTTTATACTGTTTTTTTGACATTTCTCTTAGTTTGTTGACGTTTTATACTGTTTTTTTGACATTTCTCTTAGTTTGTTGACGTTTTATACTGTTTTTTTGAAATTTCTCTTAATTTGTTGACGTTTTATACTGTTTTTTTGACATTTCCCTCAGTTTTTTGACGTTTTATACTGTTTTTTTGACATTTCTCTTAATTTGTTGACGGTTTATACTGTTTTTTTGACATTTCTCTTAGTTTGTTGACGTTTTATACTGTTTTTTTGACATTTCTCTTAATTTGTTGACGGTTTATACTGTTTTTTTGACATTTCTCTTAGTTTGTTGACGTTTTATACTGTTTTTTTGACATTTCTCTTAGTTTGTTGACGTTTTATACTGTTTTTTTGACATTTCTCTTAGTTTGTTGACGTTTTATACTGTTTTTTGACATTTGACAGAATTATTTGACATTTCTCTTAGTTTGTTGACGTTTTATACTGTTTTTTTGACATTTCTCTTAGTTTGTTGACGTTTTATACTGTTTTTTTGACATTTCCCTCAGTTTGTTGACGTTTTATACTGTTTTTTTGACATTTCTCTTAGTTTGTTGACGTTTTATACTGTTTTTTTGACATTTCTCTTAGTTTGTTGACGTTTTATACTGTTTTTTTGACATTTCTCTTAGTTTGTTGACGTTTTATACTGTTTTTTTGACATTTCTCTTAATTTGTTGACGTTTTATACTGTTTTTTTGACATTTCCCTCAGTTTGTTGACGTTTTATACTGTTTTTTTGACATTTCTCTTAATTTGTTGACGGTTTATACTGTTTTTTTGACATTTCTCTTAGTTTGTTGACGTTTTATACTGTTTTTTTGACATTTCTCTTAATTTGTTGACGGTTTATACTGTTTTTTTGACATTTCTCTTAGTTTGTTGACGTTTTATACTGTTTTTTTGACATTTCTCTTAGTTTGTTGACGTTTTATACTGTTTTTTTGACATTTCTCTTAGTTTGTTGACGTTTTATACTGTTTTTTTGACATTTCCCTCAGTTTGTTGACGTTTTATACTGTTTTTTGACATTTGACAGAATTATTTGACATTTCTCTTAGTTTGTTGACGTTTTATACTGTTTTTTTGACATTTCTCTTAGTTTGTTGACGTTTTATACTGTTTTTTTGACATTTCCCTCAGTTTGTTGACGTTTTATACTGTTTTTTGACATTTGACAGAATTATTTGACATTTCTCTTAGTTTGTTGACGTTTTATACTGTTTTTTTGACATTTCTCTTAGTTTGTTGACGTTTTATACTGTTTTTTTGACATTTCTCTTAGTTTGTTGACGTTTTATACTGTTTTTTTGACATTTCCCTCAGTTTGTTGACGTTTTATACTGTTTTTTTGACATTTCTCTTAGTTTGTTGACGTTTTATACTGTTTTTTTGACATTTCTCTTAGTTTGTTGACGTTTTATACTGTTTTTTTGACATTTCTCTTAGTTTGTTGACGTTTTATACTGTTTTTTTGACATTTCTCTTAGTTTGTTGACGTTTTATACTGTTTTTTGACATTTGACAGAATTATTTGACATTTCTCTTAGTTTGTTGACGTTTTATACTGTTTTTTTGACATTTCTCTTAGTTTGTTGACGTTTTATACTGTTTTTTGACATTTCTCTTAGTTTGTTGACGGTTTATACTGTTTTTTTGACATTTCTCTTAGTTTGTTGACGGTTTATACTGTTTTTTTGACATTTCTCTTAGTTTGTTGACGTTTTATACTGTTTTTTTGACATTTCTCTTAGTTTGTTGACGTTTTATACTGTTTTTTGACATTTGACAGAATTATTTGACATTTCTCTTAGTTTGTTGACGTTTTATACTGTTTTTTTGACATTTCTCTTAGTTTGTTGACGTTTTATACTGTTTTTTTGACATTTCCCTCAGTTTGTTGACGTTTTATACTGTTTTTTTGACATTTCTCTTAGTTTGTTGACGTTTTATACTGTTTTTTTGACATTTCTCTTAGTTTGTTGACGTTTTATACTGTTTTTTTGACATTTCTCTTAGTTTGTTGACGTTTTATACTGTTTTTTTGACATTTCTCTTAATTTGTTGACGTTTTATACTGTTTTTTTGACATTTCCCTCAGTTTGTTGACGTTTTATACTGTTTTTTTGACATTTCTCTTAATTTGTTGACGGTTTATACTGTTTTTTTGACATTTCTCTTAGTTTGTTGACGTTTTATACTGTTTTTTTGACATTTCTCTTAATTTGTTGACGGTTTATACTGTTTTTTTGACATTTCTCTTAGTTTGTTGACGTTTTATACTGTTTTTTTGACATTTCTCTTAGTTTGTTGACGTTTTATACTGTTTTTTTGACATTTCTCTTAGTTTGTTGACGTTTTATACTGTTTTTTTGACATTTCCCTCAGTTTGTTGACGTTTTATACTGTTTTTTGACATTTGACAGAATTATTTGACATTTCTCTTAGTTTGTTGACGTTTTATACTGTTTTTTTGACATTTCTCTTAGTTTGTTGACGTTTTATACTGTTTTTTTGACATTTCCCTCAGTTTGTTGACGTTTTATACTGTTTTTTGACATTTGACAGAATTATTTGACATTTCTCTTAGTTTGTTGACGTTTTATACTGTTTTTTTGACATTTCTCTTAGTTTGTTGACGTTTTATACTGTTTTTTTGACATTTCTCTTAGTTTGTTGACGTTTTATACTGTTTTTTTGACATTTCCCTCAGTTTGTTGACGTTTTATACTGTTTTTTTGACATTTCTCTTAGTTTGTTGACGTTTTATACTGTTTTTTTGACATTTCTCTTAGTTTGTTGACGTTTTATACTGTTTTTTTGACATTTCTCTTAGTTTGTTGACGTTTTATACTGTTTTTTTGACATTTCTCTTAGTTTGTTGACGTTTTATACTGTTTTTTGACATTTGACAGAATTATTTGACATTTCTCTTAGTTTGTTGACGTTTTATACTGTTTTTTTGACATTTCTCTTAGTTTGTTGACGTTTTATACTGTTTTTTGACATTTCTCTTAGTTTGTTGACGGTTTATACTGTTTTTTTGACATTTCTCTTAGTTTGTTGACGGTTTATACTGTTTTTTTGACATTTCTCTTAGTTTGTTGACGTTTTATACTGTTTTTTTGACATTTCTCTTAGTTTGTTGACGTTTTATACTGTTTTTTGACATTTGACAGAATTATTTGACATTTCTCTTAGTTTGTTGACGTTTTATACTGTTTTTTTGACATTTCTCTTAGTTTGTTGACGGTTTATACTGTTTTTTTGACATTTCTCTTAGTTTGTTGACGGTTTATACTGTTTTTTTGACATTTCTCTTAGTTTGTTGACGGTTTATACTGTTTTTTTGACATTTCTCTTAGTTTGTTGACGTTTTATACTGTTTTTTTGACATTTCTCTTAGTTTATTGACGTTTTATACTGTTTTTTTGACATTTCCCTCAGTTTGTTGACTTTTTATACTGTTTTTTTGACATTTCTCTTAGTTTGTTGACGTTTTATACTGTTTTTTGACATTTCTCTTAGTTTGTTGACGTTTTATACTGTTTTTTGACATTTCTCTTAGTTTGTTGACGTTTTATACTGTTTTTTTGACATTTCTCTTAGTTTGTTGACGGTTTATACTGTTTTTTTGACATTTCTCTTAGTTTGTTGACGTTTTATACTGTTTTTTTGACATTTCTCTTAGTTTGTTGACGTTTTATACTGTTTTTTTGACATTTCTCTTAGTTTGTTGACGTTTTATACTGTTTTTTTGACATTTCCCTCAGTTTGTTGACGTTTTATACTGTTTTTTTGACATTTCTCTTAGTTTGTTGACGTTTTATACTGTTTTTTTGACATTTCTCTTAGTTTGTTGACGTTTTATACTGTTTTTTTGACATTTCTCTTAGTTTGTTGACGTTTTATACTGTTTTTTTGACATTTCCCTCAGTTTGTTGACGTTTTATACTGTTTTTTTGACATTTCTCTTAGTTTGTTGACGTTTTATACTGTTTTTTTGACATTTCTCTTAGTTTGTTGACGGTTTATACTGTTTTTTTGACATTTCTCTTAGTTTGTTGACGTTTTATACTGTTTTTGTGACATTTCTCTTCGTTTGTTGACGTTTTATACTGTTTTTTTGACATTTCCCTCAGTTTGTTGACGTTTTATACTGTTTTTTTGACATTTCTCTTAGTTTGTTGACGTTTTATACTGTTTTTTTGACATTTCCCTCAGTTTGTTGACGTTTTATACTGTTTTTTTGACATTTCTCTTAGTTTGTTGACGTTTTATACTGTTTTTTTGACATTTCTCTTAGTTTGTTGACGTTTTATACTGTTTTTTTGACATTTCTCTTAGTTTGTTGACGTTTTATACTGTTTTTTTGACATTTCCCTCAGTTTGTTGACGTTTTATACTGTTTTTTTGACATTTCTCTTAGTTTGTTGACGTTTTATACTGTTTTTTTGACATTTCTCTTAGTTTGTTGACGTTTTATACTGTTTTTTTGACATTTCTCTTAGTTTGTTGACGTTTTATACTGTTTTTTTGACATTTCCCTCAGTTTGTTGACGTTTTATACTGTTTTTTTGACATTTCTCTTAGTTTGTTGACGTTTTATACTGTTTTTTGACATTTGACAGAATTATTTGACATTTCTCTTAGTTTGTTGACATTTTATACTGTTTTTTTGACATTTCTCTTAGTTTGTTGACGTTTTATACTGTTTTTTTGACATTTCTCTTAGTTTGTTGACGTTTTATACTGTTTTTTTGACATTTCTCTTAGTTTGTTGACGTTTTATACTGTTTTTTTGACATTTCTCTTAGTTTGTTGACGTTTTATACTGTTTTTTTGACATTTCTCTTAGTTTGTTGACGTTTTATACTGTTTTTTTGACATTTCTCTTAGTTTGTTGACGTTTTATACTGTTTTTTTGACATTTCTCTTAGTTTGTTGACGTTTTATACTGTTTTTTTGACATTTGACACAATTATTTAACATTTCCCTCAGTTTGTTGACGTTTTATACTGTTTTTTTGACATTTCTCTTAGTTTGTTGACGTTTTCTACTGTTTTTTTGACATTTCTCTTAGTTTGTTGACGTTTTATACTGTTTTTTGACATTTGACAGAATTATTTGACATTTCTCTTAGTTTGTTGACGTTTTATACTGTTTTTTTGACATTTCCCTCAGTTTGTTGACGTTTTATACTGTTTTTTTGACATTTCTCTTAGTTTGTTGACGGTTTATACTGTTTTTTTGACATTTCTCTTAGTTTGTTGACGGTTTATACTGTTTTTTTGACATTTCTCTTAGTTTCTTGACGGTTTATACTGTTTTTTTGACATTTCTCTTAATTTGTTGATGGTTTATACTGTTTTTTTGACATTTCTCTTAGTTTGTTGACGTTTTATACTGTTTTTTTGACATTTCTCTTAGTTTGTTGACGTTTTATACTGTTTTTTGACATTTCTCTTAGTTTGTTGACTTTTTATACTGTTTTTTTGACATTTCCCTCAGTTTGTTGACGTTTTATACTGTTTTTTTGACATTTCTCTTAGTTTGTTGACGTTTTATACTGTTTTTTGACATTTCTCTTAGTTTGTTGACGTTTTATACTGTTTTTTTGACATTTCCCTCAGTTTGTTGACGTTTTATACTGTTTTTTGACATTTGACATTTCTCTTAGTTTGTTGACGTTTTATACTGTTTTTTTGACATTTCTCTTAGTTTGTTGACGGTTTATACTGTTTTTTTGACATTTCTCTTAGTTTGTTGACGGTTTATACTGTTTTTTTGACATTTCTCTTAGTTTGTTGACGTTTTATACTGTTTTTTTGACATTTCTCTTAGTTTGTTGACGTTTTATACTGTTTTTTTGACATTTCTCTTAGTTTGTTGACGTTTTATACTGTTTTTTTGACATTTCCCTCAGTTTGTTGACGTTTTATACAGTTTTTTTGACATTTCTCTTAGTTTGTTGACGTTTTATACTGTTTTTTTGACATTTCTCTTAGTTTGTTGACGTTTTATACTGTTTTTTTGACATTTCTCTTAGTTTGTTGACGTTTTATACTGTTTTTTTGACATTTCTCTTAGTTTGTTGACGGTTTATACTGTTTTTTTGACATTTCTCTTAGTTTGTTGACGTTTTATACTGTTTTTTTGACATTTCTCTTAGTTTGTTGACGGTTTATACTGTTTTTTGACATTTCTCTTAGTTTGTTGACGGTTTATACTGTTTTTTTGACATTTCTCTTAGTTTGTTGACGTTTTATACTGTTTTTTTGACATTTCTCTTAGTTTGTTGACGTTTTATACTGTTGTTTTGACATTTCTCTTAGTTTGTTGACGTTTTATACTGTTTTTTTGACATTTCTCTTAGTTTGTTGACGTTTTATACTGTTGTTTTGACATTTCCCTCAGTTTGTTGACGTTTTATACTGTTTTTTGACATTTGACATTTCTCTTAGTTTGTTGACGTTTTATACTGTTTTTTTGACATTTCTCTTAGTTTGTTGACGGTTTATACTGTTTTTTTGACATTTCTCTTAGTTTGTTGACGGTTTATACTGTTTTTTTGACATTTCTCTTAGTTTGTTGACGTTTTATACTGTTTTTTTGACATTTCTCTTAGTTTGTTGACGTTTTATACTGTTTTTTTGACATTTCTCTTAGTTTGTTGACGTTTTATACTGTTTTTTTGACATTTCCCTCAGTTTGTTGACGTTTTATACAGTTTTTTTGACATTTCTCTTAGTTTGTTGACGTTTTATACTGTTTTTTTGACATTTCTCTTAGTTTGTTGACGTTTTATACTGTTTTTTTGACATTTCTCTTAGTTTGTTGACGTTTTATACTGTTTTTTTGACATTTCTCTTAGTTTGTTGACGGTTTATACTGTTTTTTTGACATTTCTCTTAGTTTGTTGACGTTTTATACTGTTTTTTTGACATTTCTCTTAGTTTGTTGACGGTTTATACTGTTTTTTGACATTTCTCTTAGTTTGTTGACGGTTTATACTGTTTTTTTGACATTTCTCTTAGTTTGTTGACGTTTTATACTGTTTTTTGACATTTCTCTTAGTTTGTTGACGTTTTATACTGTTTTTTTGACATTTCTCTTAGTTTGTTGACGTTTTATACTGTTTTTTTGACATTTCTCTTAGTTTGTTGACGTTTTATACTGTTTTTTTGACATTTCTCTTAGTTTGTTGACGGTTTATACTGTTTTTTTGACATTTCTCTTAGTTTGTTGACGTTTTATACTGTTTTTTTGACATTTCTCTTAGTTTGTTGACGGTTTATACTGTTTTTTGACATTTCTCTTAGTTTGTTGACGGTTTATACTGTTTTTTTGACATTTCTCTTAGTTTGTTGACGTTTTATACTGTTTTTTTGACATTTCTCTTAGTTTGTTGACGTTTTATACTGTTGTTTTGACATTTCTCTTAGTTTGTTGACGTTTTATACTGTTTTTTTGACATTTGACACAATTATTTAACATTTCCCTCAGTTTGTTGACGTTTTATACTGTTTTTTTGACATTTCTCTTAGTTTGTTGACGTTTTCTACTGTTTTTTTGACATTTCTCTTAGTTTGTTGACGTTTTATACTGTTTTTTGACATTTGACAGAATTATTTGACATTTCTCTTAGTTTGTTGACGTTTTATACTGTTTTTTTGACATTTCCCTCAGTTTGTTGACGTTTTATACTGTTTTTTTGACATTTCTCTTAGTTTGTTGACGGTTTATACTGTTTTTTTGACATTTCTCTTAGTTTGTTGACGGTTTATACTGTTTTTTTGACATTTCTCTTAGTTTCTTGACGGTTTATACTGTTTTTTTGACATTTCTCTTAATTTGTTGATGGTTTATACTGTTTTTTTGACATTTCTCTTAGTTTGTTGACGTTTTATACTGTTTTTTTGACATTTCTCTTAGTTTGTTGACGTTTTATACTGTTTTTTGACATTTCTCTTAGTTTGTTGACTTTTTATACTGTTTTTTTGACATTTCCCTCAGTTTGTTGACGTTTTATACTGTTTTTTTGACATTTCTCTTAGTTTGTTGACGTTTTATACTGTTTTTTGACATTTCTCTTAGTTTGTTGACGTTTTATACTGTTTTTTTGACATTTCCCTCAGTTTGTTGACGTTTTATACTGTTTTTTGACATTTGACATTTCTCTTAGTTTGTTGACGTTTTATACTGTTTTTTTGACATTTCTCTTAGTTTGTTGACGGTTTATACTGTTTTTTTGACATTTCTCTTAGTTTGTTGACGGTTTATACTGTTTTTTTGACATTTCTCTTAGTTTGTTGACGTTTTATACTGTTTTTTTGACATTTCTCTTAGTTTGTTGACGTTTTATACTGTTTTTTTGACATTTCTCTTAGTTTGTTGACGTTTTATACTGTTTTTTTGACATTTCCCTCAGTTTGTTGACGTTTTATACAGTTTTTTTGACATTTCTCTTAGTTTGTTGACGTTTTATACTGTTTTTTTGACATTTCTCTTAGTTTGTTGACGTTTTATACTGTTTTTTTGACATTTCTCTTAGTTTGTTGACGTTTTATACTGTTTTTTTGACATTTCTCTTAGTTTGTTGACGGTTTATACTGTTTTTTTGACATTTCTCTTAGTTTGTTGACGTTTTATACTGTTTTTTTGACATTTCCCTCAGTTTGTTGACGTTTTATACTGTTTTTTTGACATTTCTCTTAGTTTGTTGACGTTTTATACTGTTTTTTTGACATTTCTCTTAGTTTGTTGACGTTTTATACTGTTGTTTTGACATTTCTCTTAGTTTGTTGACGTTTTATACTGTTTTTTGACATTTGACAGAATTATTTGACATTTCTCTTAGTTTGTTGACGTTTTATACTGTTTTTTTGACATTTCTCTTAGTTTGTTGACGTTTTATACTGTTTTTTTGACATTTCTCTTAGTTTGTTGACGGTTTATACTGTTTTTTGACATTTCTCTTAGTTTGTTGACGGTTTATACTGTTTTTTTGACATTTCTCTTAGTTTGTTGACGTTTTATACTGTTTTTTTGACATTTCTCTTAGTTTGTTAACGTTTTATACTGTTTTTTGACATTTGACAGAATTATTTGACATTTCTCTTAGTTTGTTGACGTTTTATACTGTTTTTTTGACATTTCTCTTAGTTTGTTGACGGTTTATACTGTTTTTTTGACATTTCTCTTAGTTTGTTGACGGTTTATACTGTTTTTTTGACATTTCTCTTAGTTTGTTGACGGTTTATACTGTTTTTTTGACATTTCTTTTAGTTTGTTGACGTTTTATACTGTTTTTTTTGACATTTCTCTTAGTTTGTTGACGTTTTATACTGTTTTTTTGACATTTCCCTCAGTTTGTTGACGTTTTATACTGTTTTTTTGACATTTCTCTTAGTTTGTTGACGTTTTATACTGTTTTTTTGACATTTCTCTTAGTTTGTTGACGTTTTATACTGTTTTTTTGACATTTCTCTTAGTTTGTTGACGTTTTATACTGTTTTTTTGACATTTCCCTCAGTTTGTTGACGTTTTATACTGTTTTTTTGACATTTCTCTTAGTTTGTTGACGTTTTATACTGTTTTTTTGACATTTCTCTTAGTTTGTTGACGTTTTATACTGTTTTTTTGACATTTCTCTTAGTTTGTTGACGTTTTATACTGTTTTTTTGACATTTCCCTCAGTTTGTTGACGTTTTATACTGTTTTTTTGACATTTCTCTTAGTTTGTTGACGTTTTATACTGTTTTTTGACATTTGACAGAATTATTTGACATTTCTCTTAGTTTGTTGACGTTTTATACTGTTTTTTTGACATTTCTCTTAGTTTGTTGACGTTTTATACTGTTTTTTTGACATTTCTCTTAGTTTGTTGACGTTTTATACTGTTTTTTTGACATTTCTCTTAGTTTGTTGACGTTTTATACTGTTTTTTTGACATTTCTCTTAGTTTGTTGACGTTTTATACTGTTTTTTTGACATTTCCCTCAGTTTGTTGACGTTTTATACTGTTTTTTTGACATTTCTCTTAGTTTGTTGACGTTTTATACTGTTTTTTTGACATTTCTCTTAGTTTGTTGACGTTTTATACTGTTTTTTTGACATTTGACACAATTATTTAACATTTCCCTCAGTTTGTTGACGTTTTATACTGTTTTTTTGACATTTCTCTTAGTTTGTTGACGTTTTATACTGTTTTTTTGACATTTCTCTTAGTTTGTTGACGTTTTATACTGTTTTTTTGACATTTCTCTTAGTTTGTTGACGTTTTATACTGTTTTTTTGACATTTCCCTCAGTTTGTTGACGTTTTATACTGTTTTTTTGACATTTCTCTTAGTTTGTTGACGTTTTATACTGTTTTTTTGACATTTCTCTTAGTTTTTTGACGTTTTATACTGTTTTTTTGACATTTCTCTTAGTTTGTTGACGTTTTATACTGTTTTTTTGACATTTCTCTTAGTTTGTTGACGTTTTCTACTGTTTTTTTGACATTTCTCTTAGTTTGTTGACGTTTTATACTGTTTTTTTGACATTTCTCTTAGTTTGTTGACGTTTTATACTGTTTTTTTGACATTTCTCTTAGTTTGTTGACGTTTTATACTGTTTTTTTGACATTTCCCTCAGTTTGTTGACGTTTTATACTGTTTTTTTGACATTTCTCTTAGTTTGTTGACGTTTTATACTGTTTTTTTGACATTTCGCTTAGTTTGTTGACGTTTTATACTGTTTTTTTGACATTTCTCGACAGAAGCTTACATAATGAAGACAATAACATCAGCTGAAACAGAAGAGAAAATAAAAGATGCGTGTGCAAGATTCGGCATACCAAAGGTTGTAGTTACAGACAATGGGACACAATTTACTGCAGAAAATATACAAACATTCTTTAAAAGAAATAATATAAAACACATAACTTCCCCACCTGGACATCCACAATCTAATGGTGCCGCGGAGAATTTTGTAAAGACAATCAAAAACAATGTCAAAGCAAGATTAGCCGATCCTAGAAACAAAAACAAAAGTATAAATATGATAGTGGCAGAATTTTTATTTGCGTACCGAACAACAGAACATATCACAACGAAAGAAACACCTGCGAAATTAATGTTAAATAGAGATATTAGAAATAGAGCAACTATATTAAAAGAGACTATTATGAAAGGAACAGAAGATGAGGAAAGAAATAATAAAGGCATTGATGAGAATCACAAAAAAGCACAAAGAAGACAGATAAAGAACTTTAGAGGAAAGGAGAGAGAATTTAAGGAAAATGAGAAGGTATTTGTAGCTGATTACAGAAATGTTAACCAAAGACAATGGACAAAAGCAAAAGAATAGGCAAAACAACATATCTTTGTAGATTAGAAGACAATAAATTATGGAAAAGACACACAAACCAGATTCATAGAGGATCAACGATAAATGAACAGACAGACACAGAAGAAGAGAAGGATAATTTAGAAATAATAGAAACGAATCCAAAGAAAACTGAAAAGCAGAAGATCAAATTAAATGTAACAAAGAACATAGCAAGAGAGAAAGACAAGAAAACAACTAAAAAGAGTGAAGAAAAGACAGGAGATACCACCAAAGAATTAGGCGAAGCCACTTTAGCAAATTCACATAATAATGAAACGATTTTAATAAATCCAAATATACCTTCAACATCAGAAAATTTAAATATGAATCAACCAATTTCGCCTAGATCTTTGGAAATTCATGATGAAGATATAAAAAGAAGTAGTAGGGTAAAGAAAAAGCCTAGCAAGCTTAAAGACTTTGTTTTATAATTAATAATACTGTTATAATGAGATTATTGGTTTTTTTTTTCTTATTGTTAGTATTATTTTTATTATGTTTATTGTAAAGGCTAAAGATAATCCAGTAAAGTAATAAAATAATATTTTTAAATCTAACAAAAGGTGGTGTAATGTAGGGATATAAAAATTAGACGTGGCAACTGCGCTGGAACAAAAGAATCAGTCTTGTTGAGAACATTGAGAGATAACTGAGGAGAATCTTTAGCCTAATAGAAGTTTAAACCTGTGTATTAAAGTAATAAACCGTTTAAAATATAAAACGAGTTTAAATTCACTTTAACGATACATCACAAATATAAAATAATTGATGGAAGATTATTTAAAATAAAGGCTGAAAAATTGAAGTGGGTTGAACCTAAAAAGTCGAGAAGCAAAATTGTACGAAAATGTCATTGGAGAAATTGTAAGAAGTATCCTTACAATCTCCACAGAAGAAAAATAATACTGGTTCAAATTATTACTTTAAAGCGGTTTCAAAAGTATTTTGAACTCACCACGAAATATCCTTAGCTCTGCAACACACCCATCAACCAACTAGCCGAAGAACAGGACACGCAGCGTATTTTGAAAAATTCGTGTAAGTCTTTTAGAGTTAAAACTGTTATCACTGATTTGTAAACACTAAACTGAGTTTATACACTTTTATTAAGTTAGGAATACGGTGAATTATAAAGTTTTTAGAGACAGACGTTTTAGTTGGATCTCAATTTGAAAATATACTGACATTGATTAATAATAACTTTTTCTCATGGAAACCATGATACGAGATAGAACAAAATGATAACCGAGTGTTTTAGTTAGTTTAAATTAAACAAGTAGGTACCTACACACCAACGCTAGCATGATAGGTATAGGTGGCATATTAATGTAGAGAAAAGAACAAGATCAGTTAATGCATCCAGTTGCTTATGTAAGTAGACAAACTACCATTGATGAACAGAAGTATCATTCAGGAGAACTAGAAACATTATGTGTCGAATGGACACTTGAGAAAGATTAAGAACTTATTTAATAGGAAACCCATTCACTATCATTACTGACTGCAATGCATTACGCACAACATTTTCAAAGAAAAACATGATCCCTAGAATAGGATGATGAATGATGATAGTGTCTTAAATTGCTAGAATATAATTTTAATATTTTACATCGATCAGGAAAAAATATGACACACGTAGATTCATTATCATGGAATCCATTCAGTGAAGCAGAAGATACAGATTGTGTAGATGGATTAACAGTACTATATAATACTTTAGAAGAAGAAGATTGGCTTTGTATCTTACAAAAGCAAGACCCCAAAATATCAAAAATATGGACATTTTAACAAAAAACCAACCTGAAAATAAAGAAGAGAAGGTTATTAGAGAAAAATATAAAATAATTTATGGAAGATTATTTAAAATAAAGGCTGAAAAATTGAAGTGGGTTGTACCTAAAAAGTCGAGAAGCAAAATTGTACGAAAATGTCATTGGAGAAATTGTAAGAAGTATCCTTACAATCTCCACAGAAGAAAAATAATACTGGTTCAAATTATTACTTTAAAGCGGTTTCAAAAGTATTTTGAACTCACCACGAAATATCCTTAGCTCTGCAACACACCCATCAACCAACTGAACCAACTAGCCGAAGAACATGACACGCAGCGTATTTTGAAAAATTCGTGTAAGTCTTTTAGAGTTAAAACTGTTATCACTGATTTGTAAACACTAAACTGAGTTTATACACTTTTATTATGTTAGGAATACGGTGAATTATAAAGTTTTTAGAGACAGACGTTTTAGTTGGATCTCAATTTGAAAATATACTGACATTGATTAATAATAACTTTTTCTCATGGAAACCATGATAGGAGATAAAAAAAATGATAACCGAGTGTTTTAGTTAGTTTAAATTAAACAAGTACCTTTCAATCCAACTGCGTTTTAAACTAATTCAACAGTCAGGATGATTTAGGACATATCGCTTTATATAATACCTTAGAAAAATTAAAAGAGAATTATTGGTTTCCAAGAATGCGAAATTACGTTAAAGGATATATTGGAGCTTGTTCTGAATGTTTATATCATAAAAACACCTTTACATACTTTACATATTGATCACTTAGGGCCTTTTGTAACGAGTCACAGTAACAACAAATATTTATTACAGTTTAAAGCATCCATGTAAGTTTTTTCGAATCCCAAAAAATAAGACCGAGAGGAATAGATGGATTTCTCTCATAAGGTAAAAAAATGCTATCATTCACTTTAGAAGATTTATGTTTTAAAATTATTTATTTACAGAAGAAAAGATAGAGATCCAAGTGAATTTGTGTGTGATTATTACTTCTTGAATAAAGAATGGACCATTTTTATTTAATTTCAATGTTCAGAAGAAGTTTAATATAAAATCACCAGAAAAAAGGTATGAATTTTGTTGCAGAAAATCCATTAGTCTAATCAACCACTTTTTTTAGGATGCGAACTGTAAAAAACCTTCTGACTGAGTGTTATAATATTCTGCAGCAAGTCTATCATATTATATATCACAAATTTCAATTATTTTTTAATTGTGTGCAGCCCTCAAAAACTTTCAATATCCCCTAATTAAAGAAGTTGAGGAGTATTATTAAAGGACGACATATAATTTTGAGTTTCAAATATTTTTTATTTTAGCAATATATTTCCTACAGTACAAAAAACAACTATACGTCGTTCTAAGATGCAAATTGCCTAACTCACAAAATGACAGTTTTGCAGGAGAGTTAAAAAACTGGGTCAATTTCAATTTTAATTAGAATAAAATTAAATTTAAATATTATTTCACATTGCTTATTGTTTATATGAATTTATTATTTACATTATATTCAATTTTATTATAATTTTATTTTTTTACTAAATTTAAATGGACATAGGCAATTTGCTTATTTAGTTTTGACTATTTTAGGACTTATGCCATTTTCATTTATCGGGAAATCAATAAAACACTTGAAACAATGAATTTATACTATAGTTTATTTTATTAAAAAAAAAAACAATAATCAGGTTTCTGAACAGGAAAACTTAAACAACAATATTTATACCTATTTTATAAGTGGGACAAACTATCATAGAACGCATGGTAGTCTATCTTTAAAGACAGTTTTAAATCCATCAAATGTTGAAATTTCTCCTTTTTAATTGGTATTGGAGCATCGTAAAGTTGGGGGAGGGCATCATACGATGAAACTTTATTTTTATTCAGGCGACACGGTAAAAGTTTCCATTCTTCTGAATGACGAATTTTAAACATGATGGACCCATCTGGGCTATATCTCAGGCCTCTGATATCAGTGACAACCGCATCCCCTGTGGTCCTTCCGGGTCTTATAGAATTAAGAACTTGCAAATTCTCAAAATTTTTAAAAAATGTATAGTCTAGGTAATTGACAATATAAGGTCTTGGGTTGAGACGTGCTGATTGGCATACTTCTACGTAATCAGCTGGGACGTTTATAATTTTCTTTTTAAGCTTTCTTTCAATACTTGAATGCATTGAATCGCATTCCATCTGCGTGTGTCCCTTTTCAAGATACTTCTGCTCAATTTGTATTTTACTTTCTTGGGATAAGTTTAAAAGGGCACTTGAGAGCAATGCATTCCTGTTCTGACAGCTACAGCCATCACTATAAAAAATAATCTTGCTTACAGCTTCATTTTCCTGCATTACATGGTTTCTTACGAAGCTATATAATATTGATGTGAAATTGTTGGCTGTCAGTCCTCCTTGTCCTTCGTGCCAAATGTAGCAATAACCATCCTTGGTTTTAAGGTTAAAAACTGTAAAATTGTGGACAACTAGTTTTGTCTTGAAGTATAGGGAGGAGACATTGGACTTCGGACATAATAATACCGACTGCAAATCCATCGTGTATACATTACAATTTTCTGCTTCTTTGTCTTTCTGTTTTTCATTTCGGGCTTCTTCTTTTTTAACTTGATGTTCTTCAAATATTTCTATGCTGATATTTCCTGTTTTATAAGCTACACACTTGTCGCATTCGTCTTTCTTTGGTGAAAATAACGCGATGTTTTGATCGTCAATCATGTTTGAAAAAGATGCAACAGATAATGGTAATAAGTTGTTCTCGGTACACCAATCGTTTTTATAAAACCGGTAAAGTTCTAATTTAGAGGTCCAAACTGGCTCTAAATAAAGCTTGCTAGTAGACTTTCTACAGTAATGAGACTCCAGCTTGGGTAAGCTATTTAAAAATAATATTAAGCCCTCTTTCCGTTTGTTTATTTTCATCTGCCTAGGATTAATTTCTTTTTGTACTGCAATATCCTGGGTACTATCAATGTTCTTTTCAAGAAGCCAATAGCCAACTGTTCTTTTTGGTATGTTGAGAGTATTGCAGAACATTGTTTTGCATACTTTTAATCTGATACTTTGTTTTTTAAGAAAGTATGAGTATGAATACGCTCGTCTTGATTGGTCTTCTTGTTTCCGATTTCTAGCTCTTTGAGTTGGGCATTTGTTAATCAGTGTAGTGACATAAATTTGCTTCTCAGACCACGTCAGCTTCCAGAAATGATCAAAAAGTTTAGTTCTGTCATCGTTTGTTAATTCCTTGCACTTTAGGGCAGTTTTATTGTCACATTTACACCTATCTCCCACACTCTTCGGGTTTTTAACTATTTTATAGTCCCAGTTTCCTTCATTTTTCCGTTTTCCTAAATACTGTTGGCCTGATTGCCTTTTAAGTTTTTCAGAGTTCTTTTTCCATTCATTTTGATTGACGTGACGTCTCTTTCTTCTGCTTTTGCTTTCATTTATTCCTTCATTTCCTTGAATTTCACCTTCATCAGCTCTAGGCACAAGGCCTTCCTTTTCTTCACTATCTCCTTCACAGTTGGAAGAATTTGGTTCTTCTTCATGTGGGATTACATAGGTCGGATCAGCTGGGTCATTATCATTCATTGTTTGCTCCTTAAAATCTTCATTGCTTTCTAAATTTAATACCTCTGGCAAAGTATTAATTTCATTATAATGGCTTTTTGGATTACAAGTTTCATCTCCAAAGTTAGAAAGTTGTTTAGGCAAATCGATTAATGAGTCTTGCGAATTTTCTGAACTTCTTAGCAAGTTTTCGACTGCCTCATCAGCCATTTTAAGCAATACATCATCATAAATTGCAGGTCTCTCCGTGAAAACGTCGTTTTTGTTAATTTCCCTTACAATGTTATCAGGTTCTGGCTCTAAACTTTCTCCTGTCAAGCTTACCCCAGCAAGAGATAAAATTTTTGATGCTCTAAAGTGAGGATTCATTCTGCAAAAAAAATCTAGAATTTACATCCAGAACCTACCGACAGATAGTTCATGAGAATTAACAATACTTATGTATGTACAGGTGCTTTAGAACCATAGCCTTGTTAAATAAAAATGATTTTAAAACCAGTAATTCATTTTCTAGTCATGTGTAGGCATGTAAAATTTATATTAGAAAGTTGCCTAAGTCCATTGGTAATTATATCACTTAAAGTAGAAATTTGCCTAACTCCACGCAGATATTAAAACTTCATAAAACAACAAAAATTCATTAAATCTTTAAGCTAACTATAATAATATACTATAACTATTAAGAATAAATACTGATTTCAATATTTCAAAAATGTTTTTACTTACCTTTTTAATTTAAATAAGCACTTAAATTGGAACCACGTTTTGTTTACATGCAACGGCTACGGTTTCATTACAAATGTGGGACTTGGGCAAAATGCGTATTTATTTTTAGATACTCCGGACTTCGGCAAAATTCTTTTAATGGAATTATGGCGCGTAAATTTTAGATTAGGGATTTAAGCCGTTTTCAGAGTATGTGTTTGTGCGTTTGTCACCAGATGGCACTAATATCTTTGTTTTGATCCAAAATGGACTTAGGCGATTTGCATCTTAGAACGACGTATAGTACATTCAATACACCAATTTAAAACAGTTTGTTATACTTAGCATCAAATCACCATCATCATAAGGCATCTTAATCGTCGTTCAAGCATTTAGATATCACAAAAATTAACCAGTCTATTGGATTTCGATTCGATTCCACAGAAGAAACTAAAAAATACGTAAAAAGTTGAATTTAAACATAATAAACAATATTAAAAATAAACAGACATGAAGTTAGTTGCAATTTAGTTACTAAATGTCAAGTTGGCATAGCCTTTTTCTATACGTTAATATATTTATATTAAATTCATAATTAACTTTTTCAATAAACTAATAAATAAACATTAAACTAACATTTTAAACATAATAAACTTAATATTGATTTATTTTATCGATGTTTAAAAAAGCGACATCTAGTAGCGAAAATTGGAATTTGTTGTGTGCTTACAATTTTCGTTAATAGATGTCTCTAGAGGTACGATTTTTCAAAACATTAAATCTTAACTTTGAATATATTCAAAGAATTTTAATTAATTTAATACATAGATATTTGTTTTATAATTATTATAAATTTAAAGTTAATAAACTAAACTAAGCAAAATAATTATTGTTGAGATTTGATCAATTGACAGCTGATCCTTATCGAGTCAAAGTTGGCACTTACTGTAATTTAATATTTCACACTAAATTAGGTTGGCAGGGAAATTAGACAATTTGATAATTTGATAGTTTCGGTGACAACTCTGTTGAATTGTGCAACATCAAACATCATACACCAGAAGTTGGTCAAAAAATGTGGATTACTTAGGACAGACAAGTACCATCCGCTGGCAGTTGTTGAGAATGCTGATTTTAGACTCTACCACGATAGGCCTGTTATCGCCGATAGGCAGGTAACGCATAATCGGCTAGATGTTGTGTTAGTGGATAAAAATACTATTTCGGTTCGTCTAGTGAATGTTGCTGTGCTAATAATAACCAAGTTTTGGATAAATACAACGAGAAGCTGACAAAATACACGGATCGTGATCATGTCATCTACAGGCCTGCTCTCCAAGAGCCTTGATCAGCTGGCTCTCATCGAAATATAAATATTGCGTTTACGCTTGGGATAGATATTATTAACATTTGCTGAGTTTAGTGTATAAGTCTTTTTTACATAATAATAATAATAATAATAATAATAATAGATACTCACCTGGAGTAGAAAAATGTTCTAAGTTTGTTTGTAATTTTACAGCTGACGGATATTTTTTAACAAAATTTCGGTTTCGAACAAATCCTCGCATTGTAATTATTTCTGAAGTTTGAATGGAACGATCGATGTCAAATATTTCTGAATAAGGATCAAAATCAAATTCCATTTGTTCAAAATATGGGTAGTTTTCTTCCAATAATGTAAAATGCGTGCTTACTTTTAGGGTATTTTTTAAACGTACCAATAAATCAGGAGTTCTTTCGACAATATTTCTTAAAAATAAATAAATAAAAAGTAAGTATATCAGAAATGTTTTTATTTTATTTTATTTCGAAGACGTAGTAGAAACAAAAACAACAACTGCATAAAATAGTATTCTACCGTTTTTTTTTTTTTAAAAACGTGTGCGTCTCAGGACGCGCGGCAGAAGTTCAACTAATCCAAGTTGAACTATATAATATTGAAATTTTTTAACTTGAGAAAAATTTCCCTATTACTTAAATTTTATCTATACTTATAATAAATCTGTAGAGAGGTCAATTCTGTACATGAAATATATTTCCAAAATAACTATCAGGGGGTGATAAGGGATCGATACTGATGCCAAAAATGCAATCAGTAAAATTTTTGTCTGTCTGTCTGTATAACCGCTATAGAAACAAAAACTACTCGACGGATTTTAACGAAACTTTGTAGAATTATTTTTCATACTCCTGTGCAGGTTATAGTATACTTTTCATCACGCTACAATCAATAGGAACAGAGCAGTGGAGGGAAATGTTGGGAAAACGAGAGAAGTTACTCCATTTTTAAGCTTCCGTCGCGTGTGCAACCTTAATGGTTAAAACTATACAGAAATCATCTTATTCTTATAATTTGGAGGTCAACTGTGAATGGATTTTACCAAATTTCACCCACAAGGGGAGTTGCGGGGGCGTGAAAAATAAAAAAATAAATAAATTTAAAATCTATAAGTCCTACAGGTTTAAAACTTTTCAGAATAGTTATTTTTATAATTTGGAGGTCAACTGTCAAGGGATTTTACAAAATTTCACCAACAGGTGTGGGGGCGTGAAAAATAAAAAAAATTAAATTAAAATCTATGAGTCCTACAGGTTTGAAACTTTGTCATTAATAAAAAATTTAAGAGAAAGAAATTTTATTTGAAATGTGAATAAAAAAAGTATAAGAATAGTTAGAAAGATAAAAATAAAGTAGGAGCAAACAGTAATACAAAGCAGAACTTGAAAGATACAGAAACGCAGAGAGTTGGAAAATTGTAGGAAGAGGAAGGTATAGAGAAAGAGTGGAACAACGGAAGAAGAAAGATTTAGACAGAAGCGAAAAAATTTTTTTTTTTATATTTATAATTTTTATATTTTAGGACAATCAATTTAAAAATTTTGGAATCCACGACCGAGAATTTTATTGAAAGAGGGTGTTCCAGAAAATTGTTTTCGCACTTAGTTTTTATGTTTTCTAGGTTTGTACCAAATTTTATTTAAATCCGAGTGAATAATTTTTTGATATCTATGATCTAAATGGACTAAAAAAGCTGTGACGTCAGAGGGCGGGATCTGTCATTTTATGTTTCCAAACAAACTTTTAATGTATGTAAATTGGCATTAAGGTTTTTTTACATCAATAGTTTTAATATTTCCTGTATCAAATAAGATATATTAATTGTAGAAATCGGTTCTTTGGGTGTTTAATATTTATATAAACCATAAATTTTAAGGTAAGAGAGCTCGACTTTTTCTAGACATGCCTTAGAATTATTTTGAGGTTATGTTTTTATTTGTATTGTTTTAAGTTTTGAGTGAAAAATAAGTTTTTAATTCCTTTTTTCAGTAAAAATGACATCGAATCATGTTATTAAGCTGTCTGCTCTTATGCATTTCTTTGATAATAATAAAAAAATGGTAGTAAGAGGTAAAATGCAGTGGATTAGGGCCATATTAAAAGTATGCATTTCTATACTAATTTTATGACTCTTTAAGGGGTTGTACATGCTAGTATGAAAGACGAAACTTATATTTGTGAGGTAAGGATAACTAGCTTATAATTATTGTCTTAAATTCTTTATTTAAGTTCCGCTTGTACACCCTTTATTTTGAGGTGTTACTTTGGTCTATTTAGTTCTTTTAAAACATTTAATTAAAGTTTATTAGCATAATTATTAAATATTCTAATGATTGTAGATAACAATAAAGAAATCTAGAGCAATCCAGTGGGGGAAAACTCACGAAAAAGATGGTCTGGATGCATTAAAATCATCCCTAGGAATTGATGTAATGCCAACAGGAATTTGGTTATAGAATTCTGGTATATTAGGGGCAAGTCCAGATGGATTAGTAAGTGACAATGCTATTGTGGAAGTAAAATGTCCCTACGCATTTCGCAATGATTTGCTTTCAGAAAAATTCAAAAATAATAGGTTCATTTGTTACTACAACGAAAAAAATGAACTGGTAATGAATCAGAATCATAATTATTACCATCACGTTCAGGGAAATCTATATATTTTAAAAAGAGAAAAATGTTTTTTGTATATATGGACCTTAAAAGAGATAATAATTGTTGAAATTCAAAAAGATCTATATTGGGAAGTGAATTTAACGTATTTAGAGGATTTTTATATAAACCATTATTTTCCCAAATTAAGGTAAATTTTTTGTAAATAAAAATACTATTTTAATATATTCGTTTTTATTTTCTATGTGACCAAGAGGGCAAGAGCCTATATAATCTATTACCTAAGAGTAATTCTAAAATAAAAATTAAAAAAATAACAAACATACCTACTTAGGAAACTCACAAACAAAAAAGCCATAACATACAGTAATAAATTGTCCTGCTTGTTTATAACATCTTCAAATATTTGTTATTATATTTATAATACCGAAATACGTATATACTTGATAAGAAATCCACTTCTTCCTTTCCACATCATTGCAGTTTTTCTGCTCGCTATAATGCTTGCAATTGGGTACAAAACACATCACCATTTTTACTCAAACAGAATAATATGTAATAGTTAAAAAATACATAATTAATCACAAGATTACCATAATAAAATTTATAAACTTCTGAACAAAACATAACCTCAATTCCACTAAAATGCATATAAAATATAAACACTTACACTAACTTTCAATGTTTATTCACTATCATAAATTGGATACACTAAGTCGTATGAAACGTGTCCGGAAAATGCTAAGATTTTTGATTAGGAACCACTACAAGTAATAGAAAAATCTCTTATGGCTTTTTCAATGCAAATTTGTTTTGTTTGGAAACATTTTTAAGCTCCTCCCATATCTGACGTCACACTTTTCTAGTCCATTGACATCTTTCAATGTCAAACCATAGACTAACAAAAATAGGAGATAACTTTTTGATATCTATGATCTAAATTGACATCTGTCAATGTATGGCCTTTTTTTATTATGGTATTTGGTTAACAGAATTTTTCATAGAACATTGTTAAAAAAAATGTATATACAACAAACAATTGGTTATCTATTTTAATTTATAAACAATTTATAATGTTTATTCAATTTAAACGTTAAATACTATAAATTATAATTTGTAATGACATCTAGTAGCGAAAATTGGAATTTGTTGTATGTTTACAATTTTCATTAATAGATGTCTCTAGAGATCCATTTTTCAAAAAAAATGTAGATTTTAAAAAACCTGTTTATTTTGAAAAATTTTATATATATTTAAAGAATTATTGCGTTATTTCTGTAACAAAATTAGACAAATTACGCTACCTTTAAATTTTTTGACAATATGATTAGCTGCTGCAGTTGGTAAAAAACGGATTTTGCGTTGTTTTATGGAATTTTTTGAAAATTCAAAATGTTTCTGAATCAGTTGAAAAGGCATATTCAAAAAATCAAAACCGCATTTTTGTATCTTTTTTCGTTTTTGAAATAATGAAAATTGAGTTTTTTCAAAAAAGTTGTGAAAAAAACAGCTTTTACGTAACTCGCTTGTTTTTTGGAATTTTTTGAAAATTCAAAATGTTTCTGAATCAGTTGAAAAGGCATATTCAAAAAATCGAAACCGCATTTTTGTATCTTTTTTCGTTTTTGAAATAATGAAAATTGAGTTTTTTAAATATTGATGTTTAAAAAAGCGACATCTAGTGGCAAAAACTTGCAAACCAAACAAGAAGGAGTGTATAGTGTTGCATACTTGTCAGGGGTAATGTTTACTTTTTCTACCGATAGATGGTGATAACAAACGTCAATTCAACTTTGAGAGAAAACGATTAAGAACAAAGTAAAAAATGCTAATTTGTGTTAAAATAGATCTAATATTAACTAATTTATAATGTTTATTCAATTTAAACGTTAAATAATATAAATATGGAGGGTAGAGGTAAGGAGAACGATCTTAAATGGGAAATGATTAAAAATGTGTCCACTTTTTAGAGGAACATAACACTTCTCAAACTTGCCACTACAATGGCGCTAAAGTAGATGTAGGGTACAGAATGAATGTAGCAGTTTTTGACAAATTGATTGAAATGTCGTGTGATTTCGTAATATAAGTCACAAATTATATAAGTGCTATAAAAAAACGTGGTCAGCGAATTCAGTTTAGTGTATTTTAAATTCGTTTTATACTTTATGATTATCTTATGTATCTTATGATTATTTTAAAAATGGTGTTATAATAAAGCGGAAATGTGTCTTTCCTTGTTTATTTATCTATCCTACTCTAAGAAATTATGGCGCTTTTTTTAAAATTTACCCTAATACGATCGTAGCGCCACCCTTATTTACCACATTTTGACGGACACATTCAATACACGGAGACAGTTCTCCTTACCTCTACCCTCCATAAATATAAATTATAATTTTTAATGACAATAATGTTTACTTTTTCTACCGATAGATGGCAATAACAAACGTCAAATCAACTTTGATAGAAAACGATTAAGAACAAAATAAAAAATGCTAATTTATGTTAAAATAGATCTAATATTAACTAATTTATAAACAATTTATAATGTTTATTTAATTTAAACGTTAAATACTATAAATTATATTATTTAATGACAGTAATGTTTACTTTTTCTACCGATAGATGGTAATAACAAACGTCAAATCAACTTTGATAGAAAACGATTAAGAACAAAATAAAAAATGCTAATTTATGTTAAAATAGATCTAATATTTAACTAATTTATAAACAATTTATAATGTTTATTCAATTTAAACGTTAAATACTATAAATTGTAGGGAATGCCTATTTTAAATAATGAATTTGACGGCCGAGTGGCGCCGACCTCCTCCGAGCATACGCGGAAAAAGACCGGGTTTCGAGAGGGCTTCTCACTTCTCACGAGAGAGACCGCCATGTTGTTTTATAAAAGATTGTTGTTGTACTTCTGTTACTATTTTATTGTGTTAATAAAGCCTTTCTATTCTTGTTAGTCGACTGTTGGATTTTTAACCTTCACTACTAAGAGAATAAGTATTTGAACACGCAGAGGATTATGTGGGATCCTCGTATATTCAGTTAAATACCGAAACATACATAATTGCCACACCGGCACCCCCACATTTGGTGACCCCGAGGTTCAAAAAAGGACTCCGACGTTCAAAAAAGGACCCCGACGTTCAAAAAAGGACTCCGACGTTCAAAAAAGGCTCTACATTTGGTGATCCCGATGCAGACGTTCCAAAAAGGTCCCACATTTAGTGACCCAGACGTTAAAAAAGGCCCTACATTTGGTGACACCGTTGTTTCAGAAAGTGGTTACATGAACAGTTAAGTGCTCTTTAAAGTTAAAAAAACTTTAAAATTTGGTGGTTCCTGATTAAATATCAGACAATCAGTACATGTGCTTAGTTATTCCAGCATAGTTGTTGTCGAATACACCGGTATTCATAGCAAATTGTAATAAACTTCAGTGGCTCTGTAATAGCAGCCCTAGATCAATATATTCCTGGACAATCAGCTCTAGAAGTCCACATTATTGCTGACGAAGACTTCAAGTATCATTTACTACAGTTTTATGTGCAGTTCAAGGTACTGGATTTTCTTCAGGTATTTATTGTTTTTAAATTTGAATAATATGTGCATCATTTAAGTAATATTCGTAGTATTGTAAAGTTTGATCGACTCATTTTAATAATAACTAGTTGGTATCGCGTAAAAATCGCATTTTAATACCATAGTAAACATACGTAAATTAGATTGTAACTTATTGAAAATTAAATAACAATCAACGTAGTTGTTTCAACTGAACTCTTGTCGTTTAGACAAATTTATAAACTCAGTATAGGAAATTTCTATTTCAAAGTCTGTGTTAAAAATAATGTTTTGAACATTACAATATTCAAAATAAATATTTTTCTTTGACTATAAAACTTCTTTAATAAAAATTTAGTTAAATAACTCTAATATAACTCTAAAAAATAGATAGTTTGATCTGTATTTAGCAATTATTTTAGCTAGTCAAAATGACTGATACCGCTAAAGAAAATGTTGAGGAGCGTGCAGAAGAAATAAATCGATTACGCGAATCGATAGAAAATTTGCAAGCACAATTAGGCGCGAACGCAAACGTTCAAACGAATGAGAATCAAAGAGTTCATGTAGATGCTTCGCGGGCCCCTAAAATTCCTCCAATTTCGCGTAGAAACTTACGTAATTGGCTTTTTCAAGTAGACGCGACGCTACGTCGGTCTGGTATCACTCATGACGCCACAAAGTTTGACTATTTAGTCATGGCTCTGGATGATGATGCTATGTCATGCATTAGTCATATTATATCGGCTGAAACCTTACCAGCCAATGCGTTTGAGCAGGCAAAGGCGTGTCTCATTAAAGATTATTCTCTTTCCGATGAAGAGAACTTACGAAAACTGTTGAAAGCGCAGGTAAATACCAACTGCAAACCGACTCAGATTCTGAGGCAACTAAAGGAACTTAATTCTGTCAGTAAACTTGATGAAAAAGTTCTAAAATCAATATTTTTGAGCAACTTACTGATCATCAAAAAGAAATTCTTACATTAATGTATGATAAAGATTTAAATACTCTGGCTGAAACAGCTGATAAGCTGGTTGCAAATACGACTTCTTCAAATAGTCATATTTATGCAATCACTTCAAGTGATTCTGAACCTAAAGCTTCTTCTTCAAATTTTGATGATCCAATTTCTCGATTAGAAAAGAAAATTGATTTATTGATTGAAACAATCAAAAAGAGTAATTTAAGTAACGACCGTTCTCGTAGTCGTTCAAAAAGTAAAAATAGATCAGGATTGTGTTATGCGCATTCAAAATTTCCTGATGATGCTCGTACTTGCAGAGATTGGTGTTCTAGATATACAGAATGGTCTTCTCTTAATAAGGATAAAAAAGACAAAAATAAAAACTCTGCTCGTACCGATTGTATAGCTCATTCTGTTAAAGAATCTAAACGTTTATTTATTGCGGATCGTAAAACGAATCAATTCTTTCTCATAGATTCAGGTGCTGATGTATCGCTTATTCCTGTTTCTTCGAAAATGAATAAAAGTCCTGAGCAAACAAGACTTTATGCCGCTAATAATACTTTTATAAATACTTACGGTGAATCTTCCCGAACGATAGATTTAGGTCTTAGACGTTCTTTTCCTTGGAATTTCTGCATAGCAGATATACCTTATCCCATTTTAGGTGCAGATTTTCTCTATCATTATGGTCTATTGATAGATATTCGCAATAGCTGTCTCATTGATAATAAGTCTAGTCTTTCGACTACCTGTATTGTCAAAGAGGCATCGATTCATTCGGTTTCAGCTATTCCCCCCGATTCCAAATGCGCTGAAATTCTTGCGGAATTTCCACAAATTACAAGTACCAGTCCTATTGTTCCACCTGAAAAATCAAAAGTTCGACATCATATAATTACCAAAGGTCCTCCTGTCTCAGCTCGTTCTAGACGATTAGATCCGGCTAAATTGAAAGCCGCAAAAGAGGAATTTGCTACTTGGTGTCAAGCAGGTGTTTGTCGTCCGTCTAGTAGTCCATGGGCCAGCCCCATGCATATGACTTTAAAAAAAGATGGGACTTGGAGAGTATGTGGTGATTACAGACAACTTAATGCTGTCACCATTCCGGATAAATATCCGACTGCGCATATTTATGATTGCACTGCCAATCTTCATGGCAAAAAATATTTTTCCTCTCTCGACTTGCTTAAGGCGTTTAATCAGATCCCTGTAGCAGAGGAGGACATTGAAAAGACTGCGATTATTACTCCTTTTGGTCTTTTTGAATTTTTATATATGACTTTTGGACTGCGAAATGCTAGTCAAAGTTTTCAGAGATATATTAACAGCGTTTTAGGCGATTTAGATTTTGTTTTCATTTATATAGATGATATACTGATCGCTTCCACTACGCTTGAAGAGCATTATAATCACTTGCGTATTGTTTTCGCGAGACTTCGGGATGCTCATCTTCGATTAAATATCAACAAATGCATTTTTGCTGTTGAAGAACTGGAATTTCTAGGTTATATTATCAACAGTAAAGGAATTCTTCCAACCAAGGCGAAAGTTAATGCAGTTTTAAATTTTCCCAAACCGGAAACTGTTGCTGAATTGCGAAGATTTATAGGAATGGTAAATTTCTACCATCGAAATCTCCCCAATGCTGCAAAAAAACAAGCATCTCTAAATGCTTACTTTAAAAATTCTCGTAAAAATGACAAATCTCAAATTATATGGTCATTAGAAGCTGAAGAAGCATTTGAAACAGTAAAATTTGACTTTGCAAATGCTGCTCTTCTTGTTCATCCCCGTGTAGACTCAGAAATACAGTTAGTCACGGATGCTTCAGATGTAGCTGCTGGTGCTGTTTTAGAGCAAAAGTCAGCTGATGACGAACACAAATGGGAACCTCTTGCTTTCTTTTCCCAAAAATTTACTCCTGCTCAACGAAATTATAGTGCTTACGATCGTGAGTTAACAGCAATGTATCTAGCAGTAAAATATTTTTCTTATTTGTTAGAAGGTCGTGATTTTAAAATTCGTACAGATCACAAACCTCTTATTTATGCATTTTCGCAAAGTCCTGAAAAAGCATCACCACGACAACAGCGACAATTGTCATTTATTGCTCAATTTACAACTAGAATAGAGCACATACCTGGCAATGAAAATGTCGTTGCGGATTGTTTGTCTAGAATCGATTCTCTCACATTAACTTCTAATGTTAACATTGAATCAATTGAAAAACTTCAAAAAGAAGATAAAGATTTACAAAATTTGCTCAAATCTGATAATACTTCTCTTAAATTAAAACTTGTACCATTTAATAAAGATCACTCCATTATCTGTGATATTTCTGGTGAAACTATTAGGCCTTACATCCCACCACCTTTGAGACGAGATGTATTTGATATTTTCCATAGTCCTTCACATCCTAGTGGAAAAGCCACAGATAGGTTAATTCGTAAAAGTTATGTGTGGATGAATATGCATCGTGATATTTCACTTTGGTGCAAAACATGTCCAGATTGTCAACAATCAAAAATTTCACGACATGTCAAGCTTTTACCTGAGCATTTTGTTTCTCCTGATGGTCGATTCGATCATATTCACATTGATATTGTTGGTCCTTTGCCACCGGCAGACGGATATGCTTATTTGGTAACAATAATTGATCGATTTTCTCGTTGGATCGAAGCAGTTCCAATCAAGAATATTGAAGCTTCATCCGTTACCAGAGCATTTTATGACACTTGGATATCTAGATTTGGTGCTCCTAAAACACTTTCAAGTGACCGTGGCACACAATTCGAATCGCAACTTTTTACCTCACTACGTTCCATTTCTGGTTGTGAGAGGATACGTACTACTCCTTACCATCCTAAGTCAAACGGACTAATTGAGCGTGTACATCGCCCATTAAAAGCTGCCTTAATGTGTCACAAAAACACGAATTGGGTACGCACCTTGTCCACTGTTTTGTTAGGTTTAAGATGCTATGTGCGAGAGGATACCGAAGCGTCACCAGCTGAGTTTCTTTTTGGAAAAGCCTTACGTTTACCAGGTGAATTCTTCGCAGAAGACGAATTATCCCCTGATCCGACGGCATTTATTGACGAATTTAGGGAATATATGCGTCAAGTACGACCAATTCCGGTATCGCACAAATATGCTAAAAATAAACGCGCATTTTATTTTAAAGACTTGTACACTTGTACGCATGTTTTCAAACGTGTGATGACTAAAAAATCACTTGAAAAACCTTATGTTGGTCCATACAAAGTCATTAAAAGTGTGACTGACCGAGTTTTTCAAATTGATATTAATGGTGTTTCTCATTCTGTTTCGGTAGAATCGCTAAAACCGGCTTATTTTGTTTCTGGAGATGCGAATGATCCTACAATCGCTCAAAATGATATTCCTCAAAAGAGTGAATCGAACATTTCCGATAGTTCATTAACATTAGTCGATCAAACTCGTGATTTTAATGAAAATTGTCATAGTAATGATGATGCACATTCGTCGGAACATCTACCAGTTAGTCAACCCATATTAAAAACATATGTTAATAAAAAGAAACTGTTAACTGAGAATGAAACATCCGGTACAAATACTGTGCAGTGCGTGCAACCAGTATCAATTCTCAAAAGTGCGTTAAACAAGAATTCTAACAATAGTGATAACCATCCAGTGCGTAAGAAAAGTGTCACGTTTAGTTAAAAAAACAAGTACCTATTTGGTGTAAACAAACAAATTTCAAAGTAAAAAAACTTTTTATAATTGTTAATTGTATACAAATATGTATTACAAATATTTTTTCTCGTTCATAAGTTTACAAATTAAATACGGTGTAAAACCATTATTTGTAGTCAAGTTGTATCACACTTGGTTTTAAAATTTTCATGTTCAAAAGTAACATTAATTTTGATAATTTAGTCAATTTTTTGTTAACGCTTCTGCTAGGAGGGGAGTGTGTAGGGAATGCCTATTTTAAATAATGAATTTGACGGCCGAGTGGCGCCGACCTCCTCCGAGCATACGCGGAAAAAGACCGGGTTTCGAGAGGGCTTCTCACGAGAGAGACCGCCATGTTGTTTTATAAAAGATTGTTGTTGTACTTCTGTTACTATTTTATTGTGTTAATAAAGCCTTTCTATTCTTGTTAGTCGACTGTTGGATTTTTAACCTTCACTACTAAGAGAATAAGTATTTGAACACGCAGAGGATTATGTGGGATCCTCGTATATTCAGTTAAATACCGAAACATACATAATTGCCACACCGGCACCCCCACAAAATTATAATTTGTAATGACATCTAGTAGCGAAAATTGGAATTTGTTGTGTGTTTACAATTTTCGTTAATAGATGTCTCTAGAGGTCCATTTTTCAAAAAAATGTAGATTTTAAAAAACCTGTTTATTTTGCAAAATTTTATATATATTTAAAGAATTATTGCGTTATTTCTGTAACAAAATTAGACAAATTACGCTACCTTTAAATTTTTTGACAATATGATTAGCTGCTGCAGTTGGTAAAAAACGGATTTTGCGTAACTTGCTTGTTTTTTGGAATTTTTTGAAAATTCAAAATGTTTCTGAATCATTTGAAAAGGCATATTTAAAAAATCAAAACCGCATTTTCGTATCTTTTTTCGTTTTTATATCTAATGAAAATTGAGTTTTCTCAAAAAGTTGTTAAAAAACGGATTTTGCGTAACTTGCTTGTTTTTTGGAATTTTTTGAAAATTCAAAATGTTTCTGAATCAGTTGAAAAGGCATATTCAAAAAATCAAAACCGCATTTTTGTATCTTTTTTCGTTTTTGAAATAATGAAAATTGAGTTTTTTCAAAAAAGTTGTTAAAAAACGGCTTTTACGTAACTCGCTTGTTTTTTGGAATTTTTTGAAAATTCAAAATGTTTCTGAATCAGTTGAAAAGGCATATTCAAAAAATCAAAACCGCATTTTTGTATCTTTTTTCGTTTTTGAAATAATGAAAATTGAGTTTTTTCAAAAAAGTTGTTAAAAAAACGGCTTTTACGTAACTCGCTTGTTTTTGGAATTTTTTGAAAATTCAAAATGTTTCTGAATCAGTTGAAAAGGCATATTCAAAAAATCAAAACCGCATTTTTGTATCTATTTTCGTTTTTGAAATAATGAAAATTGAGTTTTTTCAAAAAAGTTGTTAAAAAAACGGCTTTTACGTAACTCGCTTGTTTTTTGGAATTTTTTGAAAATTCAAAATGTTTCTGAATCAGTTGAAAAGGCATATTCAAAAAATCAAAACCGCATTTTTGTATCTATTTTCGTTTTTGAAATAATGAAAATTGAGTTTTTTCAAAAAAGTTGTTAAAAAACGGCTTTTACGTAACTCGCTTGTTTTTTGGAATTTTTTGAAAATTCAAAATGTTTCTGAATCAGTTGAAAAGGCATATTCAAAAAATCAAAACCGCATTTTTGTATCTTTTTTCGTTTTTGAAATAATGAAAATTGAGTTTTTTCAAAAAAGTTGTTAAAAAAACGGCTTTTACGTAACTCGCTTGTTTTTGGAATTTTTTGAAAATTCAAAATGTTTCTGAATCAGTTGAAAAGGCATATTCAAAAAATCAAAACCGCATTTTTGTATCTATTTTCGTTTTTGAAATAATGAAAATTGAGTTTTTTCAAAAAAGTTGTTAAAAAAACGGCTTTTACGTAACTCGCTTGTTTTTTGGAATTTTTTGAAAATTCAAAATGTTTCTGAATCAGTTGAAAAGGCATATTCAAAAAATCAAAACCGCATTTTTGTATCTATTTTCGTTTTTGAAATAATGAAAATTGAGTTTTTTCAAAAAAGTTGTTAAAAAAACGGCTTTTACGTAACTCGCTTGTTTTTTGGAATTTTTTGAAAATTCAAAATGTTTCTGAATCAGTTGAAAAGGCATATTCAAAAAATCAAAACCGCATTTTTGTATCTTTTTTCGTTTTTGAAATAATGAAAATTGAGTTTTTTCAAAAAAGTTGTTAAAAAAACGGCTTTTACGTAACTCGCTTGTTTTTTGGAATTTTTTGAAAATTCAAAATGTTTCTGAATCAGTTGAAAAGGCATATTCAAAAAATCAAAACCGCATTTTTGTATCTTTTTTCGTTTTTGAAATAATGAAAATTGAGTTTTTTCAAAAAAGTTGTTAAAAAAACGGCTTTTACGTAACTCGCTTGTTTTTGGAATTTTTTGAAAATTCAAAATGTTTCTGAATCAGTTGAAAAGGCATATTCAAAAAATCAAAACCGCATTTTTGTATCTATTTTCGTTTTTGAAATAATGAAAATTGAGTTTTTTCAAAAAAGTTGTTAAAAAAACGGCTTTTACGTAACTCGCTTGTTTTTTGGAATTTTTTGAAAATTCAAAATGTTTCTGAATCAGTTGAAAAGGCATATTCAAAAAATCAAAAACGCATTTTTGTATCTATTTTCGTTTTTGAAATAATGAAAATTGAGTTTTTTCAAAAAAGTTGTTAAAAAAACGGCTTTTACGTAACTCGCTTGTTTTTTGGAATTTTTTGAAAATTCAAAATGTTTCTGAATCAGTTGAAAAGGCATATTCAAAAAATCAAAACCGCATTTTTGTATCTATTTTCGTTTTTGAAATAATGAAAATTGAGTTTTTTCAAAAAAGTTGTTAAAAAAACGGCTTTTACGTAACTCGCTTGTTTTTTGGAATTTTTTGAAAATTCAAAATGTTTCTGAATCAGTTGAAAAGGCATATTCAAAAAATCAAAACCGCATTTTTGTATCTATTTTCGTTTTTGAAATAATGAAAATTGAGTTTTTTTAAAAAAGTTGTTAAAAAAACGGCTTTTACGTAACTCGCTTGTTTTTTGGAATTTTTTGAAAATTCAAAATGTTTCTGAATCAGTTGAAAAGGCATATTCAAAAAATCAAAACCGCATTTTGTATCTTTTTTCGTTTTTGAAATAATGAAAATTGAGTTTCAGGGGTACATTTTAGTGCCAGGGTCAGAAATGCTCTCTCTATCAGCTCATTTAAGTTTATACATTTTATTATAAACCTCTATTTGGATTTGATTTGATTTGATTCTGTTCTAAAAGTACCTAAACTTGGAACTGGAACTAATGGACTGCCTGTCCAACATAAAATTGATAGGTACTGGCGATTCGACAGGTACCTACCACAAGTTAAGAAGGAAGAAGCAGATAAAGAAATGATTCAAAATGGCATAGTCGAACCATGCGAACCATCCAGTAATCCGTGGGCTTCTATTGCGGGTTCTACTTTGGACCTTAAAAGCAGCGGATACTGGCAGGTTAAAATGAATCCTGTAGTTGTAGACGTAAACCAGTGGATCAAGATTATGGCAATGGTAATGGCAATGGCAATTCACCATAATGGTCCTTGAACATCAATCAATTCCACATCCAAGATCCAAGAACTAAAAATTAAAAAATAACGAAAATCTCGAAAACTAAAACCAACACCACATTCACATATTCTAAACGTGTAGTGTAGGTAAAGGTTGAAATGAAACCAATTTAATTAAACTTTAAATTTAGGTAAATCTCAAAATATGTGTTACGCGAAAAGTTGTTGTTGTCATAAAATAATCTTAACAAACTTAAAAATAAATAAAAAACCTCACAAACCTCGAATGTATAATTAAATAAAAATATATTTTACTTACCAGCACGTAGCAGGATTACTACTATTAATTCATACCAGGATACCAACAATAATCATAAATCAGTCCAGCTTCAGGTACACTCACCGCTGGGGTAAGAGGAACTATTGCTCTACTTGTTCTTACACTATCTCCTGTATATAAATCACTAGGAAGTTCCATTACATGCATTCCAGCTCCTCTTATCACGGTTAGTAAACAGGTGCCATCGGGAGACCATTTGCATCCTTTTAAATAATGTTGATCACCATAATTAGGCCATAGAGCTCGAGCAAGTTCTAATGCAGAATTTTCAAAATTATATTCAACATATTGAAATGAACCGCTAGATGTAGGCGAATTGTAAGGAACATAACTGCTTTCTAATACTGCTTCAGCTTCCATTTTATCACATCTAATTTAACCTAAAAACTGTTATGTCGGTCTTGTACTCTTTTACGGAAACCAATTTTACTAATCACAAACCAAACTTTTTATTTATAATTTCATTGTATTTTATACGCAAAGATTACAAGAGAAAAACGTATATATTGTGATATTATCCTATTATATGTTATAAATTAAAGAACAGATCAAATTAAGTTATTAATAAATTCATTAAAAAAAAGGAATATTCTTGATCCTGGGCAGAATACAAAGTTTAGGTTGTATATAAATAGTATTAATTTTCTTCAAGTTCCTTAGTTTTAGTGTTGTTTTAATTTTTTCTTCGTTCCTAAAAAAGGAAACATAAATTTAAAAATAAAATATAAGGAGTACCATGATATATTCATAATTATAAATAAAAGGAATCATGTAATTTTCTTTCTATAAAACAAGAAATTTGTCTGAGAAAGTATGCTAGAAATAATATTTTTTTTTATGCAAAGAATAAGTTCAAATATAAATTAAATGTAGAATTATATGCTGTATTAACTAATGCATATGAGTATTTAAAAGCTATTATTATGGTTTAAATTTTAAATGAAAAAATTTATTAAAAGAATGAAATGAAAAGTTTTAATATTAATAGTAATAAATAAAAAACATAAATTTGTATAAGAATCCTAGGTATAAGATAAATTGTAAATAGAAATTAATCAAGTGCACGGATGTCATAAATTAAGTTATTATCAAGTAGGCATCAGATAGATACTAATAAGAATTGTTAGGATAGTTGTTTTTTGTTATTTTTGTTTTGGAAGTTGTTGATTTTAAACGAGGCTCTCTTGTTTTTTTTTCAGAAAGAGGAAAGACGTGTTAAATTTGCTCTTGTAATTTTTTACGATTTTTATTAAAAAATTTCAATATAAATCAGTCTTGAGTAATTGAATATTATTATAAACGTCTGTAAGAAGAAAACTAAAGTATATTGGTAAGCAGAAAGTTAATTTTTATATAAATAAAAGAAATCAGAAGATGAGAACGTGATAGCAAATGGTGCTATGAATGTAATCTTGAATTTCCAAGTACGTGTTAAATAGAAAGAAGGAATAAGTACATACCAGCGTTGCAGAGTTCATTAAGCAGTTAGAAGACCTTTTCCTTGAACGAGTTTATGGTTTCTTTTGATAATCCTGTAGCAGACTAGCTGAGAGAATTCATAGATCCTGGAGTCACGGTATTAATATTGCACTATTCACCTTAATAAAGAACTTTCTTGTGTTTTCTATATATAATTGGATGAACAATTAATTTCCTCATTTTCACTTTTACTCTATTCACATATTTTATTAGTTTTAAGAATTTTTTGATATGTATAATACCACCATTTATTAATCTTTTCATATCATTTTACTCACATAATTAGTAATCATAGAATCTCACATTGACGAGAAGATAGGTTGCAGATCTTCTTCTTTTTAATTTAAACATCCATAGGTATCATTTGGTACATAATAGTTATTATGCATATAATTTCAAGACAATATCAAATTAATAAAATAAAACATTGAATTCTGCCCTGAGATAGAGTCGTTGATAAAAAAATTTATAAACAATAATTCAATTCACATCAAATTTTAAAGTTAAATATAATTATTTTAAATTTACATCATTTTAAATATAACATATAATCAGATAAACAACACAAAATTATAAACAATTAATAATATACATTTACATTTTCTTATATGTTATAATATCTATATATATATATATATATATATATATATATATATATATATATATATATATATATATATATATATATATATATATATATATATATATATATATAGATCTCCACCAAAGAATAAGTCATTCCCCATAGTAACTAATTGTAATAATGTATCTTCCAAACTTTCCAGAAACCCGTTTATATCTCTACCAGCTGGTCTATATAGATTCCCAATTATATAATATTTACCGTTAATCAAAGTTTTAATTGCTCTACTACATCAGAAACACTACTAACAGGTAAAATTTCATATGTCAGAGATGATTTTAAGTAAATAACCAATCCTCCACCTCTTGTACCCCTATCTTGTCTTATCAAATTATATCCTTGAATACTAATTAAATTATTTGAGATATTTTTTTGAAACCACGTTTCCGTTACACCCATAAAGTCAAAATTTCTTGTACCATACTAGTTTTAAAATCCAAAAATTTTCCAGTTAACGACCGGGCATTGTAAAATGACAGCGAAAAACATTTTATGTTGTACTAAAACTAGTAAAGGTAATAATATATTAAATCAGTAACAAAATGCTGAAACCTCTAACAAAGGAATAAATATAAATACCTATGTATATGGCACGCTTTGAGACCCAATTTGAGAAGCCCCTAAAAGAAAACTACATATTTTCATTTAATTTATACTGTTTTTTTGACATTTCTCTTAGTTTGTTGACGTTTTATACTGTTTTTTGACATTTGACAGAATTATTTGACATTTCTCTTAGTTTGTTGACGTTTTATACTGTTTTTTTGACATTTCTCTTAGTTTGTTGACGTTTTATACTGTTTTTTTGACATTTCCCTCAGTTTGTTGACGTTTTATACTGTTTTTTTGACATTTCTCTTAGTTTGTTGACGTTTTATACTGTTTTTTTGACATTTCTCTTAGTTTGTTGACGTTTTATACTGTTTTTTTGACATTTCTCTTAGTTTGTTGACGTTTTATACTGTTTTTTTGACATTTCTCTTAATTTGTTGACGTTTTATACTGTTTTTTTGACATTTCCCTCAGTTTTTTGACGTTTTATACTGTTTTTTTGACATTTCTCTTAATTTGTTGACGGTTTATACTGTTTTTTTGACATTTCTCTTAGTTTGTTGACGTTTTATACTGTTTTTTTGACATTTCTCTTAATTTGTTGACGGTTTATACTGTTTTTTTGACATTTCTCTTAGTTTGTTGACGTTTTATACTGTTTTTTTGACATTTCTCTTAGTTTGTTGACGTTTTATACTGTTTTTTTGACATTTCTCTTAGTTTGTTGACGTTTTATACTGTTTTTTGACATTTGACAGAATTATTTGACATTTCTCTTAGTTTGTTGACGTTTTATACTGTTTTTTTGACATTTCTCTTAGTTTGTTGACGTTTTATACTGTTTTTTTGACATTTCCCTCAGTTTGTTGACGTTTTATACTGTTTTTTTGACATTTCTCTTAGTTTGTTGACGTTTTATACTGTTTTTTTGACATTTCTCTTAGTTTGTTGACGTTTTATACTGTTTTTTTGACATTTCTCTTAGTTTGTTGACGTTTTATACTGTTTTTTTGACATTTCTCTTAATTTGTTGACGTTTTATACTGTTTTTTTGACATTTCCCTCAGTTTGTTGACGTTTTATACTGTTTTTTTGACATTTCTCTTAATTTGTTGACGGTTTATACTGTTTTTTTGACATTTCTCTTAGTTTGTTGACGTTTTATACTGTTTTTTTGACATTTCTCTTAATTTGTTGACGGTTTATACTGTTTTTTTGACATTTCTCTTAGTTTGTTGACGTTTTATACTGTTTTTTTGACATTTCTCTTAGTTTGTTGACGTTTTATACTGTTTTTTGACATTTCTCTTAGTTTGTTGACGTTTTATACTGTTTTTTTGACATTTCCCTCAGTTTGTTGACGTTTTATACTGTTTTTTGACATTTGACAGAATTATTTGACATTTCTCTTAGTTTGTTGACGTTTTATACTGTTTTTTTGACATTTCTCTTAGTTTGTTGACGTTTTATACTGTTTTTTTGACATTTCCCTCAGTTTGTTGACGTTTTATACTGTTTTTTGACATTTGACAGAATTATTTGACATTTCTCTTAGTTTGTTGACGTTTTATACTGTTTTTTTGACATTTCTCTTAGTTTGTTGACGTTTTATACTGTTTTTTTGACATTTCTCTTAGTTTGTTGACGTTTTATACTGTTTTTTTGACATTTCCCTCAGTTTGTTGACGTTTTATACTGTTTTTTTGACATTTCTCTTAGTTTGTTGACGTTTTATACTGTTTTTTTGACATTTCTCTTAGTTTGTTGACGTTTTATACTGTTTTTTTGACATTTCTCTTAGTTTGTTGACGTTTTATACTGTTTTTTTGACATTTCTCTTAGTTTGTTGACGTTTTATACTGTTTTTTGACATTTGACAGAATTATTTGACATTTCTCTTAGTTTGTTGACGTTTTATACTGTTTTTTTGACATTTCTCTTAGTTTGTTGACGTTTTATACTGTTTTTTGACATTTCTCTTAGTTTGTTGACGGTTTATACTGTTTTTTTGACATTTCTCTTAGTTTGTTGACGGTTTATACTGTTTTTTTGACATTTCTCTTAGTTTGTTGACGTTTTATACTGTTTTTTTGACATTTCTCTTAGTTTGTTGACGTTTTATACTGTTTTTTGACATTTGACAGAATTATTTGACATTTCTCTTAGTTTGTTGACGTTTTATACTGTTTTTTTGACATTTCTCTTAGTTTGTTGACGGTTTATACTGTTTTTTTGACATTTCTCTTAGTTTGTTGACGGTTTATACTGTTTTTTTGACATTTCTCTTAGTTTGTTGACGGTTTATACTGTTTTTTTGACATTTCTCTTAGTTTGTTGACGTTTTATACTGTTTTTTTGACATTTCTCTTAGTTTATTGACGTTTTATACTGTTTTTTTGACATTTCCCTCAGTTTGTTGACTTTTTATACTGTTTTTTTGACATTTCTCTTAGTTTGTTGACGTTTTATACTGTTTTTTGACATTTCTCTTAGTTTGTTGACGTTTTATACTGTTTTTTGACATTTCTCTTAGTTTGTTGACGTTTTATACTGTTTTTTTGACATTTCTCTTAGTTTGTTGACGGTTTATACTGTTTTTTTGACATTTCTCTTAGTTTGTTGACGTTTTATACTGTTTTTTTGACATTTCTCTTAGTTTGTTGACGTTTTATACTGTTTTTTTGACATTTCTCTTAGTTTGTTGACGTTTTATACTGTTTTTTTGACATTTCCCTCAGTTTGTTGACGTTTTATACTGTTTTTTTGACATTTCTCTTAGTTTGTTGACGTTTTATACTGTTTTTTTGACATTTCTCTTAGTTTGTTGACGTTTTATACTGTTTTTTTGACATTTCTCTTAGTTTGTTGACGTTTTATACTGTTTTTTTGACATTTCCCTCAGTTTGTTGACGTTTTATACTGTTTTTTTGACATTTCTCTTAGTTTGTTGACGTTTTATACTGTTTTTTTGACATTTCTCTTAGTTTGTTGACGGTTTATACTGTTTTTTTGACATTTCTCTTAGTTTGTTGACGTTTTATACTGTTTTTGTGACACTTCTCTTCGTTTGTTGACGTTTTATACTGTTTTTTTGACATTTCCCTCAGTTTGTTGACGTTTTATACTGTTTTTTTGACATTTCTCTTAGTTTGTTGACGTTTTATACTGTTTTTTTGACATTTCCCTCAGTTTGTTGACGTTTTATACTGTTTTTTTGACATTTCTCTTAGTTTGTTGACGTTTTATACTGTTTTTTTGACATTTCTCTTAGTTTGTTGACGTTTTATACTGTTTTTTTGACATTTCTCTTAGTTTGTTGACGTTTTATACTGTTTTTTTGACATTTCCCTCAGTTTGTTGACGTTTTATACTGTTTTTTTGACATTTCTCTTAGTTTGTTGACGTTTTATACTGTTTTTTTGACATTTCTCTTAGTTTGTTGACGTTTTATACTGTTTTTTTGACATTTCTCTTAGTTTGTTGACGTTTTATACTGTTTTTTTGACATTTCCCTCAGTTTGTTGACGTTTTATACTGTTTTTTTGACATTTCTCTTAGTTTGTTGACGTTTTATACTGTTTTTTGACATTTGACAGAATTATTTGACATTTCTCTTAGTTTGTTGACGTTTTATACTGTTTTTTTGACATTTCTCTTAGTTTGTTGACGTTTTATACTGTTTTTTTGACATTTCTCTTAGTTTGTTGACGTTTTATACTGTTTTTTTGACATTTCTCTTAGTTTGTTGACGTTTTATACTGTTTTTTTGACATTTCTCTTAGTTTGTTGACGTTTTATACTGTTTTTTTGACATTTCTCTTAGTTTGTTGACGTTTTATACTGTTTTTTTGACATTTCTCTTAGTTTGTTGACGTTTTATACTGTTTTTTTGACATTTGACACAATTATTTAACATTTCCCTCAGTTTGTTGACGTTTTATACTGTTTTTTTGACATTTCTCTTAGTTTGTTGACGTTTTATACTGTTTTTTTGACATTTCTCTTAGTTTGTTGACGTTTTCTACTGTTTTTTTGACATTTCTCTTAGTTTGTTGACGTTTTATACTGTTTTTTGACATTTGACAGAATTATTTGACATTTCTCTTAGTTTGTTGACGTTTTATACTGTTTTTTTGACATTTCCCTCAGTTTGTTGACGTTTTATACTGTTTTTTTGACATTTCTCTTAGTTTGTTGACGGTTTATACTGTTTTTTTGACATTTCTCTTAGTTTGTTGACGGTTTATACTGTTTTTTTGACATTTCTCTTAGTTTCTTGACGGTTTATACTGTTTTTTTGACATTTCTCTTAATTTGTTGATGGTTTATACTGTTTTTTTGACATTTCTCTTAGTTTGTTGACGTTTTATACTGTTTTTTTGACATTTCTCTTAGTTTGTTGACGTTTTATACTGTTTTTTGACATTTCTCTTAGTTTGTTGACGTTTTATACTGTTTTTTTGACATTTCCCTCAGTTTGTTGACGTTTTATACTGTTTTTTTGACATTTCTTTTAGTTTGTTGACGTTTTATACTGTTTTTTGACATTTCTCTTAGTTTGTTGACGTTTTATACTGTTTTTTTGACATTTCCCTCAGTTTGTTGACGTTTTATACTGTTTTTTGACATTTGACATTTCTCTTAGTTTGTTGACGTTTTATACTGTTTTTTTGACATTTCTCTTAGTTTGTTGACGGTTTATACTGTTTTTTTGACATTTCTCTTAGTTTGTTGACGGTTTATACTGTTTTTTTGACATTTCTCTTAGTTTGTTGACGTTTTATACTGTTTTTTTGACATTTCTCTTAGTTTGTTGACGTTTTATACTGTTTTTTTGACATTTCTCTTAGTTTGTTGACGTTTTATACTGTTTTTTTGACATTTCCCTCAGTTTGTTGACGTTTTATACTGTTTTTTTGACATTTCTCTTAGTTTGTTGACGTTTTATACTGTTTTTTTGACATTTCTCTTAGTTTGTTGACGTTTTATACTGTTTTTTTGACATTTCTCTTAGTTTGTTGACGTTTTATACTGTTTTTTTGACATTTCTCTTAGTTTGTTGACGGTTTATACTGTTTTTTTGACATTTCTCTTAGTTTGTTGACGTTTTATACTGTTTTTTTGACATTTCCCTCAGTTTGTTGACGTTTTATACTGTTTTTTTGACATTTCTCTTAGTTTGTTGACGTTTTATACTGTTTTTTTGACATTTCTCTTAGTTTGTTGACGTTTTATACTGTTGTTTTGACATTTCTCTTAGTTTGTTGACGTTTTATACTGTTTTTTGACATTTGACAGAATTATTTGACATTTCTCTTAGTTTGTTGACGTTTTATACTGTTTTTTTGACATTTCTCTTAGTTTGTTGACGTTTTATACTGTTTTTTTGACATTTCTCTTAGTTTGTTGACGGTTTATACTGTTTTTTTGACATTTCTCTTAGTTTGTTGACGGTTTATACTGTTTTTTTGACATTTCTCTTAGTTTGTTGACGTTTTATACTGTTTTTTTGACATTTCTCTTAGTTTGTTAACGTTTTATACTGTTTTTTGACATTTGACAGAATTATTTGACATTTCTCTTAGTTTGTTGACGTTTTATACTGTTTTTTTGACATTTCTCTTAGTTTGTTGACGGTTTATACTGTTTTTTTGACATTTCTCTTAGTTTGTTGACGGTTTATACTGTTTTTTTGACATTTCTCTTAGTTTGTTGACGGTTTATACTGTTTTTTTGACATTTCTTTTAGTTTGTTGACGTTTTATACTGTTTTTTTTGACATTTCTCTTAGTTTGTTGACGTTTTATACTGTTTTTTTGACATTTCCCTCAGTTTGTTGACGTTTTATACTGTTTTTTTGACATTTCTCTTAGTTTGTTGACGTTTTATACTGTTTTTTTGACATTTCTCTTAGTTTGTTGACGTTTTATACTGTTTTTTTGACATTTCTCTTAGTTTGTTGACGTTTTATACTGTTTTTTTGACATTTCCCTCAGTTTGTTGACGTTTTATACTGTTTTTTTGACATTTCTCTTAGTTTGTTGACGTTTTATACTGTTTTTTTGACATTTCTCTTAGTTTGTTGACGTTTTATACTGTTTTTTTGACATTTCCCTCAGTTTGTTGACGTTTTATACTGTTTTTTTGACATTTCTCTTAGTTTGTTGACGTTTTATACTGTTTTTTGACATTTGACAGAATTATTTGACATTTCTCTTAGTTTGTTGACGTTTTATACTGTTTTTTTGACATTTCTCTTAGTTTGTTGACGTTTTATACTGTTTTTTTGACATTTCTCTTAGTTTGTTGACGTTTTATACTGTTTTTTTGACATTTCTCTTAGTTTGTTGACGTTTTATACTGTTTTTTTGACATTTCTCTTAGTTTGTTGACGTTTTATACTGTTTTTTTGACATTTCCCTCAGTTTGTTGACGTTTTATACTGTTTTTTTGACATTTCTCTTAGTTTGTTGACGTTTTATACTGTTTTTTTGACATTTCTCTTAGTTTGTTGACGTTTTATACTGTTTTTTTGACATTTCTCTTAGTTTGTTGACGTTTTATACTGTTTTTTTGACATTTGACACAATTCTTTAACATTTCCCTCAGTTTGTTGACGTTTTATACTGTTTTTTTGACATTTTTCTTAGTTTGTTGACGTTTTATACTGTTTTTTTGACATTTCTCTTAGTTTGTTGACGTTTTATACTGTTTTTTTGACATTTCTCTTAGTTTGTTGACGTTTTATACTGTTTTTTTGACATTTCCCTCAGTTTGTTGACGTTTTATACTGTTTTTTTGACATTTCTCTTAGTTTGTTGACGTTTTATACTGTTTTTTTGACATTTCTCTTAGTTTGTTGACGTTTTATACTGTTTTTTTGACATTTCTCTTAGTTTGTTGACGTTTTATACTGTTTTTTTGACATTTCTCTTAGTTTGTTGACGTTTTCTACTGTTTTTTTGACATTTCTCTTAGTTTGTTGACGTTTTATACTGTTTTTTTGACATTTCTCTTAGTTTGTTGACGTTTTATACTGTTTTTTTGACATTTCTCTTAGTTTGTTGACGTTTTATACTGTTTTTTTGACATTTCCCTCAGTTTGTTGACGTTTTATACTGTTTTTTTGACATTTCTCTTAGTTTGTTGACGTTTTATACTGTTTTTTTGACATTTCGCTTAGTTTGTTGACGTTTTATACTGTTTTTTTGACATTTCTCTTCTCTTAGTTTGTTGACGTTTTATACTGTTTTTTTGACATTTCTCTTAGTTTGTTGACGTTTTATACTGTTTTTTTGACATTTCTCTTAGTTTGTTGACGTTTTATACTGTTTTTTTGACATTTCTCTTAGTTTGTTGACGTTTTATACTGTTTTTTTGACATTTCCCTCAGTTTGTTGACGTTTTATACTGTTTTTTTGACATTTCTCTTAGTTTGTTGACGTTTTATACTGTTTTTTTGACATTTCTCTTAGTTTGTTGACGTTTTATACTGTTTTTTTGACATTTCTCTTAGTTTGTTGACGTTTTATACTGTTTTTTTGACATTTCCCTCAGTTTGTTGACGTTTTATACTGTTTTTTTGACATTTCTCTTAGTTTGTTGACGTTTTATACTGTTTTTTTGACATTTCTCTTAGTTTGTTGACGTTTTATACTGTTTTTTTGACATTTCCCTCAGTTTGTTGACGTTTTATACTGTTTTTTTGACATTTCTCTTAGTTTGTTGACGTTTTATACTGTTTTTTTGACATTTCTCTTAGTTTGTTGACGTTTTATACTGTTTTTTTGACATTTCTCTTAGTTTGTTGACGTTTTATACTGTTTTTTTGACATTTCCCTCAGTTTGTTGACGTTTTATACTGTTTTTTTGACATTTCTCTTAGTTTGTTGACGTTTTATACTGTTTTTTTGACATTTCTCTTAGTTTGTTGACGGTTTATACTGTTTTTTTGACATTTCTCTTAGTTTGTTGACGTTTTATACTGTTTTTTTGACATTTCCCTCAGTTTGTTGACGTTTTATACTGTTTTTTTGACATTTCTCTTAGTTTGTTGACGTTTTATACTGTTTTTTTGACATTTCTCTTAGTTTGTTGACGTTTTATACTGTTCTTTTGACATTTCTCTTAGTTTGGTGACGTTTTATACTGTTTTTTGACATTTGACAGAATTATTTGACATTTCTCTTAGTTTGTTGACGTTTTATACTGTTTTTTTGACATTTCTCTTAGTTTGTTGACGTTTTATACTGTTTTTTTGACATTTCTCTTAGTTTGTTGACGGTTTATACTGTTTTTTTGACATTTCTCTTAGTTTGTTGACGGTTTATACTGTTTTTTTGACATTTCTCTTAGTTTGTTGACGTTTTATACTGTTTTTTTGACATTTCTCTTAGTTTGTTGACGTTTTATACTGTTTTTTGACATTTGACAGAATTATTTGACATTTCTCTTGGTTTGTTGACGTTTTATACTGTTTTTTTGACATTTCTCTTAGTTTGTTGACGGTTTATACTGTTTTTTTGACATTTCTCTTAGTTTGTTGACGGTTTATACTGTTTTTTTGACATTTCTCTTAGTTTGTTGACGGTTTATACTGTTTTTTTGACATTTCTTTTAGTTTGTTGACGTTTTATACTGTTTTTTTGACATTTCTCTTAGTTTGTTGACGTTTTATACTGTTTTTTTGACATTTCTCTTAGTTTGTTGACGTTTTATACTGTTTTTTGACATTTGACAGAATTATTTGACATTTCTCTTAGTTTGTTGACGTTTTATACTGTTTTTTTGACATTTCTCTTAGTTTGTTGACGTTTTATACTGTTTTTTGACATTTGACAGAATTATTTGACATTTCTCTTAGTTTGTTGACGTTTTATACTGTTTTTTTGACATTTCTCTTAGTTTGTTGACGGTTTATACTGTTTTTTGGACATTTCTCTTAGTTTGTTGACGTTTTATACTGTTTTTTTGACATTTCTCTTAGTTTGTTGACGTTTTATACTGTTTTTTTGACATTTCCCTCAGTTTGTTGACGTTTTATACTGTTTTTTTGACATTTCTCTTAGTTTGTTGACGGTTTATACTGTTTTTTGGACATTTCTCTTAGTTTGTTGACGTTTTATACTGTTTTTTTGACATTTCTCTTAGTTTGTTGACGTTTTATACTGTTTTTTTTACATTTCTCTTAGTTTGTTGACGGTTTATACTGTTTTTTGGACATTTCTCTTAGTTTGTTGACGTTTTATACTGTTTTTTTGACATTTCTCTTAGTTTGTTGACGTTTTATACTGTTTTTTTGACATTTCCCTCAGTTTGTTGACGTTTTATACTGTTTTTTTGACATTTCTCTTAGTTTGTTGACGTTTTATACTGTTTTTTGACATTTGACAGAATTATTTGACATTTCTCTTAGTTTGTTGACGTTTTATACTGTTTTTTTGACATTTCTCTTAGTTTGTTGACGGTTTATACTGTTTTTTTGACATTTCTCTTAGTTTGTTGACGTTTTATACTGTTTTTTTTGACATTTCTCTTAGTTTGTTGACGTTTTATACTGTTTTTTTGACATTTCTCTTAGTTTGTTGACGTTTTATACTGTTTTTTTGACATTTCTCTTAGTTTGTTGACGTTTTATACTGTTTTTTTGACATTTCTCTTAGTTTGTTGACGTTTTATACTGTTTTTTTGACATTTGACACAATTATTTAACATTTCCCTCAGTTTGTTGACGTTTTATACTGTTTTTTTGACATTTCTCTTAGTTTGTTGACGTTTTATACTGTTTTTTTGACATTTCTCTTAGTTTGTTGACGTTTTATACTGTTTTTTTGACATTTCTCTTAGTTTGTTGACGTTTTATACTGTTTTTTTGACATTTGACACAATTATTTAACATTTCCCTCAGTTTGTTGACGTTTTATACTGTTTTTTTGACATTTCTCTTAGTTTGTTGACGTTTTATACTGTTTTTTTGACATTTCTCTTAGTTTGTTGACGTTTTATACTGTTTTTTTGACATTTGACACAATTATTTAACATTTCCCTCAGTTTGTTGACGTTTTATACTGTTTTTTTGACATTTCTCTTAGTTTGTTGACGTTTTATACTGTTTTTTTGACATTTCTCTTAGTTTGTTGACGTTTTATACTGTTTTTTTGACATTTCCCTCAGTTTGTTGACGTTTTATACTGTTTTTTTGACATTTCTCTTAGTTTGTTGACGTTTTATACTGTTTTTTTGACATTTCTCTTAGTTTGTTGACGTTTTATACTGTTTTTTTGACATTTCTCTTAGTTTGTTGACGTTTTATACTGTTTTTTTGACATTTCCCTCAGTTTGTTGACGTTTTATACTGTTTTTTTGACATTTCTCTTAGTTTGTTGACGTTTTATACTGTTTTTTTGACATTTCTCTTAGTTTGTTGACGTTTTATACTGTTTTTTTGACATTTCTCTTAGTTTGTTGACGTTTTATACTGTTTTTTTGACATTTCCCTCAGTTTGTTGACGTTTTATACTGTTTTTTTGACATTTCTCTTAGTTTGTTGACGTTTTATACTGTTTTTTGACATTTGACAGAATTATTTGACATTTCTCTTAGTTTGTTGACGTTTTATACTGTTTTTTTGACATTTCTCTTAGTTTGTTGACGTTTTATACTGTTTTTTTGACATTTCTCTTAGTTTGTTGACGTTTTATACTGTTTTTTTGACATTTCTCTTAGTTTGTTGACGTTTTATACTGTTTTTTTGACATTTCTCTTAGTTTGTTGACGTTTTATACTGTTTTTTTGACATTTCTCTTAGTTTGTTGACGTTTTATACTGTTTTTTTGACATTTCTCTTAGTTTGTTGACGTTTTATACTGTTTTTTTGACATTTGACACAATTATTTAACATTTCCCTCAGTTTGTTGACGTTTTATACTGTTTTTTTGACATTTCTCTTAGTTTGTTGACGTTTTATACTGTTTTTTTGACATTTCTCTTAGTTTGTTGACGTTTTCTACTGTTTTTTTGACATTTCTCTTAGTTTGTTGACGTTTTATACTGTTTTTTTGACATTTCTCTTAGTTTGTTGACGTTTTATACTGTTTTTTTGACATTTCTCTTAGTTTGTTGACGTTTTATACTGTTTTTTTGACATTTCCCTCAGTTTGTTGACGTTTTATACTGTTTTTTTGACATTTCTCTTAGTTTGTTGACGTTTTATACTGTTTTTTTGACATTTCTCTTAGTTTGTTGACGTTTTATACTGTTTTTTTGACATTTCTCTTAGTTTGTTGACGTTTTATACTGTTTTTTTGACATTTCTCTTAGTTTGTTGACGTTTTATACTGTTTTTTTGACATTTCTCTTAGTTTGTTGACGTTTTATACTGTTTTTTTGACATTTCTCTTAGTTTGTTGACGTTTTATACTGTTTTTTTGACATTTCTCTTAGTTTGTTGACGTTTTATACTGTTTTTTTGACATTTCCCTTAGTTTATTTACATTTTATACTGTTTTTTTGATATTTGACTTAGCATTTTGACGTTTCTATTGACTATTTTGACATTTAAACAGTTATTTGACGTTTCATTTAGTTTTTTGACGTTTTTATAATGTTTTTTGAGATTTGACACAATTATTTGAAGTTTCACTCTGTTTTTTGACGTTTTATAATGTTTTTTTTATATTTGACTTAGCTTTTTGATGTTTTTATTGACTCTTAAGACATTTAAGCAATTATTTGACGTTTCACTCAGTTGTTTGACATTTTATACTTTTTTTTTTGACTTTTGACTTAGCTTTGTAACATTAGACCTAGCTTTTTGACATTTCTGTCATTTTTTTATATTTGACACATTTTTTGACGTTTCATTCAATTTTTTTGCATTTTATACTCTTTTTTGATATTTGACTTAGCTTTGAGACTTTTGATTTAGCTTTGTGAATTTTGACTTAGCTTTTTGACATTTCTGTCGTTTGTTTTTATATTTGACACATTTATTTGACGTTTCACTCAATTTTTTGACGTTTTATACTCTTTTTTCGACCTTTGACTTAGTTTTTTAACGTTCCTATTAAACTTTTTATCAGTTTCATTCAGTTTTTTGACGTTTTATACTGTTTTTTGGCATTTAACTTAGCTTTTTAACTATGCTATTAATTTTTTTGACATTTGACACATATATTTGTCGTTTTACTTAGTTTTCTAATATTTTATATCGTTTTTTGACAATTGCCTTAGCTTTTTGACATTTGACAAAATTATTTGACATTTCACTCAATTTTTTGAAGTTTTATAATGTTTTTTGATATTTGACACAATTACTTAAAGTTTTACACAGTTTTCTATCATTTTGAACTGATTTTTGATATTTGACTTAGCTTTTTGACATTTCTATTGACTTTTTTGACATTTAAACAATTATTTGACGTTTTACTCAGTTTTTTCACATCTTCATATCGTTTTTTGACATTTCACTAAATTTTTTGAAATGTCAAATATGTCAAATACAAAATTCCATACATCAAATATCAATTTATTTTTATAAATTTCCATAACTAATATTCAATTATTTATTCCAGGTTCCCTTTTTGCAATATCCGATGGCATGTGTTACGGTTGGACAGCACCAATGTTACCATATTTCATCAGCTCAAAAAGTCACATAAAAACAACAAAAACCGAAGTAGAATGGTTAGAAACAATTTTAATGTTCGGATCATTCTGTGGACTTCCCCTAACAATATTCCTAGTAAATAAAATCGGTAGAAAAAAATCGTTACTTCTAGCAGCAATATCATCACTAATAGGATGGATAGTGATAATCCTAGCAAATAAAATGATTTATATACATACTAGCTTTTGCCCGCGACTTCGTCTGCGTGTAATTCGAATAAAAGCAAGGTCTTTATGTATCAATAACTGGTGCCCGCGACTTCGTGTGCGCAGTATTAGTATTTCGAGTAGCTTATATTAGCGTGAAAAGAACTAACATTATGACATTAAAATTATAACATACATAATTTTTGGGTCGTATTTGAAAAATATAACAGTCTGACAATATTGAGATGTTACATTCGCACTGTAATAACGTAACAATATTGTCAACATAAGAAATACAGTAATTAAGCACTGCAAACCCCTAATCATAGGCCTATAGGTAGCTACTCAAATGATGTATTGTGAAGGACAAAATTTATCTCCTTTAAATACCAAAAGCGATAAAAGTATTCATTTTGATAAGGATCCATTTATTACTACCAAATGTGCATTAGAAATAAATTATCAACTGTTTTTGCAGCACACGCCTGAGTAGCTCGCAGATTGCAGAATTTTTTCAGACTTAAATGACATTTATCGTTATATTTTGGACAATTCACACAATATCTTTATAAATTATAGCCTATATGTTATTCTGATCTATAAGCTACATTACTGTAAAGTTTCATTAAAATCCGTTTAGTAGTTTTTGCGTGAAAGAGGAACAAACATCCATCCATACATCCATCCAAACAAACTTTCGCCTATATAATATTAGTAGGATAGTAGGATAGGATAACACGATTTTTTTTCGGTGTAATATGCGATATGTCATTTGTTAGTATGCCAATGTATGTCGCTGAAATCGCTGAAAGTAAAATACGTGGCTTCTTAGCATCAATAATTTATCTACAAATGTTAATAGGATGTGTTATAGTATATAGTGTCGGTCCTTATATGCATTTTAATACAATACCAATAATTGGTATATGTGTGTTAATAATAGAATTATTAATATTTATATGGATGCCTGAAAGTCCGTATTATTTAATCGAAAACAACCAATACGAACAAGCTAAAAAATCGTTACAATACTTTAGATACAATCAAGATATAGATGAAGAACTACATAATATAACAAAAGCTGTAGAACGACAGAAACAAGAACGTGGACGTATACAAGATATAATTTTAATAAAAAGTAATCGTAAAGGTTTAGTGATAATGACAGTACTTAATGGTGGTGAACATTTCGCAGCAATTAGTGTAATAGTAATGAATTTACATACGATATTAAACGCAGCTGGTTCAATTTATATGGATTCAGCACATGCTGGTATTATATTTTCTGTGATAATGTTAATTTCAGCACAAATAGCTTCATTACAAGTCGATAAATATGGTAGAAAAACATTATTATTAATATCAACAATACTTACATCTATTTGTTTATTTACATTAGCTATTTATTTTAATTTAAAATATTTAAATTATGATATAAAAGAAGTTAGTTGGATACCAATTGTAACTGTAATGGTATACGCAGCTTCGTTTAAATTGGGATTAGGATTGGTACCAATGGTTGTTACAGCTGAGATATTTCCAGCTAAAGTTAAAGCTTTAGGTATGACTATAGCTGATGGAATGTTTGTTTTAGCTTCGATTATTAGTATTCAATTGTATAGTTGGTTGGAAAATTCGTTTGGTATGCATGTTCCGTTTTATTTGTTTGGTGTTTTTGCTGTTTTGATTGCTTTGTATATATTTCGTTGTCTTCCTGAGACTAAAGGGAAGACTTTGGAAGAGATTCAAACATTACTTAAAGGAGAGAAAATTGTTACTGTTAATAAAACTGATTTGTTATTGAGTGAATAAATTTGTGTTAAATTGTATTTTTTTTTTATAGAAATTTGTAAATAAATTTTTACAATTTTTGCTATTTTATATGTTTTTTAAGAAATTCAGTTTTCTTAGTGTAGTTTATACGGTATAAAACCTACACTGAGAAAACTACATTTCTTCACAAAAATCCGAATTTTTTTTTTAAATTTTTCAAATGATTTTGAACATTTTTTTCAAAATATTGAAATTTAAAAATTATAAAATAAAACAAGTGAAATATAATGAAAAATTGTAAAAAATTGGAAATTTTATAAAACATTAAATAAAAATTGAAAATTTTAATGATTTTAAGAAATTCAGTTTTCTTAGTGTAGTTTATATGGTATAAAACCTACACTGAGAAAACTACATTTCTTCACAAAAATCCGAAAATTTTTTTTAAATTTTTCAAATGATTTTTAACATTTTTTCACAATATTGAAATTTAAAAATTATAAAATAAAACCAGTGAAATATAATGAAAAATTGTAAAAAGGGCATTTTTGGACTAGAAAAGTGGTACAAAGTCGCTTTTGTCCAACAAAAGTGTATTGTTTACCTAAATAAAGAGCTCAATTTGACTTATACATAAGATTGTCTTTTGGTCTAAAAAAATTGTAGACTAAAAGAGCGTTTTTGAGTCTATTATACTGAAAAAGTTAATTTTTGCAGAATAGGATGGTTTGTTGGACTAATAGAACATTTTTTGGTCTAAAAAAACGATATAAGAGTGCATTTTTTATCTGACATAGCCAACTTTAGTCTAAAAGGATTCTATTTGACTTTTTTATCAATATAAGACTGTTTTTTTGGCTAAACAAGCAATTTTGGACTAAAACATCGTTTTTGGTTTGAAAAGCAGGTTATTTTACTTAAAAAAGTTAATATTTTCACAGTAAAATGATTTATTGGACTAAAATAGAACATTTTTAAATAAAATTTTTTTCTAAAAGGGCGTTTTTGGTCTAGAAAAGTGATATAAGAGCGCTTTTGTCCTAAAAGAGTGTATTTTTTATCTAAAAAAGTCTGTTTAAATTTAAAAGAGGTCAATTTGACTATCAAACGATAGGAAATTTTCTCAAAAATTCAAAATTCCAATTAGTTTTTTCATATCTTTTATAGTTTTCAATATACGGGGGAATTACAAAATTTTTGTTAAAATTTGTAATTCCCTCGTAACTTTTTTATTTATTAACATACAAAAAGATATAACCTATCAAAAGATAGGAAATTTTCTCAAAAATCCAAAATTCCAATTAGTTTTTTCATATCTTTTATAGTTTTCAATATACGGGGGAATTACAAAATTTTTGTTAAAATTTGTAATTCCCTCGTAACTTTTTTATTTATTAACGTACATAAAGTTATAACCTATCAAAAGAAAGGAAATTTTCTCAAAAATCTAAAATTCCAATTAGTTTTTTCATATCTTTTATAGTTTTCACTATACGGGGGAATTACAAAATTTTTGTTAAAATTTGTAATTCCCTCGTAACTTTTTTATTTATTCACGTACAAAAAGTTTTAACTTACCAGAAGATAGGATATTTTGTCAAAAATCCAAAATTCCAATTAGTTTTTTCATATCTTTTATAGTTTTCAATATACAGGGGAATTACAAAATGTTTGTTAAAATTTGTAATTCCCTCGTATATCGAAAACTAGAAAAGTTATAAAAAAAAATGTTACATTTTTAAAATTGTGAGGAAATTTTCTATCTTTTGATAGGTTATAACTTTATGTACGTTTACAAATAAAAAAGTTATGAAGCTTTAAAATTTTTGTATTTTGTATAAAAGGGCGGTTTGTTTAGAAAAGCGATGAAGAACCTCTTTTGGTGTAAAAGAAAGTATATTTGATATAAAAAAGTGTTTTTTTGACTAAATAAGTGATTACGGATTAAAAAATCGTTTGACATCATTTTCTCATCAAACCCCAATAAAATTAACAATGTTCATCGGGTCGAAGTAGGCGCCAGGTAAATTTAACATGCAGACACACCGAAAAACCATTTCGACCACTTTCACATAAATAACCTTTATTTTTCGATTTTAATTTCCAATTTTAACATTTATTTCTTGCATTCTTCGTTTATTTAAAAAAAAAACGGATTTTTTTATACATATTTGGCCCCCTTTACCATAGTTTAAAATAACACAAATGATACAAATTTTTCGTTTTCGTTATGATTTTTTTGAATGTGAGCTTTATCCAGATTTTTTGATTACTTCAAATTCAAAAACCAACCGATTTATATCAAAACACCATTTTTTTAAACACGAAATCATATAAACAATCTTTTATTGAATTTGTAATACCCTCGTATATCGAAAACTACACAAATTATAAAAAAATCTTCATAATTCCCTAAATTTTCAAAATTTATAAACAAACTCAAAAGAATACATATTTTTAAATCTTGTTTTGGTTATTGAAACATCCAAATTTGTGTTTTTTGAGTTATTTAAATTATTTTACAATAATTATTATAAATTTGCCGAACAACCACAGATGAAAGAGGCCAATTTGTTTGACAGATCAGAAAATTCTAGTCGTAGGTAGCTGTCAATGTGTTGAATTTTTTGTGAAGGTGTTTTATTATCGCAATTTTGTTTTAAAAAAATCTATTTTCAATCGTAAATTAGTTAAATTATGATTAATAAGAGGGTTTGTTATCATTTACATAATTCGGTTTTATATTTTTTATATATAATTAGTGCTGTGAGTGATATTAAATGCTGCATAGTGGTTGTTGATACAACATTAAGTTTTCGTGTTTTGATGGTATGAAATGTAAGTAAAATTTATTGATATTTCGAAAAATTGAATATTGTCAACTTGTTTTTTGATTTTTCAAATGTTTTGTTGATAATTTTATAATGTTCGATTCTATTCGAATACAAATTTTTAAGTGTATTATTAAGAAATCGAAATACCACGACAGTTACCGAGTGTCTCCGAAAGCTAGATATGAAATTTTGATATAAATTTGTATTAAAAAGTTTATTTACTTCAAGAATTCAATCTTTTTTTTACTTTTTGTGTTTGTAAGTCAAATCTTGCTTTCTTAAGTATTTTAACCTATTTTACTATTATTTAAATATATTTTACAATGATTTATTATAAATTTTACCAAACAACCTCAAAGAAAGAGGCCAGTTTGTTTGAAAGATTTAGTCGTAGATGTCAATTTGTGAAGGTGTTTTATTGTCGTAATTTTGCATTTTTGTGTTGATAAATTCCATTTTGAATCGTAAATTAGTTAAATTATGATTAATAAGAGTGTTTGTTATGATTTACATAATTCGGTTTTATGTTTTTTATATATAATTAGTGCTGTGAGTGATATTAAATGCTGCATAGTGGTTGTTGATACAACATTAAGTTTTCGTGTATTGATGGTATGAAATGTAAGTAAAATTTATTGATATTTCGAAAAATTAAATATTGTCAACTTGTTTTTTGATTTTTCAAATGTTTTGTTGATAATTTTATAATGTTCGATTCTATTCGAATACAAATTTTTAAGTGTATTATTAAGAAATCGAAATACCACGACAGTTACCGAGTGTCTCCGAAAGCTAGATATGAAATTTTGATATAAATTTGTATTAAAAAGTTTATTTACTTCAAGAATTCAATCTTTTTTTTTACTTTTTGTGTTTGTAAGTCAAATCTTGCTTTCTTAAGTATTTTAACCTATTTTACTATTATTTAAATATATTTTACAATGATTTATTATAAATTTTACCGAACAACCTCAAAGAAAGAGGCCAGTTTGTTTGAAACATTCAGCATTCAGTCGTTCGTAGCTGTCAATTTGTGAAGGTGTTTTATTATCGTAATTTTGCATTTTTGTGTTGATAAATTCCATTTTGAATCGTAAATTAGTTAAATTATGATTAATAAGAGGGTTTGTTATCATTTACATAATTCGGTTTTATATTTTTTATATATAATTAGTGCTGTGAGTGATATTAAATGCTGCTTAGTGGTTGTTGATACAACATTAAGTTTTCGTGTTTTGATGGTATGAAATGTAAGTAAAATTTATTGATATTTCGAAACATTGAATATTGTCAACTTGTTTTTTGATTTTTCAAATGTTTTGTTGATAATTTTATAATGTTTGATTCTATTCGAATACAAATTTTTAAGTGTATTATTAAGAAATCGAAATACCACGACAGTTACCGAGTGTCTCCGAAAGCTAGATATGAAATTTTGATATAAATTTGTATCAAAAAATTTATTTACTTCAAGAATTCAATCTTTTTTTTTTACTTTTTGTGTTTGTAAGTCAAATCTTGCTTTCTTAAGTACCTATTTTAACCTATTTTACTATTATTTAAATATATTTTACAATGATTTATTATAAATTTTACCAAACAACCTCAAAGAAAGAGGCCAGTTTGTTTGAATGATTCAGTCGTACCTGTCAATTTGTGAAGGTGTTTTATTGTCGTAATTTTGCATTTTTTGTGTTAAAAAATTCTATTTTCAATTGTAAATTAGTTAAATTATGATTAATAAGAGTGTTAGTTATGATTTACATAATTCGGTTTTATGTTTTTTATATATAATTAGTGCTGTGAATGATATTAATACTTCATAGTGATCGTTGATACAAAATTACGGTTTCGTGTTTTGATGGTATGAAATGTAAGTAAGATTTATTGATATTTCGAAAAATTGAATATTACTCAGTTGTTTATTGATTTTTTAAATGTTTTTGTTGATAATTTTATGTTTTATTCTATACGAAGACAAATTTTGAAAGGTATTATTAAGAAATCGAAATACAACGAGAGTTACCGAGTGTTTCCGAAAGCTAGTTGTCAAATGTTGATATAAATTTATATCAATAAATTCATTTATTTCAATATCTATTACAATTTCATCCCTTCTTTATTACTTTTTGTGTTTTTTTTTTCATCTTTCAAACAAACTGTATTCTTTTTTTAATATAAAACCTATATCTATCTCTTTCTAACTCACTGCAAGTAATATTCAATTGAAATATTTAAGATAGTCGAGTTGAATCTTGTTTATTATTGCATCAGGACAAAAAAAAACTATCGCGGTTAGTTGGAAGGGTAAAAAAAAATTGTAAGCAGGAATGGAATAACCCGGAACTGTTTTTTCATAAAAATTCCTACGCCAAACCGTATTTTATTACGAAATATGAACAAGATGATACATTTTTAACATATTATAGTGGCAAATTAGTGTTTTTTTGATTTGTTTTTATATATTTATATTTGTTACATTAAAATTAAATTTTATTTTCAGATACGATAAGTGGAAAGTGTTTTTTAATACGAGTGTCGTAAATAAAGTTACAATACGACTTGTAACCGGTAAAAGTGTATGTTTAAAATAATAACGGAAAAGTAAATTCAGTGCGTTTAATAAATCGAAATTATCGTAAAAAGTTAATCCGTGTGATTTTCGGGAAATATTGCAAATACAACTTTGCAATCGGGCGAAGTAAAAAACCGTCGTTTTCCAGGCGTTGAAATCGTGTCAACTGCCTTTTAGGAAAATTCCACTTTTATAATTTTTCTAATCCGGGAAATCGCGGGGATAATTATACCAATTTCCTGATGATACAATAAAGACAGGTATATTTGATATTTATATGAATTTAATGATTTATATATTTATTGAGTATATCTGGACAAGGCTGTGGGTTACGCTAAAAGTTTATGATTTTTTTAAATCGTATAACTTTGGTGTAGGGGAAATTTGGGAAATTATTCTAGAAGAAAATTCGTTCGAAACGGGAGTGAACGTAAACGCGAAAATTCGGGAAAAGTGTACGCGAATGGAAACTATGGAGAAAACTAGAAATGATGGAGAAAACTAGGAATGATGGAAATGGAGGAGCCAGCATTAGGAAAGGAGAAAATAGGTAATTTATAAACATTAATCAATTCTTTAAATTGCATTTATAAAGCAAAAAAGATAGAAAATATTTTGTTTCTTTTTGTTTCAGGTAGGTTCAGAAGGTGTATAATAGCTTGTTTTTGGGTAAGTTTGTTTTTTGTATACAGCAAATTCGAAATTTCATTTCGAATTTGATTTATTTATTTAGCGAATTGTAGCAAAAGATAAAATTTAAACAATTTTTTTTATAATTCTTCTTCTTCTTATAATAGGATCCAGTCCAGTTTTAACCCGATATGTTTAGCCTCTTTTGGAGCTCTTTTTGTTATATTGAGCTCTAACTTTCGTATCATTACATTTAAAACTTCTAATTTGACGTTATAAAATGACAATTTTTGACATTTGAAACTTCAAATTTGACATTTGACTTTATAAAATGACAATTTTTGACATTTGAAACTTCAGATTTGACATTTGACGATATAAAATGACAATTTTTGACATTTGACTTTATAAAATGACAATTTTTGACATTTGACTTTATAAAATGTCAATTTTTGACATTTGAAACTTCAAATTTGACATTTGACTTTGTAAAATGACAATTTTTGACATTTGAAACTTCAAATTTGGCATTTAACGATATACGATGACAATTTTTGACATTTGACTTTATAAAATGACAATTTTTGACATTTGAAACTTCAAATTTGACATTTGACTTTATAAAATGACAATTTTTGACATTTGAAACTTCAAATTTGACATTTAACGATATACGATGACAATTTTTGACATTTGACTTTATAAAATGACAATTTTTGACATTTGAAACTTCAAATTTGACATTTGACTTTATAAAATGACAATTTTTGACATTTGAAACTTCAAATTTGACATTTAACGATATACGATGACAATTTTTGACATTTGACTTTATAAAATGACAATTTTTGACATTTGACTTTATAAAATGACAATTTTTGACATTTGAAACTTCAAATTTGACATTTGACTTTATAAAATGACAATTTTTGACATTTGACTTTATAAAATGACAATTTTTGACATTTGAAACTTCAAATTTGACATTTGACTTTATAAAATGACAATTTTTGACATTTGAAACTTCAAATTTGACATTTGACTTTATAAAATGACAATTTTTGACATTTGAAACTTCAGATTTGACATTTGACTTTATAAAATGACAATTTTTGACATTTGAAACTTCAAATTTGACATTTGACGATATAAAATGACAATTTTTGACATTTGACTTTATAAAATGACAATTTTTGACATTTGAAACTTCAAATTTGACATTTGACTTTATAAAATGACAATTTTTGACATTTGAAACTTCAAATTTGACATTTGACTTTATAAAATGACAATTTTTGACATTTGACTTTATAAAATGACAATTTTTGACATTTGAAACTTCAAATTTGACATTTGACTTTATAAAATGACACTTTTTGACATTTGAAACTTCAAATTTGACATTTGACTTTATAAAATGACAATTTTTGACATTTGAAACTTCAAATTTGACATTTGACTTTATAAAATGACAATTTTTGACATTTGAAACTTCAAATTTGACATTTGACTTTATAAAATGACAATTTTTGACATTTGAAACTTCAAATTTGACATTTGACTTTATAAAATGACAATTTTTGACATTTGAAACTTCAAATTTGACATTTGACTTTATACAATGACAATTTTTGACATTTGAAACTTCAAATTTGACATTTGACTTTATAAAATGACAATTTTTGACATTTGAAACTTTAAATTTGACATTTGACTTTATAAAATGACAATTTTTGACATTTGAAACTTCAAATTTGACATTTGACTTTATAAAATGACAATTTTTGACATTTGAAACTTCAAATTTGACATTTGACGATATAAAATGACAATTTTTGACATTTGACTTTATAAAATGACAATTTTTGACATTTGACTTTATAAAATGACAATTTTTGACATTTGAGACTTCAAATTTCACATTTGACGATATAAAATGACAATTTTTGACATTTGACTTTATAAAATGACAATTTTTGACATTTGAAACTTCAAATTTGACATTTGACTTTATAAAATGACAATTTTTGACATTTGAAACTTCAAATTTGACATTTGACTTTATAAAATGACAATTTTTGACATTTGAAACTTCAAATTTGACATTTGACTTTATAAAATGACAATTTTTGACATTTGAAACTTCAGATTTGACATTTGACGATATAAAATGACAATTTTTGACATTTGACTTTATAAAATGACAATTTTTGACATTTGACTTTATAAAATGACAATTTTTGACATTTGAGACTTCAAATTTGACATTTGACGATATAAAATGACAATTTTTGACATTTGACTCTATAAAATGACAATTTTTGACATTTGAAACTTCAAATTTGACATTTGACTTTATAAAATGACAATTTTTGACATTTGAAACTTCAAATTTGACATTTGACTTTATAAAATGACAATTTTTGACATTTGAAACTTCAAATTTGAAATTTGACTTTATAAAGTGACAATTTTTGACATTTGAAACTTCAAATTTGACATTTGACTTTATAAAATGACAATTTTTGACATTTGAAACTTCAAATTTGACATTTGACTTTATAAAATGACAATTTTTGACATTTGAAACTTCAAATTTGACATTTGACTTTATAAAGTGACAATTTTTGACATTTGAAACTTCAAATTTGACATTTGACTTTATAAAATGACAATTTTTGACATTTGAAACTTCAAATTTGACATTTGACTTTATAAAATGACAATTTTTGACATTTGAAACTTCAAATTTGACATTTGACTTTATAAAGTGACAATTTTTGACATTTGAAACTTCAAATTTGACATTTGACTTTATAAAATGACAATTTTTGACATTTGAAACTTCAAATTTGACATTTGACTTTATAAAATGACAATTTTTGACATTTGAAACTTCAAATTTGACATTTGACTTTATAAAGTGACAATTTTTGACATTTGAAACTTCAAATTTGACATTTGACTTTATAAAATGACAATTTTTGACATTTGAAACTTCAAATTTGACATTTGACTTTATACAATGACAATTTTTGACATTTGAAACTTCAAATTTGACATTTGACTTTATAAAATGACAATTTTTGACATTTGAAACTTCAAATTTGACATTTGACTTTATAAAATGACAATTTTTGACATTTGAAACTTCAAATTTGACATTTGACTTTATAAAATGACAATTTTTGACATTTGAAACTTCAAATTTGACATTTGACTTTATAAAATGACAATTTTTAACATTTGAAACTTCAAATTTGACATTTGACTTTATAAAATGACAATTTTTGACATTTGAGACTTCAAATTTGACATTTGACGATATAAAATGACAATTTTTGACATTTGACTTTATAAAATGACAATTTTTGACATTTGAAACTTCAAATTTGACATTTGACTTTATAAAATGACAATTTTTGACATTTGAAACTTCAAATTTGACATTTGACGATATAAAATGACCATTTTTGACATTTGACTTTATAAAATGACAATTTTTGACATTTGAAACTTCAAATTTGACATTTGACTTTATAAAATGACAATTTTTGACATTTGAAACTTCAAATTTGACATTTGACTTTATAAAATGACAATTTTTGACATTTGAAACTTCAAATTTGACATTTGACTTTATAAAATGACAATTTTTGACATTTGAAACTTCAAATTTGACATTTGACTTTATAAAATGACAATTTTTGACATTTGAAACTTCAAATTTGACATTTGACTTTATAAAATGACAATTTTTGACATTTGAAACTTCAAATTTGACATTTGACTTTATAAAATGACAATTTTTGACATTTGAAACTTCAAATTTGACATTTGACTTTATAAAATGACAATTTTTGACATTTGAAACTTCAAATTTGACATTTGACTTTATACAATGACAATTTTTGACATTTGAAACTTCAAATTTGACATTTGACTTTATAAAATGACAATTTTTGACATTTGAAACTTCAAATTTGACATTTGACTTTATAAAATGACAATTTTTGACATTTGAAACTTCAAATTTGACATTTGACGATATAAAATGACCATTTTTGACATTTGACTTTATAAAATGACAATTTTTGACATTTGAAACTTCAAATTTGACATTTGACTTTATAAAATGACAATTTTTGACATTTGAAACTTCAAATTTGACATTTGACTTTATAAAGTGACAATTTTTGACATTTGAAACTTCAAATTTGACATTTGACTTTATAAAATGACAATTTTTGACATTTGAAACTTCAAATTTGACATTTGACTTTATAAAATGACAATTTTTGACATTTGAAACTTCAAATTTGACATTTGACTTTATAAAATGACAATTTTTGACATTTGAAACTTCAAATTTGACATTTGACTTTATAAAGTGACAATTTTTGACATTTGAAACTTCAAATTTGACATTTGACTTTATAAAATGACAATTTTTGACATTTGAAACTTCAAATTTGACATTTGACTTTATAAAGTGACAATTTTTGACATTTGAAACTTTAAATTTGACATTTGACTTTATAAAATGACAATTTTTGACATTTGAAACTTCAAATTTGACATTTGACTTTATAAAATGACAATTTTTGACATTTGAAACTTCAAATTTGACATTTGACGATATAAAATGACAATTTTTGACATTTGACTTTATAAAATGACAATTTTTGACATTTGACTTTATAAAATGACAATTTTTGACATTTGAGACTTCAAATTTGACATTTGACGATATAAAATGACAATTTTTGACATTTGACTTTATAAAATGACAATTTTTGACATTTGAAACTTCAAATTTGACATTTGACTTTATAAAATGACAATTTTTGACATTTGAAACTTCAGATTTGACATTTGACGATATAAAATGACAATTTTTGACATTTGACTTTATAAAATGACAATTTTTGACATTTGAAACTTCAAATTTGACATTTGACTTTATAAAATGATAATTTTTGACATTTGAAACTTCAAATTTGACATTTGACGATATAAAATGACAATTTTTGACATTTGACTTTATAAAATGACAATTTTTGACATTTGAGACTTCAAATTTGACATTTGACGATATAAAATGACAATTTTTGACATTTGAAACTTCAAATTTGACATTTGACTTTGTAAAATGACAATTTTTGACATTTGAAACTTCAAATTTGACATTTGACTATATAAAGTGACAATTTTTGACATTTGAAACTTCAAATTTGACATTTGACTTTATAAAATGACAATTTTTGACATTTGAAACTTCAAATTTGACATTTGACTTTATAAAATGACAATTTTTGACATTTGAAACTTCAAATTTGACATTTGACTTTGTAAAATGACAATTTTTGACATTTGAAACTTCAAATTTGACATTTGACTATATAAAGTGACAATTTTTGACATTTGAAACTTCAAATTTGACATTTGACTTTATAAAATGACAATTTTTGACATTTGAAACTTCAAATTTGACATTTGACTTTGTAAAATGACAATTTTTGACATTTGAAACTTCAAATTTGACATTTGACTATATAAAGTGACAATTTTTGACATTTGAAACTTCAAATTTGACATTTGACTTTATAAAATGACAATTTTTGACATTTGAAACTTCAAATTTGACATTTGACTTTATAAAATGACAATTTTTGACATTTGAGACTTCAAATTTGACATTTGACGATATAAAATGACAATTTTTGACATTTGACTTTATAAAATGACAATTTTTGACATTTGAGACTTCAAATTTGACATTTGACGATATAAAATGACAATTTTTGACATTTGACTTTATAAAATGACAATTTTTGACATTTGAAACTTCAAATTTGACATTTGACTTTATAAAATGACAATTTTTGACATTTGAAACTTCAAATTTGACATTTGACTTTATAAAATGACAATTTTTGACATTTGAAACTTCAAATTTGACATTTGACGATATAAAATGACAATTTTTGACATTTGACTTTATAAAATGACAATTTTTGACATTTGAAACTTCAAATTTGACATTTGACTTTATAAAATGACAATTTTTGACATTTGAAACTTCAAATTTGACATTTGACGATATAAAATGACAATTTTTGACATTTGACTTTATAAAATGACAATTTTTGACATTTGAAACTTCAAATTTGACATTTGACTTTATAAAATGACAATTTTTGACATTTGAAACTTCAAATTTGACATTTGACTTTATAAAATGACAATTTTTGACATTTGAAACTTCAAATTTGACATTTGACTTTATAAAATGACAATTTTTGACATTTGAAACTTCAAATTTGACATTTGACTTTATAAAATGACAATTTTTGACATTTGAAACTTCAAATTTGACATTTGACTTTATAAAATGACAATTTTTGACATTTGAAACTTCAAATTTGACATTTGACTTTATAAAGTGACAATTTTTGACATTTGAAACTTCAAATTTGACATTTGACTTTATAAAATGACAATTTTTGACATTTGAAACTTCAAATTTGACATTTGACTTTATAAAATGACAATTTTTGACATTTGAAACTTCAAATTTGACATTTGACTTTATAAAATGACAATTTTTGACATTTGAAACTTCAAATTTGACATTTGACTTTATAAAATGACAATTTTTGACATTTGAAACTTCAAATTTGACATTTGACTTTATAAAGTGACAATTTTTGACATTTGAAACTTCAAATTTGACATTTGACTTTATAAAATGACAATTTTTGACATTTGAAACTTCAAATTTGACATTTGACTTTATAAAATGACAATTTTTGACATTTGAAACTTCAAATTTGACATTTGACTTTATAAAATGACAATTTTTGACATTTTAAACTTCAAATTTGGCATTTGACTTTATAAAATGACAATTTTTGACATTTGAAACTTCAAATTTGACATTTGACTTTATAAAATGACAATTTTTGACATTTGAAACTTCAAATTTGACATTTGACTTTATAAAATGACAATTTTTTACATTTGAAACTTCAAATTTGACATTTGACGATATAAAAAGACAATTTTTGACATTTGAAACTTCAGATTTGACATTTGACGATATAAAATGACAATTTTTGACATTTGAAACTTCAAATTTGACATTTGACTTTATAAAATGACAATTTTTGACATTTGAAACTTCAAATTTGACATTTGACTTTCTAAAATGACAATTTTTGACATTTGAAACTTCAAATTTGACATTTGACGATATAAAATGACAATTTTTGACATTTGAAACTTCAGATTTGACATTTGACGATATAAAATGACAATTTTTGACATTTGAAACTTCAAATTTGACATTTGACTTTATAAAATGACAATTTTTGACATTTGAAACTTCAAATGTGGCATTTGACTTTATAAAATGACAATTTTTGACATTTGAAACTTCAAATTTGACATTTGACTTTATAAAGTGACAATTTTTGACATTTGAAACTTCAAATTTGACATTTGACGATATAAAATGACAATTTTTGACATTTGAAACTTCAGATTTGACATTTGACGATATAAAATGACAATTTTTGACATTTGAAACTTCAAATTTGATATTTGACTTTATAAAATGACAATTTTTGACATTTGAAACTTCAAATTTGACATTTGACTTTATAAAATGACAATTTTTGACATTTGAAACTTCAAATTTGACATTTGACGATATAAAATGACAATTTTTTACATTTGACTTTATAAAATGACAATTTTTGACATTTGAAACTTCAAATTTGACATTTGACTTTATAAAATGACAATTTTTGACATTTGAAACTTCAAATTTGACATTTGACTTTATAAAATGACAATTTTTGACATTTGAAACTTCAAATTTGACATTTGACTTTATAAAATGACAATTTTTGACATTTGAAACTTCAAATTTGACATTTGACTTTATAAAATGACAATTTTTGACATTTGAAACTTCAAATTTGACATTTGACTTTATAAAATGACAATTTTTGACATTTGAAACTTCAAATTTGACATTTGACTTTATAAAATGACAATTTTTGACATTTGAAACTTCAAATTTGACATTTGACTTTATAAAATGACAATTTTTGACATTTGAAACTTCAAATTTGACATTTGACTTTATAAAATGACAATTTTTGACATTTGAAACTTCAAATTTGACATTTGACGATATAAAATGACAATTTTTGACATTTGACTTTATAAAATGACAATTTTTGACATTTGAAACTTCAAATTTGAAATTTGACTTTATAAAATGACAATTTTTGACATTTGAAACTTCAAATTTGACATTTGACTTTATAAAATGACAATTTTTGACATTTGAAACTTCAAATTTGACATTTGACGATATAAAATGACAATTTTTGACATTTGAAACTTCAAATTTGACATTTGACTTTATAAAATGACAATTTTTGACATTTGAAACTTCAAATTTGACATTTGACGATATAAAATGACAATTTTTGACATTTGAAACTTCAGATTTGACATTTGACGATATAAAATGACAATTTTTGACATTTGACTTTATAAAATGACAATTTTTGACATTTGACTTTATAAAATGACAATTTTTGACATTTGAGACTTCAAATTTGACATTTGACGATATAAAATGACAATTTTTGACATTTGACGATATAAAATGACAATTTTTGACATTTGACTTTATAAAATGACAATTTTTGACATTTGAAACTTCAGATTTGACATTTGACGATATAAAATGACAATTTTTGACATTTGACTTTATAAAATGACAATTTTTGACATTTGACTTTATAAAATGACAATTTTTGACATTTGAGACTTCAAATTTGACATTTGACGATATAAAATGACAATTTTTGACATTTGACGATATAAAATGACAATTTTTGACATTTGACTTTATAAAATGACAATTTTTGACATTTGAAACTTCAAATTTGACATTTGACGATATAAAATGACAATTTTTGACATTTGAAACTTCAGATTTGACATTTGACGATATAAAATGACAATTTTTGACATTTGAAACTTCAAATTTGACATTTGACTTTATAAAATGACAATTTTTGACATTTGAAACTTCAGATTTGACATTTGACGATATAAAATGACAATTTTTGACATTTGACTTTATAAAATGACAATTTTTGACATTTGACTTTATAAAATGACAATTTTTGACATTTGACTTTATAAAATGACAATTTTTGACATTTGAAACTTCAAATTTGACATTTGACTTTATAAAATGACAATTTTTGACATTTGAAACTTCAGATTTGACATTTGACGATATAAAATGACATTTTTTGACATTTGACTTTATAAAATGACAATTTTTGACATTTGACTTTATAAAATGACAATTTTTGACATTTGAAACTTTAAATTTTACATTTGACGATATAAAATGACAATTTTTGACATTTGACTTTATAAAATGACAATTTTTGACATTTGAAACTTCAAATTTGACATTTGACGATATAAAATGACAATTTTTGACATTTGAAACTTCAAATTTGACATTTGACTTTATAAAATGACAATTTTTGACATTTGAAACTTCAAATTTGACATTTGACTTTATAAAATGACAATTTTTGACATTTGAAACTTCAAATTTGACATTTGACTTTATAAAATGACAATTTTTGACATTTGAAACTTCAAATTTGACATTTGACGATATAAAATGACAATTTTTGACATTTGAAACTTCAAATTTGACATTTGACTTTATAAAATGACAATTTTTGACATTTGAAACTTCAAATTTGACATTTGACTTTATAAAATGACAATTTTTGACATTTGAAACTTCAAATTTGACATTTGACTTTAAACAATGACAATTTTTGACATTTGAAACTTCAAATTTGACATTTGACGATATAAAATGACAATTTTTGACATTTGAAACTTCAAATTTGACATTTGACTTTATAAAATGACAATTTTTGACATTTGAAACTTCAAATTTGACATTTGACTTTATAAAATGACAATTTTTGACATTTGAAACTTCAGATTTGACATTTGACGATATAAAATGACAATTTTTGACATTTGAAACTTCAAATTTGACATTTGACTTTATAAAATGACAATTTTTGACATTTGAAACTTCAAATTTGACATTTGACTTTATAAAATGACAATTTTTGACATTTGAAACTTCAAATTTGACATTTGACTTTATAAAATGACAATTTTTGACATTTGAAACTTCAAATTTGACATTTGACTTTATAAAATGACAATTTTTGACATTTGAAACTTCAAATTTGACATTTGACTTTAAACAATGACAATTTTTGACATTTGAAACTTCAAATTTGACATTTGACGATATAAAATGACAATTTTTGACATTTGAAACTTCAAATTTGACATTTGACTTTATAAAATGACAATTTTTGACATTTGAAACTTCAAATTTGACATTTGACTTTATAAAATGACAATTTTTGACATTTGAAACTTCAAATTTGACATTTGACTTTAAACAATGACAATTTTTGACATTTGAAACTTCAGATTTGACATTTGACTTTATAAAATGACAATTTTTGACATTTGAAACTTCAAATTTGACATTTGACGATATAAAATGACAATTTTTGACATTTGAAACTTCAAATTTGACATTTGACTTTATAAAATGACAATTTTTGACATTTGAAACTTCAAATTTGACATTTGACTTTATAAAATGACAATTTTTGACATTTGAAACTTCAAATTTGACATTTGACTTTATAAAATGACAATTTTTGACATTTGAAACTTCAAATTTGACATTTGACTTTAAACAATGACAATTTTTGACATTTGAAACTTCAAATTTGACATTTGACTTTATAAAATGACAATTTTTGACATTTGAAACTTCAAATTTGACATTTGACTTTATAAAATGACAATTTTTGACATTTGAAACTTCAAATTTGACATTTGACTTTATAAAATGACAATTTTTGACATTTGAAACTTCAAATTTGACATTTGACTTTAAACAATGACAATTTTTGACATTTGAAACTTCAGATTTGACATTTGACGATATAAAATGACAATTTTTGACATTTGAAACTTCAAATTTGACATTTGACTTTATAAAATGACAATTTTTGACATTTGAAACTTCAAATTTGACATTTGACTTTATAAAATGACAATTTTTGACATTTGAAACTTCAAATTTGACATTTGACTTTATAAAATGACAATTTTTGACATTTGAAACTTCAAATTTGACATTTGACGATATAAAATGACAATTTTTGACATTTGAAACTTCAGATTTGACATTTGACTTTATAAAATGACAATTTTTGACATTTGAAACTTCAAATTTGACATTTGACGATATAAAATGACAATTTTTGACATTTGAAACTTCAGATTTGACATTTGACGATATAAAATGACAATTTTTGACATTTGAAACTTCAAATTTGACATTTGACGATATAAAATGACAATTTTTGACATTTGAAACTTCAGATTTGACATTTGACGATATAAAATGACAATTTTTGACATTTGAAACTTCAAATTTGACATTTGACGATATAAAATGACAATTTTTGACATTTGAAACTTCAAATTTGACATTTGACTTTATAAAATGACAATTTTTGACATTTGAAACTTCAAATTTGACATTTGACTTTATAAAATGACAATTTTTGACATTTGAAACTTCAAATTTGACATTTGACGATATAAAATGACAATTTTTGACATTTGAAACTTCAGATTTGACATTTGACGATATAAAATGACAATTTTTGACATTTGAAACTTCAAATTTGACATTTGACGATATAAAATGACAATTTTTGACATTTGAGACTTCAGATTTGACATTTGACGATATAAAATGACAATTTTTGACATTTGAAACTTCAAATTTGACATTTGACTTTATAAAATGACAATTTTTGACATTTGAAACTTCAGATTTGACATTTGACGATATAAAATGACAATTTTTGACATTTGACTTTATAAAATGACAATTTTTGACATTTGACTTTATAAAATGACAATTTTTGACATTTGAGACTTCAAATTTGACATTTGACGATATAAAATGACAATTTTTGACATTTGACTTTATAAAATGACAATTTTTGACATTTGAAACTTCAAATTTGACATTTGACTTTATAAAATGACAATTTTTGACATTTGAAACTTCAGATTTGACATTTGACGATATAAAATGACAATTTTTGACATTTGACTTTATAAAATGACAATTTTTGACATTTGACTTTATAAAATGACAATTTTTGACATTTGAAACTTTAAATTTTACATTTGACGATATAAAATGACAATTTTTGACATTTGACTTTATAAAATGACAATTTTTGACATTTGAAACTTCAAATTTGACATTTGACGTTATAAAATGACAATTTTTGACATTTGAAACTTCAGATTTGACATTTGACGATATAAAATGACAATTTTTGACATTTGAAACTTCAAATTTGACATTTGACTTTATAAAATGACAATTTTTGACATTTGAAACTTCAGATTTGACATTTGACGATATAAAATGACAATTTTTGACATTTGACTTTATAAAATGACAATTTTTGACATTTGACTTTATAAAATGACAATTTTTGACATTTGAGACTTCAAATTTGACATTTGACGATATAAAATGACAATTTTTGACATTTGACTTTATAAAATGACAATTTTTGACATTTGAAACTTCAAATTTGACATTTGACTTTATAAAATGACAATTTTTGACATTTGAAACTTCAGATTTGACATTTGACGATATAAAATGGCAATTTTTGACATTTGACTTTATAAAATGACAATTTTTGACATTTGAAACTTCAAATTTGACATTTGACTTTATAAAATGACAATTTTTGACATTTGAAACTTCAAATTTGACATTTGACGATATAAAATGACAATTTTTGACATTTGACTTTATAAAATGACAATTTTTGACATTTGAGACTTCAAATTTGACATTTGACGATATAAAATGACAATTTTTGACATTTGACTTTATAAAATGACAATTTTTGACATTTGAAACTTCAAATTTGACATTTGACTTTATAAAATGACAATTTTTGACATTTGAAACTTCAAATTTGACATTTGACTTTATAAAGTGACAATTTTTGACATTTGAAACTTCAAATTTGACATTTGACTTTATACAATGACAATTTTTGACATTTGAAACTTCAAATTTGACATTTGACGATATAAAATGACAATGTTTGACATTTGACTTTATAAAATGACAATTTTTGACATTTGACTTTATAAAATGACAATTTTTGACATTTGAGACTTCAAATTTGACATTTGACGATATAAAATGACAATTTTTGACATTTGACTTTATAAAATGACAATTTTTGACATTTGAAACTTCAAATTTGACATTTGACTTTATAAAATGACAATTTTTGACATTTGAAACTTCAGATTTGACATTTGACGATATAAAATGACAATTTTTGACATTTGAAACTTCAAATTTGACATTTGACTTTATAAAATGACAATTTTTGACATTTGAAACTTCAGATTTGACATTTGACGATATAAAATGACAATTTTTGACATTTGACTTTATAAAATGACAATTTTTGACATTTGACTTTATAAAATGACAATTTTTGACATTTGAGACTTCAAATTTGACATTTGACGATATAAAATGACAATTTTTGACATTTGACTTTATAAAATGACAATTTTTGACATTTGAAACTTCAAATTTGACATTTGACTTTATAAAATGACAATTTTTGACATTTGAAACTTCAGATTTGACATTTGACGATATAAAATGACAATTTTTGACATTTGAAACTTCAAATTTGACATTTGACTTTATAAAATGACAATTTTTGACATTTGAAACTTCAGATTTGACATTTGACGATATAAAATGACAATTTTTGACATTTGACTTTATAAAATGACAATTTTTGACATTTGAGACTTCAAATTTGACATTTGACGATATAAAATGACAATTTTTGACATTTGACTTTATAAAATGACAATTTTTGACATTTGAAACTTCAAATTTGACATTTGACTTTATAAAATGACAATTTTTGACATTTGAAACTTCAAATTTGACATTTGACGATATAAAATGACAATTTTTGACATTTGAAACTTCAAATTTGACATTTGACTTTATAAAATGACAATTTTTGACATTTGAAACTTCAAATTTGACATTTAACGATATACGATGACAATTTTTGACATTTGACTTTATAAAATGACAATTTTTGACATTTGAAACTTCAAATTTGACATTTGACTTTATATAATGACAATTTTTGACATTTGAAACTTCAAATTTGACATTTGACGATATAAAATGACAATTTTTGACATTTGAAACTTCAGATTTGACATTTGACGATATAAAATGACAATTTTTGACATTTGACTTTATAAAATGACAATTTTTGACATTTGACTTTATAAAATGACAATTTTTGACATTTGAGACTTCAAATTTGACATTTGACGATATAAAATGACAATTTTTGACATTTGACTTTATAAAATGACAATTTTTGACATTTGAAACTTCAAATTTGACATTTGACTTTATAAAATGACAATTTTTGACATTTGAAACTTCAAATTTGACATTTGACTTTATAAAATGACAATTTTTGACATTTGAAACTTCAAATTTGACATTTGACTTTATAAAATGACAATTTTTGACATTTGAAACTTCAAATTTGACATTTGACTTTATAAAATGACAATTTTTGACATTTGAAACTTCAAATTTGACATTTGACTTTATAAAATGACAATTTTTGACATTTGAAACTTCAAATTTGACATTTGACTTTATAAAATGACAATTTTTGACATTTGAAACTTCTAATTTGACATTTGACTTTATAAAATGACAATTTTTGACATTTGAAACTTTAAATTTGACATTTGACTTTATAAAATGACAATTTTTGACATTTGAAACTTCAAATTTGACATTTGACTTTATAAAATGACAATTTTTGACATTTGAAACTTCAAATTTGACATTTGACTTTATAAAATGACAATTTTTGACATTTGAAACTTCAAATTTGACATTTGACTTTATAAAATGACAATTTTTGACATTTGAAACTTCAAATTTGACATTTGACTTTATAAAGTGACAATTTTTGACATTTGAAACTTCAAATTTGACATTTGACTTTATAAAATGACAATTTTTGACATTTGAAACTTCAAATTTGACATTTGACTTTATAAAATGACAATTTTTGACATTTGAAACTTCAAATTTGACATTTGACTTTATAAAATGACAATTTTTGACATTTGAAACTTCAAATTTGACATTTGACTTTATAAAATGACAATTTTTGACATTTGAAACTTCAAATTTGACATTTGACTTTATAAAATGACAATTTTTGACATTTGAAACTTCAAATTTGACATTTGACGATATAAAATGACAATTTTTGACATTTGACTTTATAAAATGACAATTTTTGACATTTGACTTTATAAAATGACAATTTTTGACATTTGAGACTTCAAATTTGACATTTGACGATATAAAATGACAATTTTTGACATTTGACTTTATAAAATGACAATTTTTGACATTTGAAACTTCAAATTTGACATTTGACTTTATAAAATGATAATTTTTGACATTTGAAACTTCAAATTTGACATTTGACGATATAAAATGACAATTTTTGACATTTGACTTTATAAAATGTCAATTTTTGACATTTGAAACTTCAAATTTGACATTTGACTTTATAAAATGATAATTTTTGACATTTGAAACTTCAAATTTGACATTTGACGATATAAAATGACAATTTTTGACATTTGACTTTATAAAATGTCAATTTTTGACATTTGAAACTACAAATTTGACATTTGACTTTATAAAATGACAATTTTTGACATTTGAAACTTCAAATTTGACATTTGACTTTGTAAAATGACAATTTTTGACATTTGAAACTTCAAATTTGACATTTGACTTTATAAAATGACAATTTTTGACATTTGAAACTTCAAATTTGACATTTGACTTTATAAAATGACAATTTTTGACATTTGAAACTTCAAATTTGACATTTGACTTTATAAAATGACAATTTTTGACATTTGAAACTTCAAATTTGACATTTGACGATATAAAATGACAATTTTTGACATTTGACTTTATAAAATGACAATTTTTGACATTTGAAACTTCAAATTTGACATTTGACTTTATAAAATGACAATTTTTGACATTTGAAACTTCAAATTTGACATTTGACTTTATAAAGTGACAATTTTTGACATTTGAAACTTCAAATTTGACATTTGACTTTATAAAATGACAATTTTTGACATTTGAAACTTCAAATTTGACATTTGACTTTATAAAATGACAATTTTTGACATTTGAAACTTCAAATTTGACATTTGACTTTATAAAATGACAATTTTTGACATTTGAAACTTCAAATTTGACATTTGACTTTATAAAATGACAATTTTTGACATTTGAAACTTCAAATTTGACATTTGACTTTATAAAATGACAATTTTTGACATTTGAAACTTCAAATTTGGCATTTGACTTTATAAAATGACAATTTTTGACATTTGAAACTTCAAATTTGACATTTGACTTTATAAAATGACAATTTTTGACATTTGAAACTTCAAATTTGACATTTGACTTTATAAAATGACAATTTTTGACATTTGAAACTTCAAATTTGACATTTGACGATATAAAATGACAATTTTTGACATTTGACTTTATAAAATGACAATTTTTGACATTTGAAACTTCAAATTTGACATTTGACTTTATAAAATGACAATTTTTGACATTTGAAACTTCAAATTTGACATTTGACTTTATAAAGTGACAATTTTTGACATTTGAAACTTCAAATTTGACATTTGACTTTATAAAATGACAATTTTTGACATTTGAAACTTCAAATTTGACATTTGACTTTATAAAATGACAATTTTTGACATTTGAAACTTCAAATTTGACATTTGACTTTATAAAATGACAATTTTTGACATTTGAAACTTCAAGTTTGGCATTTGACTTTATAAAATGACAATTTTTGACATTTGAAACTTCAAATTTGACATTTGACTTTATAAAATGACAATTTTTGACATTTGAAACTTCAAATTTGACATTTGACGATATAAAATGACAATTTTTGACATTTGAAACTTCAGATTTGACATTTGACGATATAAAATGACAATTTTTGACATTTGAAACTTCAAATTTGACATTTGACTTTATAAAATGACAATTTTTGACATTTGAAACTTCAAATTTGACATTTGACTTTCTAAAATGACAATTTTTGACATTTGAAACTTCAAATTTGACATTTGACGATATAAAATGACAATTTTTGACATTTGAAACTTCAGATTTGACATTTGACGATATAAAATGACAATTTTTGACATTTGAAACTTCAAATTTGACATTTGACTTTATAAAATGACAATTTTTGACATTTGAAACTTCAAATTTGACATTTGACTTTATAAAATGACAATTTTTGACATTTGAAACTTCAAATTTGACATTTGACTTTATAAAATGACAATTTTTGACATTTGAAACTTCAAATTTGACATTTGACTTTATAAAATGACAATTTTTGACATTTGAAACTTCAAATTTGACATTTGACGATATAAAATGACAATTTTTGACATTTGACTTTATAAAATGACAATTTTTGACATTTGAAACTTCAAATTTGACATTTGACTTTATAAAATGACAATTTTTGACATTTGAAACTTCAAATTTGACATTTGACTTTATAAAGTGACAATTTTTGACATTTGAAACTTCAAATTTGACATTTGACTTTATAAAATGACAATTTTTGACATTTGAAACTTCAAATTTGACATTTGACTTTATAAAATGACAATTTTTGACATTTGAAACTTCAAATTTGACATTTGACTTTATAAAATGACAATTTTTGACATTTGAAACTTCAAATTTGACATTTGACTTTATAAAATGACAATTTTTGACATTTGAAACTTCAAATTTGACATTTGACTTTATAAAATGACAATTTTTGACATTTGAAACTTCAAATTTGACATTTGACGATATAAAATGACAATTTTTTACATTTGACTTTATAAAATGACAATTTTTGACATTTGAAACTTCAAATTTGACATTTGACTTTATAAAATGACAATTTTTGACATTTGAAACTTCAAATTTGACATTTGACTTTATAAAATGACAATTTTTGACATTTGAAACTTCAAATTTGACATTTGACTTTATAAAATGACAATTTTTGACATTTGAAACTTCAAATTTGACATTTGACTTTATAAAATGACAATTTTTGACATTTGAAACTTCAAATTTGACATTTGACTTTATAAAATGACAATTTTTGACATTTGAAACTTCAAATTTGACATTTGACTTTATAAAATGACAATTTTTGACATTTGAAACTTCAAATTTGACATTTGACTTTATAAAATGACAATTTTTGACATTTGAAACTTCAAATTTGACATTTGACTTTATAAAATGACAATTTTTGACATTTGAAACTTCAAATTTGACATTTGACGATATAAAATGACAATTTTTGACATTTGACTTTATAAAATGACAATTTTTGACATTTGAAACTTCAAATTTGACATTTGACGATATAAAATGACAATTTTTGACATTTGAAACTTCAAATTTGACATTTGACTTTATAAAATGACAATTTTTGACATTTGAAACTTCAAATTTGACATTTGACGATATAAAATGACAATTTTTGACATTTGAAACTTCAGATTTGACATTTGACGATATAAAATGACAATTTTTGACATTTGACTTTATAAAATGACAATTTTTGACATTTGACTTTATAAAATGACAATTTTTGACATTTGAGACTTCAAATTTGACATTTGACGATATAAAATGACAATTTTTGACATTTGACGATATAAAATGACAATTTTTGACATTTGACTTTATAAAATGACAATTTTTGACATTTGAAACTTCAAATTTGACATTTGACTTTATAAAATGACAATTTTTGACATTTGAAACTTCAAATTTGACATTTGACGATATAAAATGACAATTTTTGACATTTGAAACTTCAGATTTGACATTTGACGATATAAAATGACAATTTTTGACATTTGAAACTTCAAATTTGACATTTGACTTTATAAAATGACAATTTTTGACATTTGAAACTTCAGATTTGACATTTGACGATATAAAATGACAATTTTTGACATTTGACTTTATAAAATGACAATTTTTGACATTTGACTTTATAAAATGACAATTTTTGACATTTGAGACTTCAAATTTGACATTTGACGATATAAAATGACAATTTTTGACATTTGACTTTATAAAATGACAATTTTTGACATTTGAAACTTCAAATTTGACATTTGACTTTATAAAATGACAATTTTTGACATTTGAAACTTCAGATTTGACATTTGACGATATAAAATGACATTTTTTGACATTTGACTTTATAAAATGACAATTTTTGACATTTGACTTTATAAAATGACAATTTTTGACATTTGAAACTTCAAATTTGACATTTGACGATATAAAATGACAATTTTTGACATTTGACTTTATAAAATGACAATTTTTGACATTTGAAACTTTAAATTTTACATTTGACGATATAAAATGACAATTTTTGACATTTGACTTTATAAAATGACAATTTTTGACATTTGAAACTTCAAATTTGACATTTGACGATATAAAATGACAATTTTTGACATTTGAAACTTCAAATTTGACATTTGACTTTATAAAATGACAATTTTTGACATTTGAAACTTCAAATTTGACATTTGACTTTATAAAATGACAATTTTTGACATTTGAAACTTCAAATTTGACATTTGACTTTAAACAATGACAATTTTTGACATTTGAAACTTCAAATTTGACATTTGACGATATAAAATGACAATTTTTGACATTTGAAACTTCAAATTTGACATTTGACTTTATAAAATGACAATTTTTGACATTTGAAACTTCAAATTTGACATTTGACTTTATAAAATGACAATTTTTGACATTTGAAACTTCAGATTTGACATTTGACGATATAAAATGACAATTTTTGACATTTGAAACTTCAAATTTGACATTTGACTTTATAAAATGACAATTTTTGACATTTGAAACTTCAAATTTGACATTTGACTTTATAAAATGACAATTTTTGACATTTGAAACTTCAAATTTGACATTTGACTTTATAAAATGACAATTTTTGACATTTGAAACTTCAAATTTGACATTTGACGATATAAAATGACAATTTTTGACATTTGAAACTTCAGATTTGACATTTGACTTTATAAAATGACAATTTTTGACATTTGAAACTTCAAATTTGACATTTGACGATATAAAATGACAATTTTTGACATTTGAAACTTCAGATTTGACATTTGACGATATAAAATGACAATTTTTGACATTTGAAACTTCAAATTTGACATTTGACGATATAAAATGACAATTTTTGACATTTGAAACTTCAGATTTGACATTTGACGATATAAAATGACAATTTTTGACATTTGAAACTTCAAATTTGACATTTGACGATATAAAATGACAATTTTTGACATTTGAAACTTCAAATTTGACATTTGACTTTATAAAATGACAATTTTTGACATTTGAAACTTCAAATTTGACACTTGACTTTATAAAATGACAATTTTTGACATTTGAAACTTCAAATTTGACATTTGACGATATAAAATGACAATTTTTGACATTTGAAACTTCAGATTTGACATTTGACGATATAAAATGACAATTTTTGACATTTGAAACTTCAAATTTGACATTTGACTTTATAAAATGACAATTTTTGACATTTGAGACTTCAGATTTGACATTTGACGATATAAAATGACAATTTTTGACATTTGAAACTTCAAATTTGACATTTGACTTTATAAAATGACAATTTTTGACATTTGAAACTTCAGATTTGACATTTGACGATATAAAATGACAATTTTTGACATTTGACTTTATAAAATGACAATTTTTGACATTTGACTTTATAAAATGACAATTTTTGACATTTGAGACTTCAAATTTGACATTTGACGATATAAAATGACAATTTTTGACATTTGAAACTTCAAATTTGACATTTGACTTTATAAAATGACAATTTTTGACATTTGAAACTTTAAATTTTACATTTGACGATATAAAATGACAATTTTTGACATTTGACTTTATAAAATGACAATTTTTGACATTTGACTTTATAAAATGACAATTTTTGACATTTGAGACTTCAAATTTGACATTTGACGATATAAAATGACAATTTTTGACATTTGAAACTTCAAATTTGACATTTGACTTTATAAAATGACAATTTTTGACATTTGAAACTTTAAATTTTACATTTGACGATATAAAATGACAATTTTTGACATTTGAAACTTCAAATTTGACATTTGACTTTATAAAATGACAATTTTTGACATTTGAAACTTCAGATTTGACATTTGACGATATAAAATGACAATTTTTGACATTTGACTTTATAAAATGACAATTTTTGACATTTGACTTTATAAAATGACAATTTTTGACATTTGAAACTTTAAATTTTACATTTGACGATATAAAATGACAATTTTTGACATTTGACTTTATAAAATGACAATTTTTGACATTTGAAACTTCAAATTTGACATTTGACGTTATAAAATGACAATTTTTGACATTTGAAACTTCAGATTTGACATTTGACGATATAAAATGACAATTTTTGACATTTGAAACTTCAAATTTGACATTTGACTTTATAAAATGACAATTTTTGACATTTGAAACTTCAGATTTGACATTTGACGATATAAAATGACAATTTTTGACATTTGACTTTATAAAATGACAATTTTTGACATTTGACTTTATAAAATGACAATTTTTGACATTTGAGACTTCAAATTTGACATTTGACGATATAAAATGACAATTTTTGACATTTGACTTTATAAAATGACAATTTTTGACATTTGAAACTTCAAATTTGACATTTGACTTTATAAAATGACAATTTTTGACATTTGAAACTTCAGATTTGACATTTGACGATATAAAATGGCAATTTTTGACATTTGACTTTATAAAATGACAATTTTTGACATTTGAAACTTCAAATTTGACATTTGACTTTATAAAATGACAATTTTTGACATTTGAAACTTCAAATTTGACATTTGACGATATAAAATGACAATTTTTGACATTTGACTTTATAAAATGACAATTTTTGACATTTGAGACTTCAAATTTGACATTTGACGATATAAAATGACAATTTTTGACATTTGACTTTATAAAATGACAATTTTTGACATTTGAAACTTCAAATTTGACATTTGACTTTATAAAATGACAATTTTTGACATTTGAAACTTCAAATTTGACATTTGACTTTATAAAATGACAATTTTTGACATTTGAAACTTCAAATTTGACATTTGACTTTATAAAATGACAATTTTTGACATTTGAAACTTCAAATTTGACATTTGACGATATAAAATGACAATTTTTGACATTTGAAACTTCAAATTTGACATTTGACTTTATAAAATGACAATTTTTGACATTTGAAACTTCAAATTTGACATTTGACTTTATAAAATGACAATTTTTGACATTTGAAACTTCAAATTTGACATTTGACTTTATACAATGACAATTTTTGACATTTGAAACTTCAAATTTGACATTTGACGATATAAAATGACAATTTTTGACATTTGACTTTATAAAATGACAATTTTTGACATTTGACTTTATAAAATGACAATTTTTGACATTTGAGACTTCAAATTTGACATTTGACGATATAAAATGACAATTTTTGACATTTGACTTTATAAAATGACAATTTTTGACATTTGAAACTTCAAATTTGACATTTGACTTTATAAAATGACAATTTTTGACATTTGAAACTTCAGATTTGACATTTGACGATATAAAATGACAATTTTTGACATTTGACTTTATAAAATGACAATTTTTGACATTTGACTTTATAAAATGACAATTTTTGACATTTGAAACTTCAAATTTGACATTTGACTTTATAAAATGACAATTTTTGACATTTGAAACTTCAAATTTGACATTTGACTTTATAAAATGACAATTTTTGACATTTGAAACTTCAAATTTGACATTTGACTTTATAAAATGACAATTTTTGACATTTGAAACTTCAAATTTGACATGTGACTTTATAAAGTGACAATTTTTGACATTTGAAACTTCAAATTTGACATTTGACTTTATAAAATGACAATTTTTGACATTTGAAACTTCAAATTTGACATTTGACTTTATAAAATGACAATTTTTGACATTTGAAACTTCAAATTTGACATTTGTCTTTATAAAGTGACAATTTTTGACATTTGAAACTTCAAATTTGACATTTGACTTTATAAAATGACAATTTTTGACATTTGAAACTTCAAATTTGACATTTGACTTTATAAAGTGACAATTTTTGACATTTGAAACTTCAAATTTGACATTTGACTTTATAAAATGACAATTTTTGACATTTGAAACTTCAAATTTGACATTTGACTTTATAAAATGACAATTTTTGACATTTGAAACTTCAAATTTGACATTTGACTTTATAAAATGACAATTTTTGACATTTGAAACTTCAAATTTGACATTTGACGATATAAAATGACAATTTTTGACATTTGACTTTATAAAATGACAATTTTTGACATTTGAGACTTCAAATTTGACATTTGACGATATAAAATGACAATTTTTGACATTTGACTTTATAAAATGACAATTTTTGACATTTGAAACTTCAAATTTGACATTTGACTTTATAAAATGACAATTTTTGACATTTGAAACTTCAGATTTGACATTTGACGATATAAAATGACAATTTTTGACATTTGACTTTATAAAATGACAATTTTTGACATTTGAAACTTCAAATTTGACATTTGACTTTATAAAATGATAATTTTTGACATTTGAAACTTCAAATTTGACATTTGACGATATAAAATGACAATTTTTGACATTTGACTTTATAAAATGTCAATTTTTGACATTTGAAACTACAAATTTGACATTTGACTTTATAAAATGACAATTTTTGACATTTGAAACTTCAAATTTGACATTTGACTTTATAAAGTGACAATTTTTGACATTTGAAACTTCAAATTTGACATTTGACTTTATAAAATGACAATTTTTGACATTTGAAACTTCAAATTTGACATTTGACTTTATAAAATGACAATTTTTGACATTTGAGACTTCAAATTTGACATTTGACGATATAAAATGACAATTTTTGACATTTGACTTTATAAAATGACAATTTTTGACATTTGAGACTTCAAATTTGACATTTGACGATATAAAATGACAATTTTTGACATTTGACTTTATAAAATGACAATTTTTGACATTTGACTTTATAAAATGACAATTTTTGACATTTGAAACTTCAAATTTGACATTTGACTTTATAAAATGACAATTTTTGACATTTGAAACTTCAAATTTGACATTTGACTTTATAAAATGACAATTTTTGACATTTGAAACTTTAAATTTGACATTTGACTTTATAAAATGACAATTTTTGACATTTGAAACTTCAAATTTGACATTTGACTTTATAAAATGACAATTTTTGACATTTGAAACTTCAAATTTGACATTTGACTTTATAAAATGACAATTTTTGACATTTGAAACTTCAAATTTGACATTTGACTTTATAAAATGACAATTTTTGACATTTGAAACTTCAAATTTGACATTTGACTTTATAAAATGACAATTTTTGACATTTGAAACTTCAAATTTGACATTTGACTTTATAAAATGACAATTTTTGACATTTGAAACTTCAAATTTGACATTTGACTTTATAAAATGACAATTTTTGACATTTGAAACTTCAAATTTGACATTTGACTTTATAAAATGACAATTTTTGACATTTGAAACTTCAAATTTGACATTTGACTTTATAAAATGACAATTTTTGACATTTGAAACTTCAAATTTGACATTTGACTTTATAAAGTGACAATTTTTGACATTTGAAACTTTAAATTTGACATTTGACTTTATAAAATGACAATTTTTGACATTTGAAACTTCAAATTTGACATTTGACTTTATAAAATGACAATTTTTGACATTTGAAACTTCAAATTTGACATTTGACTTTATAAAATGACAATTTTTGACATTTGAAACTTCAAATTTGACATTTGACTTTATAAAATGACAATTTTTGACATTTGACTTTATAAAATGACAATTTTTGACATTTGAAACTTCAAATTTGACATTTGACTTTATAAAATGACAATTTTTGACATTTGAAACTTCAAATTTGACATTTGACTTTATAAAATGACAATTTTTGACATTTGAAACTTCAAATTTGACATTTGACTTTATAAAATGACAATTTTTGACATTTGAAACTTCAAATTTGACATGTGACTTTATAAAGTGACAATTTTTGACATTTGAAACTTCAAATTTGACATTTGACTTTATAAAATGACAATTTTTGACATTTGAAACTTCAAATTTGACATTTGACTTTATAAAATGACAATTTTTGACATTTGAAACTTCAAATTTGACATTTGTCTTTATAAAGTGACAATTTTTGACATTTGAAACTTCAAATTTGACATTTGACTTTATAAAATGACAATTTTTGACATTTGAAACTTCAAATTTGACATTTGACTTTATAAAGTGACAATTTTTGACATTTGAAACTTCAAATTTGACATTTGACTTTATAAAATGACAATTTTTGACATTTGAAACTTCAAATTTGACATTTGACTTTATAAAATGACAATTTTTGACATTTGAAACTTCAAATTTGACATTTGACTTTATAAAATGACAATTTTTGACATTTGAAACTTCAAATTTGACATTTGACGATATAAAATGACAATTTTTGACATTTGACTTTATAAAATGACAATTTTTGACATTTGAGACTTCAAATTTGACATTTGACGATATAAAATGACAATTTTTGACATTTGACTTTATAAAATGACAATTTTTGACATTTGAAACTTCAAATTTGACATTTGACTTTATAAAATGATAATTTTTGACATTTGAAACTTCAAATTTGACATTTGACGATATAAAATGACAATTTTTGACATTTGACTTTATAAAATGTCAATTTTTGACATTTGAAACTACAAATTTGACATTTGACTTTATAAAATGACAATTTTTGACATTTGAAACTTCAAATTTGACATTTGACTTTATAAAATGACAATTTTTGACATTTGAAACTTCAAATTTGACATTTGACTTTATAAAATGACAATTTTTGACATTTGAAACTTCAAATTTGACATTTGACTTTATAAAATGACAATTTTTGACATTTGAAACTTCAAATTTGACATTTGACTTTATAAAATGACAATTTTTGACATTTGAGACTTCAAATTTGACATTTGACGATATAAAATGACAATTTTTGACATTTGACTTTATAAAATGACAATTTTTGACATTTGAGACTTCAAATTTGACATTTGACGATATAAAATGACAATTTTTGACATTTGACTTTATAAAATGACAATTTTTGACATTTGACTTTATAAAATGACAATTTTTGACATTTGAAACTTCAAATTTGACATTTGACTTTATAAAATGACAATTTTTGACATTTGAAACTTCAAATTTGACATTTGACTTTATAAAATGACAATTTTTGACATTTGAAACTTTAAATTTGACATTTGACTTTATAAAATGACAATTTTTGACATTTGAAACTTCAAATTTGACATTTGACTTTATAAAATGACAATTTTTGACATTTGAAACTTCAAATTTGACATTTGACTTTATAAAATGACAATTTTTGACATTTGAAACTTCAAATTTGACATTTGACTTTATAAAATGACAATTTTTGACATTTGAAACTTCAAATTTGACATTTGACTTTATAAAATGACAATTTTTGACATTTGAAACTTCAAATTTGACATTTGACTTTATAAAATGACAATTTTTGACATTTGAAACTTCAAATTTGACATTTGACTTTATAAAATGACAATTTTTGACATTTGAAACTTCAAATTTGACATTTGACTTTATAAAATGACAATTTTTGACATTTGAAACTTCAAATTTGACATTTGACTTTATAAAATGACAATTTTTGACATTTGAAACTTCAAATTTGACATTTGACTTTATAAAGTGACAATTTTTGACATTTGAAACTTTAAATTTGACATTTGACTTTATAAAATGACAATTTTTGACATTTGAAACTTCAAATTTGACATTTGACTTTATAAAATGACAATTTTTGACATTTGAAACTTCAAATTTGACATTTGACTTTATAAAATGACAATTTTTGACATTTGAAACTTCAAATTTGACATTTGACTTTATAAAATGACAATTTTTGACATTTGAGACTTCAAATTTGACATTTGACGATATAAAATGACCATTTTTGACATTTGACTTTATAAAATGACAATTTTTGACATTTGAAACTTCAAATTTGACATTTGACGATATAAAATGACCATTTTTGACATTTGACTTTATAAAATGACAATTTTTGACATTTGAAACTTCAAATTTGACATTTGACTTTATAAAATGACAATTTTTGACATTTGAAACTTCAAATTCGACATTTGACTTTATAAAATGACAATTTTTGACATTTGAAACTTCAAATTTGACATTTGACTTTATAAAATGACAATTTTTGACATTTGAAACTTCAAATTTGACATTTGACTTTATAAAATGACAATTTTTGACATTTGAAACTTCAAATTTGACATTTGACTTTATAAAATGACAATTTTTGACATTTGAAACTTCAAATTTGACATTTGACTTTATAAAATGACAATTTTTGACATTTGAAACTTCAAATTTGACATTTGACTTTATAAAATGACAATTTTTGACATTTGAAACTTCAAATTTGACATTTGACTTTATAAAATGACAATTTTTGACATTTGAAACTTCAAATTTGACATTTGACTTTATAAAATGACAATTTTTGACATTTGAAACTTCAAATTTGACATTTGACTTTATAAAATGACAATTTTTGACATTTGAAACTTCAAATTTGACATTTGACTTTATAAAATGACAATTTTTGACATTTGAAACTTCAAATTTGACATTTGACTTTATAAAATGACAATTTTTGACATTTAAAACTTCAAATTTGACATTTGACTTTATAAAATGACAATTTTTGACATTTGAAACTTCAAATTTGACATTTGACTTTATAAAATGACAATTTTTGACATTTGAAACTTCAAATTTGACATTTGACTTTATAAAATGACAATTTTTAACATTTGAAACTTCAAATTTGACATTTGACTTTATAAAATGACAATTTTTGACATTTGAGACTTCAAATTTGACATTTGACGATATAAAATGACAATTTTTGACATTTGACTTTATAAAATGACAATTTTTGACATTTGAAACTTCAAATTTGACATTTGACTTTATAAAATGACAATTTTTGACATTTGACTTTATAAAATGACAATTTTTGACATTTGAAACTTCAAATTTGACATTTGACTTTATAAAATGACAATTTTTGACATTTGAGACTTCAAATTTGACATTTGACGATATAAAATGACCATTTTTGACATTTGACTTTATAAAATGACAATTTTTGACATTTGAAACTTCAAATTTGACATTTGACTTTATAAAATGACAATTTTTGACATTTGAAACTTCAAATTTGACATTTGACGATATAAAATGACCATTTTTGACATTTGACTTTATAAAATGACAATTTTTGACATTTGAAACTTCAAATTTGACATTTGACTTTATAAAATGACAATTTTTGACATTTGAGACTTCAAATTTGACATTTGACGATATAAAATGACCATTTTTGACATTTGACTTTATAAAATGACAATTTTTGACATTTGAAACTTCAAATTTGACATTTGACTTTATAAAATGACAATTTTTGACATTTGAGACTTCAAATTTGACATTTGACGATATAAAATGACCATTTTTGACATTTGACTTTATAAAATGACAATTTTTGACATTTGAAACTTCAAATTTGACATTTGACTTTATAAAATGACAATTTTTGACATTTGAAACTTCAAATTTGACATTTGACGATATAAAATGACCATTTTTGACATTTGACTTTATAAAATGACAATTTTTGACATTTGAAACTTCAAATTTGACATTTGACTTTATAAAATGACAATTTTTGACATTTGAAACTTCAAATTTGACATTTGACTTTATAAAATGACAATTTTTGACATTTGAAACTTCAAATTTGACATTTGACTTTATAAAATGACAATTTTTGACATTTGAAACTTCAAATTTGACATTTGACTTTATAAAATGACAATTTTTGACATTTGAAACTTCAAATTTGACATTTGACTTTATAAAATGACAATTTTTGACATTTGAAACTTCAAATTTGACATTTGACTTTATAAAATGACAATTTTTAACATTTGAAACTTCAAATTTGACATTTGACTTTATAAAATGACAATTTTTGACATTTGAGACTTCAAATTTGACATTTGACGATATAAAATGACAATTTTTGACATTTGACTTTATAAAATGACAATTTTTGACATTTGAAACTTCAAATTTGACATTTGACTTTATAAAATGACAATTTTTGACATTTGAGACTTCAAATTTGACATTTGACGATATAAAATGACCATTTTTGACATTTGACTTTATAAAATGACAATTTTTGACATTTGAAACTTCAAATTTGACATTTGACTTTATAAAATGACAATTTTTGACATTTGAAACTTCAAATTTGACATTTGACGATATAAAATGACCATTTTTGACATTTGACTTTATAAAATGACAATTTTTGACATTTGAAACTTCAAATTTGACATTTGACTTTATAAAATGACAATTTTTGACATTTGAAACTTCAAATTTGACATTTGACTTTATAAAATGACAATTTTTGACATTTGAAACTTCAAATTTGACATTTGACCTTATAAAATGACAATTTTTGACATTTGAAACTTCAAATTTGACATTTGACTTTATAAAATGACAATTTTTGACATTTGAAACTTCAAATTTGACATTTGACTTTATAAAATGACAATTTTTGACATTTGAAACTTCAAATTTGACATTTGACTTTATAAAATGACAATTTTTGACATTTGAAACTTCAAATTTGACATTTGACTTTATAAATTGACAATTTTTGACATTTGAAACTTCAAATTTGACATTTGACTTTATAAAATGACAATTTTTGACATTTGAAACTTCAAATTTGACATTTGACTTTATAAAATGACAATTTTTGACATTTGAAACTTCAAATTTGACATTTAACTTTATAAAATGACAATTTTTGACATTTGAAACTTCAAATTTGACATTTGACGATATAAAATGACCATTTTTGACATTTGACTTTATAAAATGACAATTTTTGACATTTGAAACTTCAAATTTGACATTTGACTTTATAAAATGACAATTTTTGACATTTGACTTTATAAAATGACAATTTTTGACATTTGAAACTTCAAATTTGACATTTGACTTTATAAAATGACAATTTTTGACATTTGAAACTTCAAATTTGACATTTGACTTTATAAAATGACAATTTTTGACATTTGAAACTTCAAATTTGACATTTGACTTTATAAAATGACAATTTTTGACATTTGAAACTTTAAATTTGACATTTGACTTTATAAAATGACAATTTTTGACATTTGAAACTTCAAATTTGACATTTGACTTTATAAAATGACAATTTTTGACATTTGAAACTTCAAATTTGACATTTGACTTTATAAAATGACAATTTTTGACATTTGAAACTTCAAATTTGACATTTGACTTTATAAAATGACAATTTTTGACATTTGAAACTTCAAATTTGACATTTGACTTTATAAAATGACAATTTTTGACATTTGAAACTTCAAATTTGACATTTGACTTTATAAAATGACAATTTTTGACATTTGAAACTTCAAATTTGACATTTGACTTTATAAAATGACAATTTTTGACATTTGAAACTTCAAATTTGACATTTGACTTTATAAAATGACAATTTTTGACATTTGAAACTTCAAATTTGACATTTGACTTTATAAAATGACAATTTTTGACATTTGAAACTTCAAATTTGACATTTGACTTTATAAAATGACAATTTTTGACATTTGAAACTTCAAATTTGACATTTGACTTTATAAAATGACAATTTTTAACATTTGAAACTTCAAATTTGACATTTGACTTTATAAAATGACAATTTTTGACATTTGAGACTTCAAATTTGACATTTGACGATATAAAATGACAATTTTTGACATTTGACTTTATAAAATGACAATTTTTGACATTTGAAACTTCAAATTTGACATTTGACTTTATAAAATGACAATTTTTGACATTTGAGACTTCAAATTTGACATTTGACGATATAAAATGACCATTTTTGACATTTGACTTTATAAAATGACAATTTTTGACATTTGAAACTTCAAATTTGACATTTGACTTTATAAAATGACAATTTTTGACATTTGAAACTTCAAATTTGACATTTGACGATATAAAATGACCATTTTTGACATTTGACTTTATAAAATGACAATTTTTGACATTTGAAACTTCAAATTTGACATTTGACTTTATAAAATGACAATTTTTGACATTTGAAACTTCAAATTTGACATTTGACTTTATAAAATGACAATTTTTGACATTTGAAACTTCAAATTTGACATTTGACCTTATAAAATGACAATTTTTGACATTTGAAACTTCAAATTTGACATTTGACTTTATAAAATGACAATTTTTGACATTTGAAACTTCAAATTTGACATTTGACTTTATAAAATGACAATTTTTGACATTTGAAACTTCAAATTTGACATTTGACTTTATAAAATGACAATTTTTGACATTTGAAACTTCAAATTTGACATTTGACTTTATAAATTGACAATTTTTGACATTTGAAACTTCAAATTTGACATTTGACTTTATAAAATGACAATTTTTGACATTTGAAACTTCAAATTTGACATTTGACTTTATAAAATGACAATTTTTGACATTTGAAACTTCAAATTTGACATTTAACTTTATAAAATGACAATTTTTGACATTTGAAACTTCAAATTTGACATTTGACGATATAAAATGACCATTTTTGACATTTGACTTTATAAAATGACAATTTTTGACATTTGAAACTTCAAATTTGACATTTGACTTTATAAAATGACAATTTTTGACATTTGACTTTATAAAATGACAATTTTTGACATTTGAAACTTCAAATTTGACATTTGACTTTATAAAATGACAATTTTTGACATTTGAAACTTCAAATTTGACATTTGACTTTATAAAATGACAATTTTTGACATTTGAAACTTCAAATTTGACATTTGACTTTATAAAATGACAATTTTTGACATTTGAAACTTTAAATTTGACATTTGACTTTATAAAATGACAATTTTTGACATTTGAAACTTCAAATTTGACATTTGACTTTATAAAATGACAATTTTTGACATTTGAAACTTCAAATTTGACATTTGACTTTATAAAATGACAATTTTTGACATTTGAAACTTCAAATTTGACATTTGACTTTATAAAATGACAATTTTTGACATTTGAAACTTCAAATTTGACATTTGACTTTATAAAATGACAATTTTTGACATTTGAAACTTCAAATTTGACATTTGACTTTATAAAATGACAATTTTTGACATTTGAAACTTCAAATTTGACATTTGACTTTATAAAATGACAATTTTTGACATTTGAAACTTCAAATTTGACATTTGACTTTATAAAATGACAATTTTTGACATTTGAAACTTCAAATTTGACATTTGACTTTATAAAATGACAATTTTTGACATTTGAAACTTCAAATTTGACATTTGACTTTATAAAATGACAATTTTTAACATTTGAAACTTCAAATTTGACATTTGACTTTATAAAATGACAATTTTTGACATTTGAGACTTCAAATTTGACATTTGACGATATAAAATGACAATTTTTGACATTTGACTTTATAAAATGACAATTTTTGACATTTGAAACTTCAAATTTGACATTTGACTTTATAAAATGACAATTTTTGACATTTGAAACTTCAAATTTGACATTTGACGATATAAAATGACAATTTTTGACATTTGACTTTATAAAATGACAATTTTTGACATTTGAAACTTCAAATTTGACATTTGACTTTATAAAATGACAATTTTTGACATTTGAAACTTCAAATTTGACATTTGACTTTATAAAGTGACAATTTTTGACATTTGAAACTTCAAATTTGACATTTGACTTTATAAAATGACAATTTTTGACATTTGAAACTTCAAATTTGACATTTGACTTTATAAAGTGACAATTTTTGACATTTGAAACTTCAAATTTGACATTTGACTTTATAAAATGACAATTTTTGACATTTGAAACTTCAAATTTGACATTTGACTTTATAAAATGACAATTTTTGACATTTAAAACTTCAAATTTGACATTTGACTTTATAAAGTGACAATTTTTGACATTTGAAACTTCAAATTTGACATTTGACTTTATAAAATGACAATTTTTGACATTTGAAACTTCAAATTTGACATTTGACTTTATAAAGTGACAATTTTTGACATTTGAAACTTCAGATTTGACATTTGACGATATAAAATGACAATTTTTGACATTTGACTTTATAAAATGACAATTTTTGACATTTGAGACTTCAAATTTGACATTTGACGATATAAAATGACAATTTTTGACATTTGACTTTATAAAATGACAATTTTTAACATTTGAAACTTCAAATTTGACATTTGACTTTATAAAATGACAATTTTTGACATTTGAAACTTTAAATTTGACATTTGACTTTATAAAATGACAATTTTTGACATTTGACTTTATAAAATGACAATTTTTGACATTTGAAACTTCAAATTTGACATTTGACTTTATAAAATGACAATTTTTGACATTTGAGACTTCAAATTTGACATTTGACGATATAAAATGACAATTTTTGACATTTGACTTTATAAAATGATAATTTTTGACATTTGAAACTTCAAATTTGACATTTGACGATATAAAATGACAATTTTTGACATTTGACTTTATAAAATGTCAATTTTTGACATTTGAAACTACAAATTTGACATTTGACTTTATAAAATGACAATTTTTGACATTTGAAACTTCAAATTTGACATTTGACTTTGTAAAATGACAATTTTTGACATTTGAAACTTCAAATTTGACATTTGACTTTATAAAGTGACAATTTTTGACATTTGAAACTTCAAATTTGACATTTGACTTTATAAAATGACAATTTTTGACATTTGAAACTTCAAATTTGACATTTGACTTTATAAAATGACAATTTTTGACATTTGAGACTTCAAATTTGACATTTGACGATATAAAATGACAATTTTTGACATTTGACTTTATAAAATGACAATTTTTGACATTTGAGACTTCAAATTTGACATTTGACGATATAAAATGACAATTTTTGACATTTGACTTTATAAAATGACAATTTTTGACATTTGAAACTTCAAATTTGTCATTTGACTTTATAAAATGACAATTTTTGACATTTGAAACTTCAAATTTGACATTTGACTTTATAAAATGACAATTTTTGACATTTGAAACTTCAAATTTGACATTTGACTTTATAAAATGACAATTTTTGACATTTGAAACTTCAAATTTGACATTTGACTTTATAAAATGACAATTTTTGACATTTGAAACTTCAAATTTGACATTTGACTTTATAAAATGACAATTTTTGACATTTGAAACTTCAAATTTGACATTTGACTTTATAAAATGACAATTTTTGACATTTGAAACTTCAAATTTGACATTTGACTTTATAAAGTGACAATTTTTGACATTTGAAACTTTAAATTTGACATTTGACTTTATAAAATGACAATTTTTGACATTTGAAACTTCAAATTTGACATTTGACTTTATAAAATGACAATTTTTGACATTTGAAACTTCAAATTTGACATTTGACTTTATAAAATGACAATTTTTGACATTTGAAACTTCAAATTTGACATTTGACTTTATAAAATGACAATTTTTGACATTTGAAACTTCAAATTTGACATTTGACTTTATAAAATGACAATTTTTGACATTTGAAACTTCAAATTTGACATTTGACTTTATAAAATGACAATTTTTGACATTTGAAACTTCAAATTTGACATTTGACTTTATAAAATGACAATTTTTGACATTTGAAACTTCAAATTTGACATTTGACTTTATAAAGTGACAATTTTTGACATTTGAAACTTTAAATTTGACATTTGACTTTATAAAATGACAATTTTTGACATTTGAAACTTCAAATTTGACATTTGACTTTATAAAATGACAGTTTTTGACATTTGAAACTTCAAATTTGACATTTGACGATATAAAATGACAATTTTTGACATTTGACTTTATAAAATGACAATTTTTGACATTTGACTTTATAAAATGACAATTTTTGACATTTGAGACTTCAAATTTGACATTTGACGATATAAAATGACAATTTTTGACATTTGACTTTATAAAATGACAATTTTTGACATTTGACTTTATAAAATGACAATTTTTGACATTTGAGACTTCAAATTTGACATTTGACGATATAAAATGACAATTTTTGACATTTGACTTTATAAAATGACAATTTTTGACATTTGAAACTTCAAATTTGACATTTGACTTTATAAAGTGACAATTTTTGACATTTGAAACTTTAAATTTGACATTTGACTTTATAAAATGACAATTTTTGACATTTGACTTTATAAAATGACAATTTTTGACATTTGAAACTTCAAATTTGACATTTGACTTTATAAAATGATAATTTTTGACATTTGAAACTTCAAATTTGACATTTGACGATATAAAATGACAATTTTTGACATTTGACTTTATAAAATGACAATTTTTGACATTTGAAACTTCAAATTTGACATTTGACTTTATAAAATGACAATTTTTGACATTTGAAACTTCAAATTTGACATTTGACTTTATAAAATGACAATTTTTGACATTTGAGACTTCAAATTTGACATTTGACGATATAAAATGACAATTTTTGACATTTGACTTTATAAAATGACAATTTTTGACATTTGAGACTTCAAATTTGACATTTGACGATATAAAATGACCATTTTTGACATTTGACTTTATAAAATGACAATTTTTGACATTTGAAACTTCAAATTTGACATTTGACTTTATAAAATGACAATTTTTGACATTTGAAACTTCAAATTTGACATTTGACTTTATAAAATGACAATTTTTGACATTTGAAACTTCAAATTTGACATTTGACTTTATAAAATGACAATTTTTGACATTTGAAACTTCAAATTTGACATTTGACTTTATAAAATGACAATTTTTGACATTTGAAACTTCAAATTTGACATTTGACTTTATAAAATGACAATTTTTGACATTTGAAACTTTAAATTTGACATTTGACTTTATAAAGTGACAATTTTTGACATTTGAAACTTCAAATTTGACATTTGACTTTATAAAATGACAATTTTTGACATTTGAAACTTCAAATTTGACATTTGACTTTATAAAATGACAATTTTTGACATTTGAGACTTCAAATTTGACATTTGACGATATAAAATGACAATTTTTGACATTTGACTTTATAAAATGACAATTTTTGACATTTGAAACTTCAAATTTGACATTTGACTTTATAAAATGACAATTTTTGACATTTGAGACTTCAAATTTGACATTTGACGATATAAAATGACAATTTTTGACATTTGACTTTATAAAATGACAATTTTTGACATTTGAAACTTCAAATTTGACATTTGACTTTATAAAATGACAATTTTTGACATTTGAAACTTCAAATTTGACATTTGACTTTATAAAGTGACAATTTTTGACATTTGAAACTTCAAATTTGACATTTGACTTTATAAAATGACAATTTTTGACATTTGAAACTTCAAATTTGACATTTGACTTTATAAAATGACAATTTTTGACATTTGAAACTTCAAATTTGACATTTGACTTTATAAAGTGACAATTTTTGACATTTGAAACTTCAAATTTGACATTTGACTTTATAAAATGACAATTTTTGACATTTGAAACTTCAAATTTGACATTTGACTTTATAAAATGACAATTTTTGACATTTGACGATATAAAATGACAATTTTTGACATTTGACTTTATAAAATGACAATTTTTGACATTTGACTTTATAAAATGACAATTTTTGACATTTAAGACTTCAAATTTGACATTTGACTTTATAAAATGACAATTTTTGACATTTGAAACTTCAAATTTGACATTTGACTTTATAAAATGACAATTTTTGACATTTGAAACTTCAAATTTGACATTTGACTTTATAAAGTGACAATTTTTGACATTTGAAACTTCAAATTTGACATTTGACTTTATAAAATGACAATTTTTGACATTTGAAACTTCAAATTTGACATTTGACTTTATAAAATGACAATTTTTGACATTTGAAACTTCAGATTTGACATTTGACGATATAAAATGACAATTTTTGACATTTGAAACTTCAGATTTGACATTTGACGATATAAGATGACAATTTTTGACATTTGACTTTATAAAATGTCAATTTTTGACATTTGAAACTTCAAATTTGACATTTGACTTTATAAAATGACAATTTTTGACATTTGAAACTTCAAATTTGACATTTGACTTTGTAAAATGACAATTTTTGACATTTGAAACTTCAAATTTGACATTTGACTTTATAAAGTGACAATTTTTGACATTTGAAACTTCAAATTTGACATTTGACTTTATAAAATGACAATTTTTGACATTTGAAACTTCAAATTTGACATTTGACTTTATAAAATGACAATTTTTGACATTTGAGACTTCAAATTTGACATTTGACGATATAAAATGACAATTTTTGACATTTGACTTTATAAAATGACAATTTTTGACATTTGAGACTTCAAATTTGACATTTGACGATATAAAATGACAATTTTTGACATTTGACTTTATAAAATGACAATTTTTGACATTTGAAACTTCAAATTTGTCATTTGACTTTATAAAATGACAATTTTTGACATTTGAAACTTCAAATTTGACATTTGACTTTATAAAATGACAATTTTTGACATTTGAAACTTCAAATTTGACATTTGACTTTATAAAATGACAATTTTTGACATTTGAAACTTCAAATTTGACATTTGACTTTATAAAATGACAATTTTTGACATTTGAAACTTCAAATTTGACATTTGACTTTATAAAATGACAATTTTTGACATTTGAAACTTCAAATTTGACATTTGACTTTATAAAATGACAATTTTTGACATTTGAAACTTCAAATTTGACATTTGACTTTATAAAATGACAATTTTTGACATTTGAAACTTCAAATTTGACATTTGACTTTATAAAATGACAATTTTTGACATTTGAAACTTCAAATTTGACATTTGACTTTATAAAATGACAATTTTTGACATTTGAAACTTCAAATTTGACATTTGACTTTATAAAATGACAATTTTTGACATTTGAAACTTCAAATTTGACATTTGACTTTATAAAGTGACAATTTTTGACATTTGAAACTTTAAATTTGACATTTGACTTTATAAAATGACAATTTTTGACATTTGAAACTTCAAATTTGACATTTGACTTTATAAAATGACAATTTTTGACATTTGAAACTTCAAATTTGACATTTGACGATATAAAATGACAATTTTTGACATTTGACTTTATAAAATGACAATTTTTGACATTTGACTTTATAAAATGACAATTTTTGACATTTGAGACTTCAAATTTGACATTTGACGATATAAAATGACAATTTTTGACATTTGACTTTATAAAATGACAATTTTTGACATTTGACTTTATAAAATGACAATTTTTGACATTTGAGACTTCAAATTTGACATTTGACGATATAAAATGACAATTTTTGACATTTGAAACTTCAAATTTGACATTTGACTTTATAAAGTGACAATTTTTGACATTTGAAACTTTAAATTTGACATTTGACTTTATAAAGTGACAATTTTTGACATTTGAAACTTCAAATTTGACATTTGACTTTATAAAGTGACAATTTTTGACATTTGAAACTTTAAATTTGACATTTGACTTTATAAAGTGACAATTTTTGACATTTGAAACTTCAAATTTGACATTTGACTTTATAAAGTGACAATTTTTGACATTTGAAACTTTAAATTTGACATTTGACTTTATAAAATGACAATTTTTGACATTTGAAACTTCAAATTTGACATTTGACTTTATAAAATGACAATTTTTGACATTTGAAACTTTAAATTTGACATTTGACTTTATAAAATGACAATTTTTGACATTTGAAACTTCAAATTTGACATTTGACGATATAAAATGACAATTTTTGACATTTGACTTTATAAAATGACAATTTTTGACATTTGACTTTATAAAATGACAATTTTTGACATTTGAGACTTCAAATTTGACATTTGACGATATAAAATGACAATTTTTGACATTTGACTTTATAAAATGACAATTTTTGACATTTGACTTTATAAAATGACAATTTTTGACATTTGAGACTTCAAATTTGACATTTGACGATATAAAATGACAATTTTTGACATTTGACTTTATAAAATGACAATTTTTGACATTTGAAACTTCAAATTTGACATTTGACTTTATAAAATGACAATTTTTGACATTTGAAACTTCAGATTTGACATTTGACGATATAAAATGACAATTTTTGACATTTGACTTTATAAAATGACAATTTTTGACATTTGAAACTTCAAATTTGACATTTGACTTTATAAAATGATAATTTTTGACATTTGAAACTTCAAATTTGACATTTGACGATATAAAATGACAATTTTTGACATTTGACTTTATAAAATGACAATTTTTTACATTTGAAACTTCAAATTTGACATTTGACTTTATAAAATGACAATTTTTGACATTTGAGACTTCAAATTTGACATTTGACGATATAAAATGACAATTTTTGACATTTGACTTTATAAAATGACAATTTTTGACATTTGAGACTTCAAATTTGACATTTGACGATATAAAATGACCATTTTTGATATTTGACTTTATAAAATGACAATTTTTGACATTTGAAACTTCAAATTTGACATTTGACTTTATAAATGACAATTTTTGACATTTGAAACTTCAAATTTGACATTTGACTTTATAAAATGACAATTTTTGACATTTGAAACTTCAAATTTGACATTTGACTTTATAAAATGACAATTTTTGACATTTGAAACTTCAAATTTGACATTTGACTTTATAAAATGACAATTTTTGACATTTGAAACTTCAAATTTGACATTTGACTTTATAAAATGACAATTTTTGACATTTGACTTTATAAAATGACAATTTTTGACATTTGAGACTTCAAATTTGACATTTGACTTTATAAAGTGACAATTTTTGACATTTGAAACTTCAAATTTGACATTTGACTTTATAAAATGACAATTTTTGACATTTGAAACTTCAAATTTGACATTTGACTTTATAAAATGACAATTTTTGACATTTGAAACTTCAAATTTGACATTTGACTTTATAAAGTGACAATTTTTGACATTTGAAACTTCAAATTTGACATTTGACTTTATAAAATGACAATTTTTGACATTTGAAACTTCAAATTTGACATTTGACTTTATAAAATGACAATTTTTGACATTTGAAACTTCAAATTTGACATTTGACTTTATAAAATGACAATTTTTGACATTTGAAACTTCAAATTTGACATTTGACTTTATAAAATGACAATTTTTGACATTTGAAACTTCAAATTTGACATTTGACTTTATAAAGTGACAATTTTTGACATTTGAAACTTCAAATTTGACATTTGACTTTATAAAGTGACAATTTTTGACATTTGAAACTTCAAATTTGACATTTGACTTTATAAAATGACAATTTTTGACATTTGAAACTTCAAATTTGACATTTGACTTTATAAAGTGACAATTTTTGACATTTGAAACTTCAAATTTGACATTTGACTTTATAAAATGACAATTTTTGACATTTGAAACTTCAAATTTGACATTTGACTTTATAAAATGACAATTTTTGACATTTGAAACTTCAAATTTGACATTTGACTTTATAAAATGATAATTTTTGACATTTGAAACTTCAAATTTGACATTTGACGATATAAAATGACAATTTTTGACATTTGACTTTATAAAATGTCAATTTTTGACATTTGAAACTACAAATTTGACATTTGACTTTATAAAATGACAATTTTTGACATTTGAAACTTCAAATTTGACATTTGACTTTGTAAAATGACAATTTTTGACATTTGAAACTTCAAATTTGACATTTGACTTTATAAAATGACAATTTTTGACATTTGAAACTTCAAATTTGACATTTGACTTTATAAAATGACAATTTTTGACATTTGAAACTTCAAATTTGACATTTGACTTTATAAAATGACAATTTTTGACATTTGAAACTTCAAATTTGACATTTGACTTTATAAAGTGACAATTTTTGACATTTGAAACTTCAAATTTGACATTTGACTTTATAAAATGACAATTTTTGACATTTGAAACTTCAAATTTGACATTTGACTTTATAAAATGACAATTTTTGACATTTGAAACTTCAAATTTGACATTTGACTTTATAAAATGACAATTTTTGACATTTGAAACTTCAAATTTGACATTTGACTTTATAAAGTGACAATTTTTGACATTTGAAACTTCAAATTTGACATTTGACTTTATAAAATGACAATTTTTGACATTTGAAACTTCAAATTTGACATTTGACTTTATAAAATGACAATTTTTGACATTTGAAACTTCAGATTTGACATTTGACGATATAAAATGACAATTTTTGACATTTGAAACTTCAGATTTGACATTTGACGATATAAGATGACAATTTTTGACATTTGACTTTATAAAATGTCAATTTTTGACATTTGAAACTTCAAATTTGACATTTGACTTTATAAAATGACAATTTTTGACATTTGAAACTTCAAATTTGACATTTGACTTTGTAAAATGACAATTTTTGACATTTGAAACTTCAAATTTGACATTTGACTTTATAAAGTGACAATTTTTGACATTTGAAACTTCAAATTTGACATTTGACTTTATAAAATGACAATTTTTGACATTTGAAACTTCAAATTTGACATTTGACTTTATAAAATGACAATTTTTGACATTTGAGACTTCAAATTTGACATTTGACGATATAAAATGACAATTTTTGACATTTGACTTTATAAAATGACAATTTTTGACATTTGAGACTTCAAATTTGACATTTGACGATATAAAATGACAATTTTTGACATTTGACTTTATAAAATGACAATTTTTGACATTTGAAACTTCAAATTTGTCATTTGACTTTATAAAATGACAATTTTTGACATTTGAAACTTCAAATTTGACATTTGACTTTATAAAATGACAATTTTTGACATTTGAAACTTCAAATTTGACATTTGACTTTATAAAATGACAATTTTTGACATTTGAAACTTCAAATTTGACATTTGACTTTATAAAATGACAATTTTTGACATTTGAAACTTCAAATTTGACATTTGACTTTATAAAATGACAATTTTTGACATTTGAAACTTCAAATTTGACATTTGACTTTATAAAATGACAATTTTTGACATTTGAAACTTCAAATTTGACATTTGACTTTATAAAATGACAATTTTTGACATTTGAAACTTCAAATTTGACATTTGACTTTATAAAATGACAATTTTTGACATTTGAAACTTCAAATTTGACATTTGACTTTATAAAATGACAATTTTTGACATTTGAAACTTCAAATTTGACATTTGACTTTATAAAATGACAATTTTTGACATTTGAAACTTCAAATTTGACATTTGACTTTATAAAGTGACAATTTTTGACATTTGAAACTTTAAATTTGACATTTGACTTTATAAAATGACAATTTTTGACATTTGAAACTTCAAATTTGACATTTGACTTTATAAAATGACAATTTTTGACATTTGAAACTTCAAATTTGACATTTGACGATATAAAATGACAATTTTTGACATTTGACTTTATAAAATGACAATTTTTGACATTTGACTTTATAAAATGACAATTTTTGACATTTGAGACTTCAAATTTGACATTTGACGATATAAAATGACAATTTTTGACATTTGACTTTATAAAATGACAATTTTTGACATTTGACTTTATAAAATGACAATTTTTGACATTTGAGACTTCAAATTTGACATTTGACGATATAAAATGACAATTTTTGACATTTGACTTTATAAAATGACAATTTTTGACATTTGAAACTTCAAATTTGACATTTGACTTTATAAAATGACAATTTTTGACATTTGAAACTTCAAATTTGACATTTGACTTTATAAAGTGACAATTTTTGACATTTGAAACTTTAAATTTGACATTTGACTTTATAAAATGACAATTTTTGACATTTGAAACTTCAAATTTGACATTTGACTTTATAAAATGACAATTTTTGACATTTGAAACTTCAAATTTGACATTTGACTTTATAAAGTGACAATTTTTGACATTTGAAACTTTAAATTTGACATTTGACTTTATAAAATGACAATTTTTGACATTTGAAACTTCAAATTTGACATTTGACGATATAAAATGACAATTTTTGACATTTGACTTTATAAAATGACAATTTTTGACATTTGACTTTATAAAATGACAATTTTTGACATTTGAGACTTCAAATTTGACATTTGACGATATAAAATGACAATTTTTGACATTTGACTTTATAAAATGACAATTTTTGACATTTGACTTTATAAAATGACAATTTTTGACATTTGAGACTTCAAATTTGACATTTGACGATATAAAATGACAATTTTTGACATTTGACTTTATAAAATGACAATTTTTGACATTTGAAACTTCAAATTTGACATTTGACTTTATAAAATGACAATTTTTGACATTTGAAACTTCAGATTTGACATTTGACGATATAAAATGACAATTTTTGACATTTGACTTTATAAAATGACAATTTTTGACATTTGAAACTTCAAATTTGACATTTGACTTTATAAAATGATAATTTTTGACATTTGAAACTTCAAATTTGACATTTGACGATATAAAATGACAATTTTTGACATTTGACTTTATAAAATGACAATTTTTTACATTTGAAACTTCAAATTTGACATTTGACTTTATAAAATGACAATTTTTGACATTTGAGACTTCAAATTTGACATTTGACGATATAAAATGACAATTTTTGACATTTGACTTTATAAAATGACAATTTTTGACATTTGAGACTTCAAATTTGACATTTGACGATATAAAATGACCATTTTTGATATTTGACTTTATAAAATGACAATTTTTGACATTTGAAACTTCAAATTTGACATTTGACTTTATAAAATGACAATTTTTGACATTTGAAACTTCAAATTTGACATTTGACTTTATAAAATGACAATTTTTGACATTTGAAACTTCAAATTTGACATTTGACTTTATAAAATGACAATTTTTGACATTTGAAACTTCAAATTTGACATTTGACTTTATAAAATGACAATTTTTGACATTTGAAACTTCAAATTTGACATTTGACTTTATAAAATGACAATTTTTGACATTTGACTTTATAAAATGACAATTTTTGACATTTGAGACTTCAAATTTGACATTTGACTTTATAAAGTGACAATTTTTGACATTTGAAACTTCAAATTTGACATTTGACTTTATAAAATGACAATTTTTGACATTTGAAACTTCAAATTTGACATTTGACTTTATAAAATGACAATTTTTGACATTTGAAACTTCAAATTTGACATTTGACTTTATAAAGTGACAATTTTTGACATTTGAAACTTCAAATTTGACATTTGACTTTATAAAATGACAATTTTTGACATTTGAAACTTCAAATTTGACATTTGACTTTATAAAATGACAATTTTTGACATTTGAAACTTCAAATTTGACATTTGACTTTATAAAATGACAATTTTTGACATTTGAAACTTCAAATTTGACATTTGACTTTATAAAATGACAATTTTTGACATTTGAAACTTCAAATTTGACATTTGACTTTATAAAGTGACAATTTTTGACATTTGAAACTTCAAATTTGACATTTGACTTTATAAAGTGACAATTTTTGACATTTGAAACTTCAAATTTGACATTTGACTTTATAAAATGACAATTTTTGACATTTGAAACTTCAAATTTGACATTTGACTTTATAAAGTGACAATTTTTGACATTTGAAACTTCAAATTTGACATTTGACTTTATAAAATGACAATTTTTGACATTTGAAACTTCAAATTTGACATTTGACTTTATAAAGTGACAATTTTTGACATTTGAAACTACAAATTTGACATTTGACTTTATAAAATGACAATTTTTGACATTTGAAACTTCAAATTTGACATTTGACTTTATAAAGTGACAATTTTTGACATTTGAAACTACAAATTTGACATTTGACTTTATAAAATGACAATTTTTGACATTTGAAACTTCAAATTTGACATTTGACTTTATAAAATGACAATTTTTGACATTTGAAACTTCAAATTTGACATTTGACTTTATAAAGTGACAATTTTTGACATTTGAAACTTCAAATTTGACATTTGACTTTATAAAGTGACAATTTTTGACATTTGAAACTTCAAATTTGACATTTGACTTTATAAAATGACAATTTTTGACATTTGAAACTTCAAATTTGACATTTGACTTTATAAAGTGACAATTTTTGACATTTGAAACTACAAATTTGACATTTGACTTTATAAAATGACAATTTTTGACATTTGAAACTTCAAATTTGACATTTGACTTTATAAAGTAACAATTTTTGACATTTGAAACTTCAAATTTGACATTTGACTTTATAAAATGACAATTTTTGACATTTGAAACTTCAAATTTGACATTTGACTTTATAAAATGACAATTTTTGACATTTGAAACTTCAGATTTGACATTTGACGATATAAAATGACAATTTTTGACATTTGAAACTTCAGATTTGACATTTGACGATATAAGATGACAATTTTTGACATTTGACTTTATAAAATGTCAATTTTTGACATTTGAAACTTCAAATTTGACATTTGACTTTATAAAATGACAATTTTTGACATTTGAAACTTCAAATTTGACATTTGACTTTATAAAATGACAATTTTTGACATTTGAAACTTCAAATTTGACATTTGACTTTATACAATGACAATTTTTGACATTTGAAACTTCAAATTTGACATTTGACTTTATAAAATGACAATTTTTGACATTTGAAACTTCAAATTTGACATTTGACTTTATAAAATGACAATTTTTGACATTTGAAACTTCAAATTTGACATTTGACTTTATAAAATGACCATTTTTGACATTTGACTTTATAAAATGACAATTTTTGACATTTGAAACTTCAAATTTGACATTTGACTTTATAAAATGACAATTTTTGACATTTGAAACTTCAAATTTGACATTTGACGATATAAAATGACAATTTTTGACATTTGACTTTATAAAATGACAATTTTTGACATTTGAAACTTCAAATTTGACATTTGACTTTATAAAATGACAATTTTTGACATTTGAAACTTCAAATTTGACATTTGACTTTATAAAATGACAATTTTTGACATTTGAAACTTCAAATTTGACATTTGACTTTATAAAATGACAATTTTTGACATTTGAAACTTCAAATTTGACATTTGACTTTATAAAATGACAATTTTTGACATTTGAAACTTCAAATTTGACATTTGACTTTATAAAATGACAATTTTTGACATTTGAAACTTCAAATTTGACATTTGACTTTATAAAATGACAATTTTTGACATTTGAAACTTCAAATTTGACATTTGACTTTATAAAGTGACAATTTTTGACATTTGAAACTTCAAATTTGACATTTGACTTTATAAAATGACAATTTTTGACATTTGAAACTTCAAATTTGACATTTGACTTTATAAAATGACAATTTTTGACATTTGAAACTTCAAATTTGACATTTGACTTTATAAAATGACAATTTTTGACATTTGAAACTTCAAATTTGACATTTGACTTTATAAAATGACAATTTTTGACATTTGAAACTTCAAATTTGACATTTGACTTTATAAAATGACAATTTTTGACATTTGTAACTTCAAATTTGACATTTGACGATATAAAATGACAATTTTTGACATTTGACTTTATAAAATGACAATTTTTGACATTTGACTTTATAAAATGACAATTTTTGACATTTGAGACTTCAAATTTGACATTTGACGATATAAAATGACAATTTTTGACATTTGACTTTATAAAATGACAATTTTTGACATTTGAAACTTCAAATTTGACATTTGACTTTATAAAATGACAATTTTTGACATTTGAAACTTCAGATTTGACATTTGACGATATAAAATGACAATTTTTGACATTTGACTTTATAAAATGACAATTTTTGACATTTGAAACTTCAAATTTGACATTTGACTTTATAAAATGATAATTTTTGACATTTGAAACTTCAAATTTGACATTTGACGATATAAAATGACAATTTTTGACATTTGACTTTATAAAATGTCAATTTTTGACATTTGAAACTTCAAATTTGACATTTGACTTTATAAAATGATAATTTTTGACATTTGAAACTTCAAATTTGACATTTGACTTTATAAAATGACAATTTTTGACATTTGAAACTTCAAATTTGACATTTCACTTTATAAAGTGACAATTTTTGACATTTGAAACTTCAAATTTGACATTTGACTTTATAAAATGACAATTTTTGACATTTGAAACTTCAAATTTGACATTTGACTTTATAAAATGACAATTTTTGACATTTGAAACTTCAAATTTGACATTTGACTTTATAAAATGACAATTTTTGACATTTGAAACTTCAAATTTGACATTTGACTTTATAAAATGACAATTTTTGACATTTGAGACTTCAAATTTGACATTTGACGATATAAAATGACAATTTTTGACATTTGACTTTATAAAATGACAATTTTTGACATTTGAGACTTCAAATTTGACATTTGACGATATAAAATGACCATTTTTGACATTTGACTTTATAAAATGACAATTTTTGACATTTGAAACTTCAAATTTGACATTTGACTTTATAAAATGACAATTTTTGACATTTGACTTTATAAAATGACAATTTTTGACATTTGAAACTTCAAATTTGACATTTGACTTTATAAAATGACAATTTTTGACATTTGAAACTTCAAATTTGACATTTGACTTTATAAAATGACAATTTTTGACATTTGAAACTTCAAATTTGACATTTGACTTTATAAAGTGACAATTTTTGACATTTGAAACTTCAAATTTGACATTTGACTTTATAAAATGACAATTTTTGACATTTGAAACTTCAAATTTGACATTTGACTTTATAAAATGACAATTTTTGACATTTGAAACTTCAAATTTGACATTTGACTTTATAAAATGACAATTTTTGACATTTGAAACTTCAAATTTGACATTTGACTTTATAAAGTGACAATTTTTGACATTTGAAACTTCAAATTTGACATTTGACTTTATAAAATGACAATTTTTGACATTTGAAACTTCAAATTTGACATTTGACTTTATAAAATGACAATTTTTGACATTTGAAACTTCAAATTTGACATTTGACTTTATAAAGTGACAATTTTTGACATTTGAAACTTCAAATTTGACATTTGACTTTATAAAATGACAATTTTTGACATTTGAAACTTCAAATTTGACATTTGACTTTATAAAGTGACAATTTTTGACATTTGAAACTTCAAATTTGACATTTGACTTTATAAAGTGACAATTTTTGACATTTGAAACTTTAAATTTGACATTTGACTTTATAAAATGACAATTTTTGACATTTGAAACTTCAAATTTGACATTTGACTTTATAAAATGACAATTTTTGACATTTGAAACTTCAAATTTGACATTTGACTTTATAAAGTGACAATTTTTGACATTTGAAACTTTAAATTTGACATTTGACTTTATAAAATGACAATTTTTGACATTTGAAACTTCAAATTTGACATTTGACTTTATAAAATGACAATTTTTGACATTTGAAACTTCAAATTTGACATTTGACGATATAAAATGACAATTTTTGACATTTGACTTTATAAAATGACAATTTTTGACATTTGACTTTATAAAATGACAATTTTTGACATTTGAGACTTCAAATTTGACATTTGACGATATAAAATGACAATTTTTGACATTTGACTTTATAAAATGACAATTTTTGACATTTGAAACTTCAAATTTGACATTTGACTTTATAAAATGATAATTTTTGACATTTGAAACTTCAAATTTGACATTTGACGATATAAAATGACAATTTTTGACATTTGACTTTATAAAATGACAATTTTTGACATTTGAAACTTCAAATTTGACATTTGACTTTATAAAATGACAATTTTTGACATTTGAAACTTCAAATTTGACATTTGACTTTATAAAGTGACAATTTTTGACATTTGAAACTTCAAATTTGACATTTGACTTTATAAAATGACAATTTTTGACATTTGAAACTTCAAATTTGACATTTGACTTTATAAAATGACAATTTTTGACATTTGAAACTTCAAATTTGACATTTGACTTTATAAAATGACAATTTTTGACATTTGAAACTTCAAATTTGACATTTGACTTTATAAAGTGACAATTTTTGACATTTGAAACTTCAAATTTGACATTTGACTTTATAAAATGACAATTTTTGACATTTGAAACTTCAAATTTGACATTTGACTTTATAAAATGACAATTTTTGACATTTGAAACTTCAAATTTGACATTTGACGATATAAAATGACAATTTTTGACATTTGACTTTATAAAATGACAATTTTTGACATTTGAGACTTCAAATTTGACATTTGACGATATAAAATGACAATTTTTGACATTTGACTTTATAAAATGACAATTTTTGACATTTGAAACTTCAAGTTTGACATTTGACTTTATAAAATGACAATTTTTGACATTTGACTTTATAAAATGACAATTTTTGACATTTGAAACTTCAAATTTGACATTTGACTTTATAAAATGACAATTTTTGACATTTGAAACTTCAAATTTGACATTTGACTTTATAAAATGACAATTTTTGACATTTGAAACTTCAAATTTGACATTTGACTTTATAAAATGACAATTTTTGACATTTGAAACTTCAAATTTGACATTTGACTTTATAAAATGACAATTTTTGACATTTGAAACTTCAAATTTGACATTTGACTTTATAAAATGACAATTTTTGACATTTGAAACTTCAAATTTGACATTTGACTTTATAAAATGACAATTTTTGACATTTGAAACTTCAAATTTGACATTTAACTTTATAAAATGACAATTTTTGACATTTGAAACTTCAAATTTGACATTTGACTTTATAAAATGACAATTTTTGACATTTGAAACTTCAAATTTGACATTTGACTTTATAAAATGACAATTTTTGACATTTGAAACTTCAAATTTGACATTTGACTTTATAAAATGACAATTTTTGACATTTGAAACTTCAAATTTGACATTTGACTTTATAAAATGACAATTTTTGACATTTGAAACTTCAAATTTGACATTTGACTTTATAAAATGACAATTTTTGACATTTGAAACTTCAAATTTGACATTTAACTTTATAAAATGACAATTTTTGACATTTGAAACTTCAAATTTGACATTTGACTTTATAAAATGACAATTTTTGACATTTGAAACTTCAAATTTGACATTTGACTTTATAAAATGACAATTTTTGACATTTGAAACTTCAAATTTGACATTTGACTTTATAAAATGACAATTTTTGACATTTGAAACTTCAAATTTGACATTTGACTTTATAAAATGACAATTTTTGACATTTGAGACTTCAAATTTGACATTTGACGATATAAAATGACAATTTTTGACATTTGACTTTATAAAATGACAATTTTTGACATTTGAAACTTCAAATTTGACATTTGACTTTATAAAATGACAATTTTTGACATTTGAAACTTCAAATTTGACATTTGACTTTATAAAATGACAATTTTTGACATTTGAAACTTCAAATTTGACATTTGACTTTATAAAATGACAATTTTTGACATTTGAAACTTCAAATTTGACATTTGACTTTATAAAATGACAATTTTTGACATTTGAAACTTCAAATTTGACATTTGACTTTATAAAATGACAATTTTTGACATTTGACTTTATAAAATGACAATTTTTGACATTTGAAACTTCAAATTTGACATTTGACTTTATAAAATGACAATTTTTGACATTTGAGACTTCAAATTTGACATTTGACGATATAAAATGACAATTTTTGACATTTGACTTTATAAAATGACAATTTTTGACATTTGAAACTTCAAATTTGACATTTGACTTTATAAAATGACAATTTTTGACATTTGAAACTTCAAATTTGACATTTGACTTTATAAAGTGACAATTTTTGACATTTGAAACTTCAAATTTGACATTTGACTTTATAAAATGACAATTTTTGACATTTGAAACTTCAAATTTGACATTTGACTTTATAAAATGACAATTTTTGACATTTGAAACTTCAAATTTGACATTTGACTTTATAAAGTGACAATTTTTGACATTTGAAACTTCAAATTTGACATTTGACTTTATAAAATGACAATTTTTGACATTTGAAACTTCAAATTTGACATTTGACTTTATAAAATGACAATTTTTGACATTTGAAACTTCAAATTTGACATTTGACTTTATAAAGTGACAATTTTTGACATTTGAAACTTCAAATTTGACATTTGACTTTATAAAATGACAATTTTTGACATTTGAAACTTCAAATTTGACATTTGACTTTATAAAATGACAATTTTTGACATTTGAAACTTCAAATTTGACATTTGACTTTATAAAGTGACAATTTTTGACATTTGAAACTTCAAATTTGACATTTGACTTTATAAAATGACAATTTTTGACATTTGAAACTTCAAATTTGACATTTGACTTTATAAAATGACAATTTTTGACATTTAAAACTTCAAATTTGACATTTGACTTTATAAAGTGACAATTTTTGACATTTGAAACTTCAAATTTGACATTTGACTTTATAAAATGACAATTTTTGACATTTGAAACTTCAAATTTGACATTTGACTTTATAAAATGACAATTTTTGACATTTGACGATATAAAATGACAATTTTTGACATTTGACTTTATAAAATGACAATTTTTGACATTTGACTTTATAAAATGACAATTTTTGACATTTAAGACTTCAAATTTGACATTTGACTTTATAAAATGACAATTTTTGACATTTGAAACTTCAAATTTGACATTTGACTTTATAAAATGATAATTTTTGACATTTGAAACTTCAAATTTGACATTTGACGATATAAAATGACAATTTTTGACATTTGACTTTATAAAATGTCAATTTTTGACATTTGAAACTACAAATTTGACATTTGACTTTATAAAATGACAATTTTTGACATTTGAAACTTCAAATTTGACATTTGACTTTGTAAAATGACAATTTTTGACATTTGAAACTTCAAATTTGACATTTGACTTTATAAAGTAACAATTTTTGACATTTGAAACTTCAAATTTGACATTTGACTTTATAAAATGACAATTTTTGACATTTGAAACTTCAAATTTGACATTTGACTTTATAAAATGACAATTTTTGACATTTGAAACTTCAGATTTGACATTTGACGATATAAAATGACAATTTTTGACATTTGAAACTTCAGATTTGACATTTGACGATATAAGATGACAATTTTTGACATTTGACTTTATAAAATGTCAATTTTTGACATTTGAAACTTCAAATTTGACATTTGACTTTATAAAATGACAATTTTTGACATTTGAAACTTCAAATTTGACATTTGACTTTATAAAATGACAATTTTTGACATTTGAAACTTCAAATTTGACATTTGACTTTATACAATGACAATTTTTGACATTTGAAACTTCAAATTTGACATTTGACTTTATAAAATGACAATTTTTGACATTTGAAACTTCAAATTTGACATTTGACTTTATAAAATGACAATTTTTGACATTTGAAACTTCAAATTTGACATTTGACTTTATAAAATGACAATTTTTAACATTTGAAACTTCAAATTTGACATTTGACTTTATAAAATGACAATTTATGACATTTGAGACTTCAAATTTGACATTTGACGATATAAAATGACAATTTTTGACATTTGACTTTATAAAATGACAATTTTTGACATTTGAAACTTCAAATTTGACATTTGACTTTATAAAATGACAATTTTTGACATTTGAAACTTCAAATTTGACATTTGACGATATAAAATGACAATTTTTGACATTTGACTTTATAAAATGACAATTTTTGACATTTGAAACTTCAAATTTGACATTTGACTTTATAAAATGACAATTTTTGACATTTGAAACTTCAAATTTGACATTTGACTTTATAAAATGACAATTTTTGACATTTGAAACTTCAAATTTGACATTTGACTTTATAAAATGACAATTTTTGACATTTGAAACTTCAAATTTGACATTTGACTTTATAAAATGACAATTTTTGACATTTGAAACTTCAAATTTGACATTTGACTTTATAAAATGACAATTTTTGACATTTGAAACTTCAAATTTGACATTTGACTTTATAAAGTGACAATTTTTGACATTTGAAACTTTAAATTTGACATTTGACTTTATAAAATGACAATTTTTGACATTTGAAACTTCAAATTTGACATTTGACTTTATAAAATGACAATTTTTGACATTTGTAACTTCAAATTTGACATTTGACGATATAAAATGACAATTTTTGACATTTGACTTTATAAAATGACAATTTTTGACATTTGACTTTATAAAATGACAATTTTTGACATTTGAAACTTCAAATTTGACATTTGACTTTATAAAATGACAATTTTTGACATTTGAAACTTCAAATTTGACATTTGACTTTATAAAATGACAATTTTTGACATTTGAAACTTCAAATTTGACATTTGACTTTATAAAATGACAATTTTTGACATTTGAAACTTCAAATTTGACATTTGACTTTATAAAATGACAATTTTTGACATTTGAAACTTCAAATTTGACATTTGACTTTATAAAATGACAATTTTTGACATTTGAAACTTCAAATTTGACATTTGACTTTATAAAGTGACAATTTTTGACATTTGAAACTTTAAATTTGACATTTGACTTTATAAAATGACAATTTTTGACATTTGAAACTTCAAATTTGACATTTGACTTTATAAAATGACAATTTTTGACATTTGTAACTTCAAATTTGACATTTGACGATATAAAATGACAATTTTTGACATTTGACTTTATAAAATGACAATTTTTGACATTTGACTTTATAAAATGACAATTTTTGACATTTGAGACTTCAAATTTGACATTTGACGATATAAAATGACAATTTTTGACATTTGACTTTATAAAATGACAATTTTTGACATTTGAAACTTCAAATTTGACATTTGACTTTATAAAATGACAATTTTTGACATTTGAAACTTCAGATTTGACATTTGACGATATAAAATGACAATTTTTGACATTTGACTTTATAAAATGACAATTTTTGACATTTGAAACTTCAAATTTGACATTTGACTTTATAAAATGATAATTTTTGACATTTGAAACTTCAAATTTGACATTTGACGATATAAAATGACAATTTTTGACATTTGACTTTATAAAATGTCAATTTTTGACATTTGAAACTTCAAATTTGACATTTGACTTTATAAAATGATAATTTTTGACATTTGAAACTTCAAATTTGACATTTGACTTTATAAAATGACAATTTTTTACATTTGAAACTTCAAATTTGACATTTGACTTTATAAAGTGACAATTTTTGACATTTGAAACTTCAAATTTGACATTTGACTTTATAAAATGACAATTTTTGACATTTGAAACTTCAAATTTGACATTTGACTTTATAAAATGACAATTTTTGACATTTGAAACTTCAAATTTGACATTTGACTTTATAAAATGACAATTTTTGACATTTGAAACTTCAAATTTGACATTTGACTTTATAAAATGACAATTTTTGACATTTGAAACTTCAAATTTGACATTTGACTTTATAAAGTGACAATTTTTGACATTTGAAACTTCAAATTTGACATTTGACTTTATAAAATGACAATTTTTGACATTTGAAACTTCAAATTTGACATTTGACTTTATAAAATGACAATTTTTGACATTTGAAACTTCAAATTTGACATTTGACTTTATAAAATGACAATTTTTGACATTTGAAACTTCAAATTTGACATTTGACTTTATAAAGTGACAATTTTTGACATTTGAAACTTCAAATTTGACATTTGACTTTATAAAATGACAATTTTTGACATTTGAAACTTCAAATTTGACATTTGACTTTATAAAATGACAATTTTTGACATTTGAAACTTCAAATTTGACATTTGACTTTATAAAATGACAATTTTTGACATTTGAAACTTCAAATTTGACATTTGACTTTATAAAATGACAATTTTTGACATTTGAAACTTCAAATTTGACATTTGACTTTATAAAGTGACAATTTTTGACATTTGAAACTTCAAATTTGACATTTGACTTTATAAAATGACATTTTTTGACATTTGAAACTTCAAATTTGACATTTGACTTTATAAAATGACAATTTTTGACATTTGAAACTTCAAATTTGACATTTGACTTTATAAAATGACAATTTTTGACATTTGAAACTTCAAATTTGACATTTGACTTTATAAAATGACAATTTTTGACATTTGAAACTTCAAATTTGACATTTGACTTTATAAAATGACAATTTTTGACATTTGAAACTTCAAATTTGACATTTGACTTTATAAAGTGACAATTTTTGACATTTGAAACTTCAAATTTGACATTTGACTTTATAAAATGACAATTTTTGACATTTGAAACTTCAAATTTGACATTTGACTTTATAAAATGACAATTTTTGACATTTGAAACTTCAGATTTGACATTTGACGATATACGATGACAATTTTTGACATTTGACTTTATAAAATGACAATTTTTGACATTTGAAACTTCAAATTTGACATTTGACTTTATAAAATGACAATTTTTGACATTTGAAACTTCAAATTTGACATTTGACGATATAAAATGACAATTTTTGACATTTGACTTTATAAAATGTCAATTTTTGACATTTGAAACTTCAAATTTGACATTTGACTTTATAAAATGACAATTTTTGACATTTGAAACTTCAAATTTGACATTTGACTTTGTAAAATGACAATTTTTGACATTTGAAACTTCAAATTTGACATTTGACTTTATAAAGTGACAATTTTTGACATTTGAAACTTCAAATTTGACATTTGACTTTATAAAATGACAATTTTTGACATTTGAAACTTCAAATTTGACATTTGACTTTATAAAATGACAATTTTTGACATTTGAAACTTCAAATTTGACATTTGACTTTATAAAATGACAATTTTTGACATTTGAAACTTCAGATTTGACATTTGACGATATAAAATGACAATTTTTGACATTTGACTTTATAAAATGACAATTTTTGACATTTGACTTTATAAAATGACAATTTTTGACATTTGAGACTTCAAATTTGACATTTGACGATATAAAATGACAATTTTTGACATTTGACTTTATAAAATGACAATTTTTGACATTTGAAACTTCAAATTTGACATTTGACTTTATAAAATGACAATTTTTGACATTTGAAACTTCAAATTTGACATTTGACTTTATAAAATGACAATTTTTGACATTTGAAACTTCAAATTTGACATTTGACGATATAAAATGACAATTTTTGACATTTGAAACTTCAAATTTGACATTTGACTTTATAAAGTGACAATTTTTGACATTTGAAACTTCAAATTTGACATTTGACTTTATAAAATGACAATTTTTGACATTTGAAACTTCAAATTTGACATTTGACTTTATAAAATGACAATTTTTGACATTTGAAACTTCAGATTTGACATTTGACGATATACGATGACAATTTTTGACATTTGACTTTATAAAATGACAATTTTTGACATTTGAAACTTCAAATTTGACATTTGACTTTATAAAATGACAATTTTTGACATTTGAAACTTCAAATTTGACATTTGACGATATAAAATGACAATTTTTGACATTTGACTTTATAAAATGTCAATTTTTGACATTTGAAACTTCAAATTTGACATTTGACTTTATAAAATGACAATTTTTGACATTTGAAACTTCAAATTTGACATTTGACTTTGTAAAATGACAATTTTTGACATTTGAAACTTCAAATTTGACATTTGACTTTATAAAATGACAATTTTTGACATTTGAAACTTCAAATTTGACATTTGACTTTATAAAATGACAATTTTTGACATTTGAAACTTCAAATTTGACATTTGACTTTATAAAATGACAATTTTTGACATTTGAAACTTCAAATTTGACATTTGACTTTATAAAATGACAATTTTTGACATTTGAAACTTCAAATTTGACATTTGACTTTATAAAGTGACAATTTTTGACATTTGAAACTTCAAATTTGACATTTGACTTTATAAAATGACATTTTTTGACATTTGAAACTTCAAATTTGACATTTGACTTTATAAAATGACAATTTTTGACATTTGAAACTTCAAATTTGACATTTGACTTTATAAAATGACAATTTTTGACATTTGAAACTTCAAATTTGACATTTGACTTTATAAAATGACAATTTTTGACATTTGAAACTTCAAATTTGACATTTGACTTTATAAAATGACAATTTTTGACATTTGAAACTTCAAATTTGACATTTGACTTTATAAAGTGACAATTTTTGACATTTGAAACTTCAAATTTGACATTTGACTTTATAAAATGACAATTTTTGACATTTGAAACTTCAAATTTGACATTTGACTTTATAAAATGACAATTTTTGACATTTGAAACTTCAGATTTGACATTTGACGATATACGATGACAATTTTTGACATTTGACTTTATAAAATGACAATTTTTGACATTTGAAACTTCAAATTTGACATTTGACTTTATAAAATGACAATTTTTGACATTTGAAACTTCAAATTTGACATTTGACGATATAAAATGACAATTTTTGACATTTGACTTTATAAAATGTCAATTTTTGACATTTGAAACTTCAAATTTGACATTTGACTTTATAAAATGACAATTTTTGACATTTGAAACTTCAAATTTGACATTTGACTTTGTAAAATGACAATTTTTGACATTTGAAACTTCAAATTTGACATTTGACTTTATAAAGTGACAATTTTTGACATTTGAAACTTCAAATTTGACATTTGACTTTATAAAATGACAATTTTTGACATTTGAAACTTCAAATTTGACATTTGACTTTATAAAATGACAATTTTTGACATTTGAAACTTCAAATTTGACATTTGACTTTATAAAATGACAATTTTTGACATTTGAAACTTCAGATTTGACATTTGACGATATAAAATGACAATTTTTGACATTTGACTTTATAAAATGACAATTTTTGACATTTGACTTTATAAAATGACAATTTTTGACATTTGAGACTTCAAATTTGACATTTGACGATATAAAATGACAATTTTTGACATTTGACTTTATAAAATGACAATTTTTGACATTTGAAACTTCAAATTTGACATTTGACTTTATAAAATGACAATTTTTGACATTTGAAACTTCAAATTTGACATTTGACTTTATAAAATGACAATTTTTGACATTTGAAACTTCAAATTTGACATTTGACGATATAAAATGACAATTTTTGACATTTGAAACTTCAAATTTGGCATTTGACTTTATAAAATGACAATTTTTGACATTTGAAACTTCAAATTTGACATTTGACTTTATAAAGTGACAATTTTTGACATTTGAAACTTCAAATTTGACATTTGACGATATAAAATGACAATTTTTGACATTTGAAACTTCAAATTTGACATTTGACTTTATAAAATGACAATTTTTGACATTTGAAACTTCAAATTTGGCATTTGACTTTATAAAATGACAATTTTTGACATTTGAAACTTCAAATTTGACATTTGACTTTATAAAATGACAATTTTTGACATTTGAAACTTTAAATTTGACATTTGACGATATAAAATGACAATTTTTGACATTTGACTTTATAAAATGACAATTTTTGACATTTGAAACTTCAGATTTGACATTTGACGATATAAAATGACAATTTTTGACATTTGAAACTTCAAATTTGACATTTGACTTTATACAATGACAATTTTTGACATTTGAATCTTCAAATTTGACATTTGACGATATAAAATGACAATTTTTGACATTTGAAACTTCAGATTTGACATTTGACGATATAAAATGACAATTTTTGACATTTGAAACTTCAAATTTGACATTTGACTTTATAAAATGACAATTTTTGACATTTGAAACTTCAAATTTGGCATTTGACTTTATAAAATGACAATTTTTGACATTTGAAACTTCAAATTTGACATTTGACTTTATAAAGTGACAATTTTTGACATTTGAAACTTCAAATTTGACATTTGACGATATAAAATGACAATTTTTGACATTTGACTTTATAAAATGACAATTTTTGACATTTGAAACTTCAGATTTGACATTTGACGATATAAAATGACAATTTTTGACATTTGAAACTTCAAATTTGACATTTGACTTTATACAATGACAATTTTTGACATTTGAAACTTCAAATTTGACATTTGACGATATAAAATGACAATTTTTGACATTTGACTTTATAAAATGACAATTTTTGACATTTGAAACTTCAGATTTGACATTTGACGATATAAAATGACAATTTTTGACATTTGAAACTTCAAATTTGACATTTGACTTTATACAATGACAATTTTTGACATTTGAAACTTCAAATTTGACATTTGACGATATAAAATGACAATTTTTGACATTTGAAACTTCAGATTTGACATTTGACGATATAAAATGACAATTTTTGACATTTGAAACTTCAAATTTGACATTTGACTTTATAAAATGACAATTTTTGACATTTGAAACTTCAGATTTGACATTTGACGATATAAAATGACAATTTTTGACATTTGACTTTATAAAATGACAATTTTTGACATTTGACTTTATAAAATGACAATTTTTGACATTTGAGACTTCAAATTTGACATTTGACGATATAAAATGACAATTTTTGACATTTGACGATATAAAATGACAATTTTTGACATTTGACTTTATAAAATGACAATTTTTGACATTTGAAACTTCAAATTTGACATTTGACTTTATAAAATGACAATTTTTGACATTTGAAACTTCAAATTTGACATTTGACGATATAAAATGACAATTTTTGACATTTGAAACTTTAGATTTGACATTTGACGATATAAAATGACAATTTTTGACATTTGACTTTATAAAATGACAATTTTTGACATTTGACTTTATAAAATGACAATTTTTGACATTTGAGACTTCAAATTTGACATTTGACGATATAAAATGACAATTTTTGACATTTGAAACTTCAAATTTGACATTTGACTTTATAAAATGACAATTTTTGACATTTGAAACTTCAAATTTGACATTTGACTTTATAAAATGACAATTTTTGACATTTGAAACTTCAGATTTGACATTTGACGATATAAAATGACATTTTTTGACATTTGACTTTATAAAATGACAATTTTTGACATTTGACTTTATAAAATGACAATTTTTGACATTTGAAACTTTAAATTTTACATTTGACGATATAAAATGACAATTTTTGACATTTGACTTTATAAAATGACAATTTTTGACATTTGAGACTTCAAATTTGACATTTGACTTTATAAAATGACAATTTTTGACATTTGACATTATAAAATGACAATTTTTGACATTTGAAACTTTAAATTTTACATTTGACGATATAAAATGACAATTTTTGACATTTGACTTTATAAAATGACAATTTTTGACATTTGAGACTTCAAATTTGACATTTGACGATATAAAATGACAATTTTTGACATTTGAAACTTCAAATTTGACATTTGACTTTATAAAATGACAATTTTTGACATTTGAAACTTCAAATTTGACATTTGACTTTATAAAATGACAATTTTTGACATTTGAAACTTCAAATTTGACATTTGACGATATAAAATGACAATTTTTGACATTTGAAACTTCAGATTTGACATTTGACGATATAAAATGACAATTTTTGACATTTGAAACTTCAAATTTGACATTTGACGATATAAAATGACAATTTTTGACATTTGAAACTTCAGATTTGACATTTGACGATATAAAATGACAATTTTTGACATTTGAAACTTCAAATTTGACATTTGACTTTATAAAATGACAATTTTTGACATTTGAAACTTCAGATTTGACATTTGACGATATAAAATGACAATTTTTGACATTTGACTTTATAAAATGACAATTTTTGACATTTGACTTTATAAAATGACAATTTTTGACATTTGAGACTTCAAATTTGACATTTGACGATATAAAATGACAATTTTTGACATTTGACTTTATAAAATGACAATTTTTGACATTTGAAACTTCAAATTTGACATTTGACTTTATAAAATGACAATTTTTGACATTTGAAACTTCAGATTTGACATTTGACGATATAAAATGACAATTTTTGACATTTGAAACTTCAAATTTGACATTTGACTTTATAAAATGACAATTTTTGACATTTGAAACTTCAGATTTGACATTTGACGATATAAAATGACAATTTTTGACATTTGAAACTTCAAATTTGACATTTGACTTTATAAAATGACAATTTTTGACATTTGAAACTTCATATTTGACATTTGACTTTATAAAATGACAATTTTTGACATTTGAAACTTCAGATTTGACATTTGACGATATAAAATGACAATTTTTGACATTTGACTTTATAAAATGACAATTTTTGACATTTGACTTTATAAAATGACAATTTTTGACATTTGAGACTTCAAATTTGACATTTGACGATATAAAATGACAATTTTTGACATTTGACTTTATAAAATGACAATTTTTGACATTTGCCACTTCAAATTTGACATTTGACTTTATAAAATGACAATTTTTGACATTTGAAACTTCAGATTTGACATTTGACGATACAAAATGACAATTTTTGACATTTGACTTTATAAAATGACAATTTTTGACATTTGACTTTATAAAATGACAATTTTTGACATTTGAAACTTCAAATTTGACATTTGACTTTATAAAATGACAATTTTTGACATTTGACTTTATAAAATGACAATTTTTGACATTTGCCACTTCAAATTTGACATTTGACTTTATAAAATGACAATTTTTGACATTTGAAACTTCAGATTTGACATTTGACGATATAAAATGACAATTTTTGACATTTGACTTTATAAAATGACAATTTTTAACATTTGACTTTATAAAATGACAATTTTTGACATTTGAAACTTCAAATTTGACATTTGACGATATAAAATGACAATTTTTGACATTTGAAACTTCAAATTTGACATTTGACTTTATAAAATGACAATTTTTGACATTTGAAACTTCAAATTTGACATTTGACTTTATAAAATGACAATTTTTGACATTTGAAACTTCAGATTTGACATTTGACGATATAAAATGACAATTTTTGACATTTGACTTTATAAAATGACAATTTTTGACATTTGAGACTTCAAATTTGACATTTGACGATATAAAATGACAATTTTTGACATTTGACTTTATAAAATGACAATTTTTGACATTTGAAACTTCAAATTTGACATTTGACTTTATAAAATGACAATTTTTGACATTTGACTTTATAAAATGACAATTTTTGACATTTGACTTTATAAAATGTCAATTTTTGACATTTGAAACTTCAGATTTGACATTTGACGATATAAAATGACAATTTTTGACATTTGAAACTTCAAATTTGACATTTGACTTTATAAAATGACAATTTTTGACATTTGAAACTTCAAATTTGGCATTTGACTTTATAAAATGACAATTTTTGACATTTGACTTTATAAAATGACAATTTTTGACATTTGAAACTTCAAATTTGACATTTGACTTTATAAAATGACAATTTTTGACATTTGACTTTATAAAATGACAATTTTTGACATTTGACTTTATAAAATGTCAATTTTTGACATTTGAAACTTCAGATTTGACATTTGACGATATAAAATGACAATTTTTGACATTTGAAACTTCAAATTTGACATTTGACTTTATAAAATGACAATTTTTGACATTTGAAACTTCAAATTTGACATTTGACTTTATAAAATGACAATTTTTGACATTTGACTTTATAAAATGACAATTTTTGACATTTGAAACTTCAGATTTGACATTTGACGATATAAAATGACAATTTTTGACATTTGAAACTTCAAATTTGACATTTGACTTTATAAAATGACAATTTTTGACATTTGAAACTTCAAATTTGACATTTGACTTTATAAAGTAACAATTTTTGACATTTGAAACTTCAAATTTGACATTTGACGATATAAAATGACAATTTTTGACATTTGAAACTTCAAATTTGACATTTGACTTTATAAAATGACAATTTTTGACATTTGAAACTTCAAATTTGACATTTGACGATATAAAATGACAATTTTTGACATTTGACTTTATAAAATGACAATTTTTGACATTTGAAACTTCAAATTTGGCATTTGACTTTATAAAATGACAATTTTTGACATTTGAAACTTCAAATTTGACATTTGACTTTATACAATGACAATTTTTGACATTTGAAACTTCAAATTTGACATTTGACGATATAAAATGACAATTTTTGACATTTGAAACTTCAGATTTGACATTTGACGATATAAAATGACAATTTTTGACATTTGAAACTTCAAATTTGACATTTGACTTTATAAAATGACAATTTTTGACATTTGAAACTTCAGATTTGACATTTGACGATATAAAATGACAATTTTTGACATTTGACTTTATAAAATGACAATTTTTGACACTTTATAAAATGACAATTTTTGACATTTGAGACTTCAAATTTGACATTTGACGATATAAAATGACAATTTTTGACATTTGAAACTTTAGATTTGACATTTGACGATATAAAATGACAATTTTTGACATTTGACTTTATAAAATGACAATTTTTGACATTTGAAACTTCAAATTTGACATTTGACGATATAAAATGACAATTTTTGACATTTGAAACTTCAGATTTGACATTTGACGATATAAAATGACAATTTTTGACATTTGACTTTATAAAATGACAATTTTTGACATTTGAGACTTCAAATTTGACATTTGACGATATAAAATGACAATTTTTGACATTTGAAACTTCAAATTTGACATTTGACTTCATAAAATGACAATTTTTGACATTTGAAACTTCAAATTTGACATTTGACTTTATAAAATGACAATTTTTGACATTTGAAACTTCAGATTTGACATTTGACGATATAAAATGACATTTTTTGACATTTGACTTTATAAAATGACAATTTTTGACATTTGACTTTATAAAATGACAATTTTTGACATTTGAAACTTTAAATTTTACATTTGACGATATAAAATGACAATTTTTGACATTTGAAACTTCAAATTTGACATTTGACTTTATACAATGACAATTTTTGACATTTGAAACTTCAAATTTGACATTTGACGATATAAAATGACAATTTTTGACATTTGAAACTTCAGATTTGACATTTGACGATATAAAATGACAATTTTTGACATTTGAAACTTCAAATTTGACATTTGACTTTATAAAATGACAATTTTTGACATTTGAGACTTCAAATTTGACATTTGACGATATAAAATGACAATTTTTGACATTTGACTTTATAAAATGACAATTTTTGACATTTGAAACTTCAAATTTGACATTTGACTTTATAAAATGACAATTTTTGACATTTGAAACTTCAGATTTGACATTTGACGATATAAAATGACAATTTTTGACATTTGAAACTTCAAATTTGACATTTGACTTTATAAAATGACAATTTTTGACATTTGAAACTTCATATTTGACATTTGACTTTATAAAATGACAATTTTTGACATTTGAAACTTCAGATTTGACATTTGACGATATAAAATGACAATTTTTGACATTTGAAACTTCAAATTTGACATTTGACTTTATAAAATGACAATTTTTGACATTTGAAACTTTAGATTTGACATTTGACGATATAAAATGACAATTTTTGACATTTGACTTTATAAAATGACAATTTTTGACATTTGACTTTATAAAATGACAATTTTTGACATTTGAGACTTCAAATTTGACATTTGACGATATAAAATGACAATTTTTGACATTTGACTTTATAAAATGACAATTTTTGACATTTGCCACTTCAAATTTGACATTTGACTTTATAAAATGACAATTTTTGACATTTGAAACTTCAGATTTGACATTTGACGATATAAAATGACAATTTTTGACATTTGACTTTATAAAATGACAATTTTTGACATTTGACTTTATAAAATGACAATTTTTGACATTTGACTTTATAAAATGACAATTTTTGACATTTGAGACTTCAAATTTGACATTTGACGATATAAAATGACAATTTTTGACATTTGACTTTATAAAATGACAATTTTTGACATTTGAAACTTCAAATTTGACATTTGACGATATAAAATGACAATTTTTGACATTTGAAACTTCAGATTTGACATTTGACGATATAAAATGACAATTTTTGACATTTGACTTTATAAAATGACAATTTTTGACATTTGAGACTTCAAATTTGACATTTGACGATATAAAATGACAATTTTTGACATTTGAAACTTCAAATTTGACATTTGACTTCATAAAATGACAATTTTTGACATTTGAAACTTCAAATTTGACATTTGACTTTATAAAATGACAATTTTTGACATTTGAAACTTCAGATTTGACATTTGACGATATAAAATGACATTTTTTGACATTTGACTTTATAAAATGACAATTTTTGACATTTGACTTTATAAAATGACAATTTTTGACATTTGAAACTTTAAATTTTACATTTGACGATATAAAATGACAATTTTTGACATTTGAAACTTCAGATTTGACATTTGACGATATAAAATGACAATTTTTGACATTTGAAACTTCAAATTTGACATTTGACTTTATAAAATGACAATTTTTGACATTTGAGACTTCAAATTTGACATTTGACGATATAAAATGACAATTTTTGACATTTGACTTTATAAAATGACAATTTTTGACATTTGAAACTTCAAATTTGACATTTGACTTTATAAAATGACAATTTTTGACATTTGAAACTTCAGATTTGACATTTGACGATATAAAATGACAATTTTTGACATTTGAAACTTCAAATTTGACATTTGACTTTATAAAATGACAATTTTTGACATTTGAAACTTCATATTTGACATTTGACTTTATAAAATGACAATTTTTGACATTTGAAACTTCAGATTTGACATTTGACGATATAAAATGACAATTTTTGACATTTGAAACTTCAAATTTGACATTTGACTTTATAAAATGACAATTTTTGACATTTGAAACTTTAGATTTGACATTTGACGATATAAAATGACAATTTTTGACATTTGACTTTATAAAATGACAATTTTTGACATTTGACTTTATAAAATGACAATTTTTGACATTTGAGACTTCAAATTTGACATTTGACGATATAAAATGACAATTTTTGACATTTGACTTTATAAAATGACAATTTTTGACATTTGCCACTTCAAATTTGACATTTGACTTTATAAAATGACAATTTTTGACATTTGAAACTTCAGATTTGACATTTGACGATATAAAATGACAATTTTTGACATTTGACTTTATAAAATGACAATTTTTGACATTTGACTTTATAAAATGACAATTTTTGACATTTGACTTTATAAAATGACAATTTTTGACATTTGAGACTTCAAATTTGACATTTGACGATATAAAATGACAATTTTTGACATTTGACTTTATAAAATGACAATTTTTGACATTTGAAACTTCAAATTTGACATTTGACGATATAAAATGACAATTTTTGACATTTGAAACTTCAGATTTGACATTTGACGATATAAAATGACAATTTTTGACATTTGACTTTATAAAATGACAATTTTTGACATTTGAGACTTCAAATTTGACATTTGACGATATAAAATGACAATTTTTGACATTTGAAACTTCAAATTTGACATTTGACTTCATAAAATGACAATTTTTGACATTTGAAACTTCAAATTTGACATTTGACTTTATAAAATGACAATTTTTGACATTTGAAACTTCAGATTTGACATTTGACGATATAAAATGACATTTTTTGACATTTGACTTTATAAAATGACAATTTTTGACATTTGACTTTATAAAATGACAATTTTTGACATTTGAAACTTTAAATTTTACATTTGACGATATAAAATGACAATTTTTGACATTTGAAACTTCAGATTTGACATTTGACGATATAAAATGACAATTTTTGACATTTGAAACTTCAAATTTGACATTTGACTTTATAAAATGACAATTTTTGACATTTGAGACTTCAAATTTGACATTTGACGATATAAAATGACAATTTTTGACATTTGACTTTATAAAATGACAATTTTTGACATTTGAAACTTCAAATTTGACATTTGACTTTATAAAATGACAATTTTTGACATTTGAAACTTCAGATTTGACATTTGACGATATAAAATGACAATTTTTGACATTTGAAACTTCAAATTTGACATTTGACTTTATAAAATGACAATTTTTGACATTTGAAACTTCATATTTGACATTTGACTTTATAAAATGACAATTTTTGACATTTGAAACTTCAGATTTGACATTTGACGATATAAAATGACAATTTTTGACATTTGAAACTTCAAATTTGACATTTGACTTTATAAAATGACAATTTTTGACATTTGAAACTTTAGATTTGACATTTGACGATATAAAATGACAATTTTTGACATTTGACTTTATAAAATGACAATTTTTGACATTTGACTTTATAAAATGACAATTTTTGACATTTGAGACTTCAAATTTGACATTTGACGATATAAAATGACAATTTTTGACATTTGACTTTATAAAATGACAATTTTTGACATTTGCCACTTCAAATTTGACATTTGACTTTATAAAATGACAATTTTTGACATTTGAAACTTCAGATTTGACATTTGACGATATAAAATGACAATTTTTGACATTTGACTTTATAAAATGACAATTTTTGACATTTGACTTTATAAAATGACAATTTTTGACATTTGAAACTTCAAATTTGACATTTGACGATATAAAATGACAATTTTTGACATTTGAAACTTCAAATTTGACATTTGACTTTATAAAATGACAATTTTTGACATTTGAAACTTCAAATTTGACATTTGACTTTATAAAATGACAATTTTTGACATTTGAAACTTCAAATTTGACATTTGACGATATAAAATGACAATTTTTGACATTTGACTTTATAAAATGACAATATAATGGGGTTGCCATTATACCGTCTTTTTTTTTTACTTTAGATGGGGTCGCCACCTCTTTAATATAATGGGGTTGCCATTATACCGTCATTTTTTTTTACTTTAGATGGGGTTGCCACCTCTTTAATATAATGGGGTTGCCATTATACCGTCATTTTTTTTACTTTAGATGGGGTTGCCACCTCTTTAATATAATGGGGTTGCCATTATACTGTCATTTTTTTTTACTTTAGATGGGGTTGCCACCTCTTTAATATAATGGGGTTGCCATTATACCGTCTTTTTTTTTACTTTAGATGGGGTCGCCACCTCTTTAATATAATGGGGTTGCCATTATACTGTCATTTTTTTTTACTTTAGATGGGGTTGCCACCTCTTTAATATAATGGGGTTGCCATTATACCGTCATTTTTTTTACTTTAGATGGGGTTGCCACCTCTTTAATATAATGGGGTTGCCATTATACTGTCATTTTTTTTTACTTTAGATGGGGTTGCCACCTCTTTAATATAATGGGGTTGCCATTATACCGTCATTTTTTTTACTTTAGATGGGGTTGCCATCTCTTTAATATAATGGGGTTGCCATTATATCGTCATATCATTTTTTTTTTTTTTACTTTAAATGGGGTCGCCACCTCTTTAATATAATGGGGTTGCCATTATACCGTCTTTTTTTTTACTTTAGATGGGGTCGCCACCTCTTTAATATAATGGGGTTGCCATTATACCGTCATTTTTTTTACTTTAGATGGGGTTGCCACCTCTTTAATATAATGGGGTTGCCATTATACTGTCATTTTTTTTTACTTTAGATGGGGTTGCCACCTCTTTAATATAATGGGGTTGCCATTATACCGTCATTTTTTTTACTTTAGATGGGGTTGCCACCTCTTTAATATAATGGGGTTGCCATTATACCGTCATTTTTTTTACTTTAGATGGGGTTGCCACCTCTTTAATATAATGGGGTTGCCATTATACTGTCATTTTTTTTACTTTAGATGGGGTTGCCATCTCTTTAATATAATGGGGTTGCCATTATACCGTCATTTTTTTTACTTTAGATGGGGTCGCCACCTCTTTAATATAATGGGGTTGCCATTATACCGTCTTTTTTTTTACTTTAGATGGGGTCGCCACCTCTTTAATATAATGGGGTTGCCATTATACCGTCATTTTTTTTACTTTAGATGGGGTCGCCACCTCTTTAATATAATGGGGTTGCCATTATACCGTCTTTTTTTTTACTTTAGATGGGGTCGCCACCTCTTTAATATAATGGGGTTGCCATTATACCGTCATTTTTTTTACTTTAGATGGGGTTGCCACCTCTTTAATATAATGGGGTTGCCATTATACTGTCATTTTTTTTACTTTAGATGGGGTTGCCACCTCTTTAATATAATGGGGTTGCCATTATACTGTCATTTTTTTTTACTTTAGATGGGGTTGCCACCTCTTTAATATAATGGGGTTGCCATTATACCGTCATTTTTTTTACTTTAGATGGGGTTGCCATCTCTTTAATATAATGGGGTTGCCATTATATCGTCATATCATTTTTTTTTTTTTTACTTTAAATGGGGTCGCCACCTCTTTAATATAATGGGGTTGCCATTATACCGTCATTTTTTTTACTTTAGATGGGGTTGCCATCTCTTTAATATAATGGGGTTGCCATTATATCGTCATATCATTTTTTTTTTTTTTACTTTAAATGGGGTCGCCACCTCTTTAATATAATGGGGTTGCCATTATACCGTCATTTTTTTTACTTTAGATGGGGTTGCCACCTCTTTAATATAATGGGGTTGCCATTATACCGTGTTTTTTTTTACTTTAGATGGGGTTGCCATCTCTTTAATATAATGGGGTTGCCATTATATCGTCATATCATTTTTTTTTTTTTACTTTAAATGGGGTCGCCACCTCTTTAATATAATGGGGTTGCCATTATACCGTCTTTTTTTTTACTTTAGATGGGGTCGCCACCTCTTTAATATAATGGGGTTGCCATTATACCGTCATTTTTTTTACTTTAGATGGGGTTGCCACCTCTTTAATATAATGGGGTTGCCATTATACCGTCATTTTTTTTACTTTAGATGGGGTTGCCACCTCTTTAATATAATGGGGTTGCCATTATACCGTCATTTTTTTTTACTTTAGATGGGGTTGCCACCTCTTTAATATAATGGGGTTGCCATTATACCGTCATTTTTTTTTACTTTAGATGGGGTCGCCACCTCTTTAATATAATGGGGTTGCCATTATACCGTCATTTTTTTTTACTTTAGATGGGGTCGCCACCTCTTTAATATAATGGGGTTGCCATTATACCGTCATTTTTTTTTACTTTAGATGGGGTTGCCATCTCTTTAATATAATTGGGTTGCCATTATACCGTCATTTTTTTTTACTTTAGATGGGGTTGCCACCTCTTTAATATAATGGGGTTGCCATTATACCGTCTTTTTTTTTTACTTTAGATGGGGTTGCCACCTCTTTAATATAATGGGGTTGCCATTATACCGTCTTTTTTTTTTACTTTAGATGGGGTTGCCATCTCTTTAATATAATTGGGTTGCCATTATACCGTCATTTTTTTTTACTTTAGATGGGGTTGCCATCTCTTTAATATAATTGGGTTGCCATTATACCGTCATTTTTTTTTACTTTAGATGGGGTTGCCACCTCTTTAATATAATGGGGTTGCCATTATACCGTCTTTTTTTTTTACTTTAGATGGGGTTGCCACCTCTTTAATATAATGGGGTTGCCATTATACCGTCTTTTTTTTTTACTTTAGATGGGGTTGCCATCTCTTTAATATAATTGGGTTGCCATTATACCGTCATTTTTTTTTACTTTAGATGGGGTTGCCACCTCTTTAATATAATGGGGTTGCCATTATACCGTCTTTTTTTTTTACTTTAGATGGGGTTGCCACCTCTTTAATATAATGGGGTTGCCATTATACCGTCATTTTTTTTTACTTTAGATGGGGTTGCCACCTCTTTAATATAATGGGGTTGCCATTATACCGTCATTTTTTTTTACTTTAGATGGGGTCGCCACCTCTTTAATATAATGGGGTTGCCATTATACCGTCATTTTTTTTTACTTTAGATGGGGTTGCCATCTCTTTAATATAATTGGGTTGCCATTATACCGTCATTTTTTTTACTTTAGATGGGGTTGCCACCTCTTTAATATAATGGGGTTGCCATTATACCGTCATTTTTTTTTACTTTAGATGGGGTCGCCACCTCTTTAATATAATGGGGTTGCCATTATACCGTCATTTTTTTTTACTTTAGATGGGGTTGCCATCTCTTTAATATAATTGGGTTGCCATTATACCGTCATTTTTTTTACTTTAGATGGGGTTGCCACCTCTTTAATATAATGGGGTTGCCATTATACCGTCATTTTTTTTTACTTTAGATGGGGTCGCCACCTCTTTAATATAATGGGGTTGCCATTATACCGTCATTTTTTTTTACTTTAGATGGGGTTGCCATCTCTTTAATATAATTGGGTTGCCATTATACCGTCATTTTTTTTACTTTAGATGGGGTTGCCACCTCTTTAATATAATGGGGTTGCCATTATACCGTCATTTTTTTTTACTTTAGATGGGGTTGCCACCTCTTTAATATAATGGGGTTGCCATTATACCGTCATTTTTTTTTACTTTAGATGGGGTTGCCATCTCTTTAATATAATTGGGTTGCCATTATACCGTCATTTTTTTTACTTTAGATGGGGTTGCCACCTCTTTAATATAATGGGGTTGCCATTATACCGTCATTTTTTTTTACTTTAGATGGGGTTGCCACCTCTTTAATATAATGGGGTTGCCATTATACCGTCATTTTTTTTTACTTTAGATGGGGTTGCCATCTCTTTAATATAATTGGGTTGCCATTATACCGTCTTTTTTTTTTACTTTAGATGGGGTTGCCACCTCTTTAATATAATGGGGTTGCCATTATACCGTCATTTTTTTTACTTTAGATGGGGTTGCCATCTCTTTAATATAATGGGGTTGCCATTATACCGTCATTTTTTTTTACTTTAGATGGGGTCGCCACCTCTTTAATATAATGGGGTTGCCATTATACCGTCATTTTTTTTTACTTTAGATGGGGTTGCCACCTCTTTAATATAATGGGGTTGCCATTATACCGTCATTTTTTTTTACTTTAGATGGGGTTGCCATCTCTTTAATATAATTGGGTTGCCATTATACCGTCATTTTTTTTACTTTAGATGGGGTTGCCACCTCTTTAATATAATGGGGTTGCCATTATACCGTCATTTTTTTTTACTTTAGATGGGGTTGCCACCTCTTTAATATAATGGGGTTGCCATTATACCGTCATTTTTTTTTACTTTAGATGGGGTTGCCATCTCTTTAATATAATTGGGTTGCCATTATACCGTCTTTTTTTTTTACTTTAGATGGGGTTGCCACCTCTTTAATATAATGGGGTTGCCATTATACCGTCATTTTTTTTTACTTTAGATGGGGTCGCCACCTCTTTAATATAATGGGGTTGCCATTATACCGTCATTTTTTTTTACTTTAGATGGGGTTGCCATCTCTTTAATATAATTGGGTTGCCATTATACCGTCATTTTTTTTACTTTAGATGGGGTTGCCACCTCTTTAATATAATGGGGTTGCCATTATACTGTCTTTTTTTTTTTACTTTAGATGGGGTTGCCATCTCTTTAATATAATGGGGTTGCCATTATACCGTCATTTTTTTTACTTTAGATGGGGTCGCCACCTCTTTAATATAATGGGGTTGCCATTATACCGTCATTTTTTTTTACTTTAGATGGGGTTGCCACCTCTTTAATATAATGGGGTCTTATACTCATTTATGTCCGACGACTGGCTTGAGGCGGAGAGGGTCATAAATAATGACTTAACCAATCTAATGGTATTTTCTCACCGACACGGTTTGGAAATTAATCCTACAAAGTCTTTCATTATGGTATTTGGTAAACATAGGGACAGGTTACAGAAAAATGTTAATATCAAAATTAACGGTAATAAAATAGAGCACACAGAGTGTACAAAAAATTTAGGGATTAAACTCGATACAGATTTAAGATTTAATGAGCATGTAGTATCATGTTTACAAAAAGCTTACATGTCTTTAAAAATGCTGTATCCTCATCGTCATTTACTTAACGAGTCTCTGAAAATAAAATTATCAGATTCTTTAGTTTTGAGTCACCTTAACTATTGTGATGTTTTATATGGGCCGTGTTTAACACAAACAAACGTTAATCGTATTCAAAAAATTCAAAAAAGCTGTCTACGTTTTATTTATGGTATTAGAAAGTTCGATCACATTTCTCATAAATTAAAAGATGCTAACTGGCTTAATATGGCAGACAGACGAAAGTTGCATTCTTTAGTACTTTTTCATAATGTTTTATATTACAGAAGTCCGCCGTATCTTTTAAACAAAATAACCTACCGAACAGATGTACATAGCCTAAATTTAAGATTTAGAGGTCTTATCTCTCCACCTACCTACAAAACAGCTCTCTTTAAAAGGTGTTTTACATTTAATATTTACCAGCTGTATAATAATATACCTGCTTATCTTAAATCACTAAAACCCATGAACTTTAAGAACGAACTTAAAAACATTTTTTTAAACAAATAAGTTTTATTCTTAGGTACTCTTTTTCGCCATTCAATTGTTTTTATAACTCCTAATACAAAATTTCTTGTATTATATTAAAATTTAATTTTTTACAGTAGATATTCTTAGCGAGAACTTAATGTTTTAGTTATTATTATAATTTAAAAAGGGGCTAAACTTTGAACAATTTTAATTGCTTTTAGCTCCTTTTTTGCAAAAACTTGTTTAAACCTACACATCAAATGTAAAAAATTTGCAAAATAAAAATTATTATTATTATTATTATTATTATTATTATACCGTCATTTTTTTTTACTTTAGATGGGGTTGCCATCTCTTTAATATAATTGGGTTGCCATTATACCGTCATTTTTTTTACTTTAGATGGGGTTGCCACCTCTTTAATATAATGGGGTTGCCATTATACCGTCATTTTTTTTTACTTTAGATGGGGTTGCCACCTCTTTAATATAATGGGGTTGCCATTATACCGTCATTTTTTTTTACTTTAGATGGGGTTGCCATCTCTTTAATATAATTGGGTTGCCATTATACCGTCTTTTTTTTTTACTTTAGATGGGGTTGCCACCTCTTTAATATAATGGGGTTGCCATTATACCGTCATTTTTTTTTACTTTAGATGGGGTCGCCACCTCTTTAATATAATGGGGTTGCCATTATACCGTCATTTTTTTTTACTTTAGATGGGGTTGCCATCTCTTTAATATAATTGGGTTGCCATTATACCGTCATTTTTTTTACTTTAGATGGGGTTGCCACCTCTTTAATATAATGGGGTTGCCATTATACCGTCATTTTTTTTTACTTTAGATGGGGTCGCCACCTCTTTAATATAATGGGGTTGCCATTATACCGTCATTTTTTTTTACTTTAGATGGGGTTGCCATCTCTTTAATATAATTGGGTTGCCATTATACCGTCATTTTTTTTACTTTAGATGGGGTTGCCACCTCTTTAATATAATGGGGTTGCCATTATACCGTCATTTTTTTTTACTTTAGATGGGGTTGCCACCTCTTTAATATAATGGGGTTGCCATTATACCGTCATTTTTTTTACTTTAGATGGGGTTGCCATCTCTTTAATATAATTGGGTTGCCATTATACCGTCATTTTTTTTACTTTAGATGGGGTTGTCACCTCTTTAATATAATGGGGTTGCCATTATACCGTCATTTTTTTTTACTTTAGATGGGGTTGCCATCTCTTTAATATAATTGGGTTGCCATTATACCGTCTTTTTTTTTTACTTTAGATGGGGTTGCCACCTCTTTAATATAATGGGGTTGCCATTATACCGTCATTTTTTTTTACTTTAGATGGGGTCGCCACCTCTTTAATATAATGGGGTTGCCATTATACCGTCTGTTGCGTATTAGTTGCCCACTGTGCGGAGTTGGCAACCCCGAAGAAAAAATCTTACGCCGAATGGTGCGCGCCCTTAGAGTGTCGTACCCTTACTCAGTAACTGTCGAGTCACCGATCGATAAAGAACTATATTTAAGATACAGTCCATTTATATTGTTTGTTTTCAAGTTATTATTTGTTATTAAATAGTTTTGAGAAATCAGCGAATTTTATTTTGGTATGCTCAGATGCATAACATGGTCCATACGAGCCGGATATATTAAATGTTTTAATTGTTTGGAATTTGAGTTTTTGGATGTTCTGAGATTCGACCGTTAAGGCGTGGCAGTTATTCAATTGGAACAGCGTTGCAAGTGGAAACAGAGTTATTAGTAACAGCTGTATTGGGATTTTTATGGTCGGTATCACCGGCAACGTGACATTGGATTTTGGAACCTGGTGTGAAGAGATTTTTCAAATAAAAATTGTTCCTGTGCATGTGAATTGTGAAGTGGGAATGGTATAGTTAGTATATAATCTGTGAACAGAATAAAAAGTATTTGCAGCTGGGATTTGGTAAGTAGGTACTAATTTCCTTTCTTTCATTCCTTCTGGTACATATTTTATATTTGGGTAGGATTCTACCAAATACATTATAAGTATAATAGTTAATTTTTAATTCGAATTAAAGAAAAAAATGGAGACTTTAATTAAAAAACGGGGAATCATTAAGGGTCATCTAACTAGAATGCACAACTTTTTACATAGTTATACAGAGGAGAAAAAACCACAGATTTCTAGCAGAATAACAATGTGTGAGCGATTGTGGAATGAATTCGAGGATATTCAATTTCAAATAGAAGCATCAGATGATGATGTAGATATAGATACTCAAAATTTAGAAAGGGATACATTCTTAGATAATTATTTTGATATCTTGGGAAAATTAAATGAATTAAATACTTCTCAAAATGATACAGGTTCAATAAGTAGTGGGAGTGCAGTGTCGCAAAACACAAATAACAGTAACAGTAATGAAATAAAATTACCTGCAGTAGAGGTGCCGGTTTTTCATGGCTCATATGAAACTTGGTTGGAGTTTCATGATTTGTTTAAAACGGTCATTCATTGTAATCCTTCGTTGGGAGACACACAAAAGTTTTACTATCTAAAGAAGGCTTTAAAGGGTAATGCGGCTGATGTATTGCAATCTTTAGAAAACACTGCGACAGGTTACAATGAAGCATGGAAATTATTAAAGGATACGTACGAAAACAAAAAATTAATAGGTTTAAGTCATTTAGATTCATTATTAGGGTTTCCTGCAATGGCTAAAGAGTCTTACAATCAAGTACAAAAATTTCTAAATCAGATACGGAAGGATTTACGTTCATTAAAAACCTTGAATTTACCTGTAGATAGTTGGGATGTTATTCTAATTTATTTGCTTGAATCCAAACTGGATCCAGTAACAAGAAAAGACTGGAGGAAAAGTATACCTTTAAATAATTTTTCTGACTTGCCAACTTTTATTAGTTTTTTGAGTCATAAATGTCAACAATTATTGGAGGCTGAGAAGGATAAGAAGTCACTTGATAAGGTTCATTTTTCGGATGCGAAACAGGGTAGGGATAATAAAAATATATCGAGGTCATTTGTTTCTACTGAAAATACTAGATGTTGTGTTTTGTGTAAGAAGGCAGGACATGTTTTGCGAGAATGTAAGAGGTTTTTAGATATGACCAGGGTCAACAGGAGAGCGGTGATTGCTAGGGAAAATCTCTGTTATAATTGTTTGAAGGGAGGACATAGAGTTCGGAATTGTAGTGGAAAGGGTTGCACGCAGTGTAGCAAACGACATCATGTGTTAATTCATGATGATCAGTCACCAGCAGAGACTGGAAATAGTGGATCGATGATTCAATGTCATCTGGAAAGAAATGAGGAGACAGCTGCAGGATTGATTGATGGTCAAGGCGAACCAGGGGCGAGTTTTAATGGTCATTCCATGGTTGCAGCGCTACCGGTTGGTTCACAAGGTGTTTCAGAGGTGTTACTATCCACAGCGTTGATTCAGGTAAAAGATAAATTTGGAAATTTACTCGATTGTAGGGCATTATTGGATTGTGGTTCGCAATCGTCCTTTATGACAGAAGAGTTGCATAAAAGACTGGGATTTTCAAGCAAGCACATAGATATTGATGTTAGGGGGATAGGGAATGGATCAACTTATGTAAATTGCTGTTCTAGTGTCATTGTTCGATCTCCTGTAACAGGGTATGAATTTCAGGAATCATTTTTAGTAATAAACAATATTGCACAGAACATTCCGTCAATATCTATTGATGTTAAACAATTAAGTATACCTAACGATATCAAGTTAGCCGATGTTTCGTTCGGAAAGGTGAATAAGATAGACGTTTTATTGGGAGCTAATGTTTTTTGGGATTTATTAGAAGGGGAAAGATTTAGAGTTGGTGCAGGAGGAACTATTGTTCAGAACACTAAGTTAGGATGGATAGTATCTGGGCCAGTTTTAGTTGCTTCAAATAAAACTTGTTCCAAAGGGAAGATCAGTTCTTGTCATTTAAGTATAAACAAGAAAATTCAGGATCAGATTCAAAAGTTTTGGGAACTTGAAGAGTATCCCAGGGAAAAATTATTAACCAAAGAGGAAGAGCAGTGTGAGAAGATATTTAATGATAACACTATTAGGGATTCGCACGGAAGGTTCACTGTTTCATTGCCATTCAGATTAGGGAATCCGGGGATTGGATCGTCATATGACATAGCTTACAAAAGATTTATTCAATTAGAAAGAAAATTAAGGAAAAATGACAAGCATAGGGTTCAGTACGATAAATTTATTAGGGAATATGAGGAATTGGGACACATGACGAAATTGGGAAACAATCAGAATTTGGATATTAAATCACTTGAAGGATCTCGTATTTGTTACCTTCCCCATCATTGTGTGATTAAGGAAAACTCGTCTACCACCAAATTGAGGGTTGTATTTGATGCTAGTTCAAAAACAAGTAATGGGTTGTCATTGAATAATAATCTTTTGACAGGTCCTAAATTGCAGGATGATATTTTTTCTATTCTAGTTCGTTTTCGAGAATATTTTATTGTGCTATCGGCAGATGTGGAAAAAATGTATCGTCAGGTAAAAATTAGGGATAAAGACAGGGATTATCAACGAATCTTGTGGCGTTACTGTTCAGATGAACCTATGGGAATTTATAGATTGAACACGATCACGTACGGAATAACTTGCGCAGGTTACTTAGCTGTTAAATGTTTACAACAGTTGGGTATTGAGAATGAAACCAAATTTGCTGAAGCCAGCAGAATAATCAGTAGGGATTTTTATATTGACGATCTGTTATCAGGGGCCAACTCAGTAGAAGGAGCTAAAAGACTTAAGGGTGAGATCGATGCAAGCGGAAGTGGGCATCAAATGCGAGGGAGGTTTTGTCTGACGAGGAAAATGTTGACAATGTAGATCATTACATAGCTAATGAATCAGATACTTCGAAAACCTTGGGATTAGTGTGGAAATCAACAGAGGATTCATTACACTACGACATTAACACAGATATCCAGATAACTGTACAGGTTACGAAAAGAATGATTTTGTCTTTGGTTTCGCAGGTTTTTGATCCATTAGGGTTGGTAGGTCCGGTGATTGTTCGCGGAAAATTATTACTTCAGTTGTTGTGGAAGGGAAAATATGACTGGGATGATGAGGTTTCGGATGAATTAAAAGTATTTTGGAATAAGTTTAAGAATGATTTATTAGGCTTGCGGAATCTACAGATAGTGAGGCGAGTTGTAATTGAAAATCCAGTTATTGTACAATTACACTGTTTTTGTGATGCTTCGAATATTGCGTATGGAACTTGCATTTATATTAGATCCATAGATAGCTTCGGTAATCATTTTGTAAAATTGTTATGCTCCAAATCACGTATTGCTCCATTAAAGGTTGTATCATTGCCAAGGTTAGAATTATGCGGAGCTTTACTGGCAGCTAAATTAGTTGATTCGGTTTTAGAATCCATGAATTCACGACCCGAGGGTGTTTTTTTCTGGTGTGATTCTGAGATTGTGTTGTCATGGTTGGCAGCAGAACCGTCTCAATGGGCTACCTTTGTAGCAAATAGGGGTTGCAGAAATTCAGTTGTTGACACAAACAGGATGTTGGAATCATGTCAGTTCAGAAGACAATCCAGCTGACATCATATCCAGAGGAAAGAGTGGCAGTGACCTACTTAATTGTGGTTTGTGGTGGCAGGGCCCAGATTGGTTAGGTCAACATGTTGAATCGTGGCCTAGCAAGAAGGTATCTAATATTGTGGAAATGCCAGAACGAAAATCAATTCGTCAAGTATTTTTGGTTCAGTTAGGTCAGGATATTTTAAACAATTATTCTAGTATTAGGAAATTACAAAGAGTTTTGGGTTATGTTCTCCGTTTTGTTTATAATTGTAGATATAAGAGTCGTAGGTGTGGTGAATTATCAGTTGATGAATTGGAGAATTCCATGTCAACCATATTAAGGTTGACTCAATATAATCAGTTTTACAGGGAAGTTTCGGCATTAAAGAATAACAAGGATCTACCACGCGATAGTAAATTGTTATGTCTTAGACCGTTCATGGATAAAAATGGGATTATAAGAGTTGGAGGGCGGTTAAATAATTCCCAACTTAATTTTGATCAGAAACATCCAGTCATATTATCAGGTAAAGAAAATATTACTAAATTAATTGTGCAAAATGAACACAAGCGAATGTTGCATGCAGGACCGCAAGCATTATTATGTCATATAAGACAAAAATATTGGATACTTTCAGGTAGACAATTTGTTAGAAGTGTTTTGTCTAAGTGTCAAGTATGCTTTAAATCTCGTCCTCAAGTAATGAAGCAAATAATGGGAGATTTGCCAAATCATCGTGTCACACCTACCAGACCCTTTTGTATTTGTGGAATTGACTATGCAGGGCCATTTAATATTAGGGTTAATAAAATTAGAGGGTCAGTTGTAACAAAAGCTTATCTGTGTGTATTTGTATGTTTTGCGACACGTGCAGTGCACTTAGAAATTGTTAGCGATTTAACAACGGAGTGTTTTTTAAACTGTTTTAAAAGATTTATTTCGAGAAGGGGATTGTGTGCACATATTTACTCAGATAATGCTACCAATTTCATTGGTGCTTCTAATCATTTGAAAGATTTATTGCATTTTTTAAAAAATGAAGTGGTTCAACAAGAGTTTTATAAATATTTTTCGGAATTGGGTATAAAATGGCATTTCATTCCTCCAAGATCGCCGCACTTTGGGGGTCTATGGGAAGCTGTGGTGAAATCTGCTAAATATCATCTGGTACGGGTTGTCGGAGAACAAATTTTAAGTTTTGAAGAATTTAACACCATAGTAATACAGGTAGAATCATGCTTAAATTGTAGACCTTTGACTCCTCTTTCCGATAATCCTGAAGACCTAGATTACTTGACACCAGGCCATTTCCTTATTGGTACTTACTTTTCGTCGTGTCCACAAGCGGATTTAAAAGGATGTCACATGAACAGATTAAAAAGATATCAACTTTTAACCCAAATGTTTCAAGGGTTTTGGACAAGGTGGTCGAAGGAGTATTTGGGTCAGCTACAGCGACCAAGCAAATGGCACAAGGAAAAGGCTGAAATACGGGTTGGCGATCTTGTAATTTTGAAGGAAGATGGTCTTCCTCCACTTCGTTGGAAACTAGGAAGAGTTACAGATCTTCACCCAGGGAAGGACAACATTTGCAGAGTAGTGACTGTGAAAACTTCACAAGGTGTTTTTAAGAGAGCATTAGCAAGGTGCTGTCTCTTGCCCATGGACAATTAAAACATAAGTGTTGAACGGTGTGCATTCAAGGGGGGCGGTATGTTGCGTATTAGTTGCCCACTGTGCGGAGTTGGCAACCCCGAAGAAAAAATCTTACGCCGAATGGTGCGCGCCCTTAGAGTGTCGTACCCTTACTCAGTAACTGTCGAGTCACCGATCGATAAAGAACTATATTTAAGATACAGTCCATTTATATTGTTTGTTTTCAAGTTATTATTTGTTATTAAATAGTTTTGAGAAATCAGCGAATTTTATTTTGGTATGCTCAGATGCATAACACCGTCATTTTTTTTTACTTTAGATGGGGTCGCCACCTCTTTAATATAATGGGGTTGCCATTATACCGTCATTTTTTTTTACTTTAGATGGGGTTGCCATCTCTTTAATATAATTGGGTTGCCATTATACCGTCTTTTTTTTTTACTTTAGATGGGGTTGCCACCTCTTTAATATAATGGGGTTGCCATTATACCGTCATTTTTTTTTACTTTAGATGGGGTCGCCACCTCTTTAATATAATTGGGTTGCCATTATACCGTCATTTTTTTTTACTTTAGATGGGGTTGCCACCTCTTTAATATAATGGGGTTGCCATTATACTGTCTTTTTTTTTACTTTAGATGGGGTCGCCACCTCTTTAATATAATGGGGTTGCCATTATACCGTCTTTTTTTTTTACTTTAGATGGGGTTGCCACCTCTTTAATATAATGGGGTTGCCATTATACCGTCTTTTTTTTTTACTTTAGATGGGGTTGCCATCTCTTTAATATAATTGGGTTGCCATTATACCGTCATTTTTTTTACTTTAGATGGGGTTGCCATCTCTTTAATATAATTGGGTTGCCATTATACCGTCTTTTTTTTTTACTTTAGATGGGGTTGCCACCTCTTTAATATAATGGGGTTGCCATTATACCGTCATTTTTTTTTACTTTAGATGGGGTCGCCACCTCTTTAATATAATGGGGTTGCCATTATACCGTCTTTTTTTTTTACTTTAGATGGGGTTGCCATCTCTTTAATATAATTGGGTTGCCATTATACCGTCTTTTTTTTTTACTTTAGATGGGGTTGCCATCTCTTTAATATAATTGGGTTGCCATTATACCGTCATTTTTTTTACTTTAGATGGGGTTGCCACCTCTTTAATATAATGGGGTTGCCATTATACCGTCATTTTTTTTTACTTTAGATGGGGTTGCCACCTCTTTAATATAATGGGGTTGCCATTATACCGTCTTTTTTTTTACTTTAGATGGGGTTGCCATCTCTTTAATATAATTGGGTTGCCATTATACCGTCTTTTTTTTTTACTTTAGATGGGGTTGCCACCTCTTTAATATAATGGGGTTGCCATTATACCGTCATTTTTTTTTACTTTAGATGGGGTCGCCACCTCTTTAATATAATGGGGTTGCCATTATACCGTCTTTTTTTTTTACTTTAGATGGGGTTGCCATCTCTTTAATATAATTGGGTTGCCATTATACCGTCTTTTTTTTTTACTTTAGATGGGGTTGCCATCTCTTTAATATAATTGGGTTGCCATTATACCGTCATTTTTTTTACTTTAGATGGGGTTGCCACCTCTTTAATATAATGGGGTTGCCATTATACCGTCATTTTTTTTTACTTTAGATGGGGTTGCCACCTCTTTAATATAATGGGGTTGCCATTATACCGTCTTTTTTTTTACTTTAGATGGGGTTGCCATCTCTTTAATATAATTGGGTTGCCATTATACCGTCATTTTTTTTACTTTAGATGGGGTTGCCACCTCTTTAATATAATGGGGTTGCCATTATACCGTCATTTTTTTTTACTTTAGATGGGGTCGCCACCTCTTTAATATAATGGGGTTGCCATTATACCGTCATTTTTTTTTACTTTAGATGGGGTTGCCACCTCTTTAATATAATGGGGTTGCCATTATACCGTCATTTTTTTTTACTTTAGATGGGGTTGCCACCTCTTTAATATAATGGGGTTGCCATTATACCGTCATTTTTTTTTACTTTAGATGGGGTTGCCATCTCTTTAATATAATTGGGTTGCCATTATACCGTCTTTTTTTTTTACTTTAGATGGGGTTGCCACCTCTTTAATATAATGGGGTTGCCATTATACCGTCTTTTTTTTTTACTTTAGATGGGGTTGCCACCTCTTTAATATAATGGGGTTGCCATTATACCGTCATTTTTTTTACTTTAGATGGGGTTGCCATCTCTTTAATATAATGGGGTTGCCATTATACCGTCATTTTTTTTACTTTAGATGGGGTTGCCACCTCTTTAATATAATGGGGTTGCCATTATACCGTCATTTTTTTTACTTTAGATGGGGTTGCCACCTCTTTAATATAATGGGGTTGCCATTATACTGTCTTTTTTTTTTACTTTAGATGGGGTTGCCACCTCTTTAATATAATGGGGTTGCCATTATACCGTCATTTTTTTTACTTTAGATGGGGTTGCCACCTCTTTAATATAATGGGGTTGCCATTATACCGTCATTTTTTTTACTTTAGATGGGGTTGCCACCTCTTTAATATAATGGGGTTGCCATTATACCGTCATTTTTTTTTACTTTAGATGGGGTTGCCACCTCTTTAATATAATGGGGTTGCCATTATACCGTCATTTTGTTTACTTTAGATGGGGTTGCCACCTCTTTAATATAATGGGGTTGCCATTATACCGTCTTTTTTTTTTACTTTAGATGGGGTTGCCACCTCTTTAATATAATGGGGTTGCCATTATACCGTCATTTTGTTTACTTTAGATGGGGTTGCCACCTCTTTAATATAATGGGGTTGCCATTATACCGTCTTTTTTTTTTACTTTAGATGGGGTTGCCACCTCTTTAATATAATGGGGTTGCCATTATACCGTCATTTTGTTTACTTTAGATGGGGTTGCCACCTCTTTAATATAATGGGGTTGCCATTATACCGTCTTTTTTTTTTACTTTAGATGGGGTTGCCACCTCTTTAATATAATGGGGTTGCCATTATACCGTCATTTTGTTTACTTTAGATGGGGTTGCCACCTCTTTAATATAATGGGGTTGCCATTATACCGTCTTTTTTTTTTACTTTAGATGGGGTTGCCACCTCTTTAATATAATGGGGTTGCCATTATACCGTCATTTTTTTTTACTTTAGATGGGGTTGCCATCTCTTTAATATAATTGGGTTGCCATTATACCGTCTTTTTTTTTTACTTTAGATGGGGTTGCCACCTCTTTAATATAATGGGGTTGCCATTATACCGTCATTTTTTTTTACTTTAGATGGGGTTGCCACCTCTTTAATATAATTGGGTTGCCATTATACCGTGTTTTTTTTTACTTTAGATGGGGTTGCCACCTCTTTAATATAATGGGGTTGCCATTATACCGTCATTTTTTTTTACTTTAGATGGGGTTGCCACCTCTTTAATATAATGGGGTTGCCATTATACCGTCATTTTTTTTTACTTTAGATGGGGTTGCCACCTCTTTAATATAATGGGGTTGCCATTATACCGTCATTTTTTTTTACTTTAGATGGGGTTGCCATCTCTTTAATATAATGGGGTTGCCATTATACCGTCATTTTTTTTACTTTAGATGGGGTTGCCACCTCTTTAATATAATGGGGTTGCCATTATACCGTCATTTATTTTACTTTAGATGGGGTTGCCACCTCTTTAATATAATGGGGTTGCCATTATACCGTCATTTTTTTTACTTTAGATGGGGTTGCCACCTCTTTAATATAATGGGGTTGCCATTATACCGTCATTTTTTTTACTTTAGATGGGGTTGCCACCTCTTTAATATAATGGGGTTGCCATTATACTGTCTTTTTTTTTTTACTTTAGATGGGGTTGCCACCTCTTTAATATAATGGGGTTGCCATTATACCGTCATTTTTTTTACTTTAGATGGGGTTGCCACCTCTTTAATATAATGGGGTTGCCATTATACCGTCATTTTGTTTACTTTAGATGGGGTTGCCACCTCTTTAATATAATGGGGTTGCCATTATACCGTCTTTTTTTTTTACTTTAGATGGGGTTGCCACCTCTTTAATATAATGGGGTTGCCATTATACCGTCATTTTTTTTACTTTAGATGGGGTTGCCACCTCTTTAATATAATGGGGTTGCCATTATACCGTCTTTTTTTTTTACTTTAGATGGGGTTGCCACCTCTTTAATATAATGGGGTTGCCATTATACCGTCATTTTGTTTACTTTAGATGGGGTTGCCACCTCTTTAATATAATGGGGTTGCCATTATACCGTCATTTTTTTTTACTTTAGATGGGGTTGCCATCTCTTTAATATAATGGGGTTGCCATTATACCGTCATTTTTTTTACTTTAGATGGGGTTGCCACCTCTTTAATATAATGGGGTTGCCATTATACCGTCATTTATTTTACTTTAGATGGGGTTGCCACCTCTTTAATATAATGGGGTTGCCATTATACCGTCATTTTTTTTACTTTAGATGGGGTTGCCACCTCTTTAATATAATGGGGTTGCCATTATACCGTCATTTTTTTTACTTTAGATGGGGTTGCCACCTCTTTAATATAATGGGGTTGCCATTATACCGTCATTTTTTTTACTTTAGATGGGGTTGCCATCTCTTTAATATAATGGGGTTGCCATTATATCGTCATATCATTTTTTTTTTTTACTTTAGATGGGGTCGCTACCTCTTTAATATAATGGGGTTGCCATTATACCGTCATTTTTTTTTACTTTAGATGGGGTTGCCACCTCTTTAATATAATGGGGTTGCCATTATACCGTCTTTTTTTTTTACTTTAGATGGGGTTGCCACCTCTTTAATATAATGGGGTTGCCATTATACCGTCATTTTTTTTACTTTAGATGGGGTTGCCACCTCTTTAATATAATGGGGTTGCCATTATACCGTCATTTTTTTTACTTTAGATGGGGTTGCCATCTCTTTAATATAATGGGGTTGCCATTATATCGTCATATCATTTTTTTTTTTTACTTTAGATGGGGTCGCTACCTCTTTAATATAATGGGGTTGCCATTATACCGTCATTTTTTTTTACTTTAGATGGGGTTGCCACCTCTTTAATATAATGGGGTTGCCATTATACCGTCATTTTTTTTTACTTTAGATGGGGTTGCCACCTCTTTAATATAATGGGGTTGCCATTATACCGTCATTTTTTTTACTTTAGATGGGGTTGCCACCTCTTTAATATAATGGGGTTGCCATTATACCGTCTTTTTTTTTTTACTTTAGATGGGGTTGCCACCTCTTTAATATAATGGGGTTGCCATTATACCGTCATTTTTTTTTACTTTAGATGGGGTTGCCACCTCTTTAATATAATGGGGTTGCCATTATACCGTCATTTTTTTTTACTTTAGATGGGGTTGCCACCTCTTTAATATAATGGGGTTGCCATTATACCGTCATTTTTTTTTTACTTTAGATGGGGTTGCCACCTCTTTAATATAATGGGGTTGCCATTATACCGTCATTTTTTTTTACTTTAGATGGGGTTGCCATCTCTTTAATATAATGGGGTTGCCATTATACCGTCATTTTTTTTTACTTTAGATGGGGTTGCCACCTCTTTAATATAATGGGGTTGCCATTATACCGTCATTTTTTTTTACTTTAGATGGGGTTGCCACCTCTTTAATATAATGGGGTTGCCATTATACCGTCATTTTTTTTTACTTTAGATGGGGTTGCCACCTCTTTAATATAATGGGGTTGCCATTATACCGTCTTTTTTTTTACTTTAGATGGGGTTGCCACCTCTTTAATATAATGGGGTTGCCATTATACCGTCATTTTTTTTTACTTTAGATGGGGTTGCCACCTCTTTAATATAATGGGGTTGCCATTATACCGTCATTTTTTTTTACTTTAGATGGGGTTGCCACCTCTTTAATATAATGGGGTTGCCATTATACCGTCATTTTTTTTTTACTTTAGATGGGGTTGCCACCTCTTTAATATAATGGGGTTGCCATTATACCGTCATTTTTTTTTACTTTAGATGGGGTTGCCACCTCTTTAATATAATGGGGTTGCCATTATACCGTCATTTTTTTTTACTTTAGATGGGGTTGCCACCTCTTTAATATAATGGGGTTGCCATTATACCGTCTTTTTTTTTATTTTAGATGGGGTTGCCACCTCTTTAATATAATGGGGTTGCCATTATACCGTCATTTTTTTTTACTTTAGATGGGGTTGCCACCTCTTTAATTTAATGGGGTTGCCATTATACCGTCATTTTTTTTTACTTTAGATGGGGTTGCCACCTCTTTAATATAATGGGGTTGCCATTATACCGTCATTTTTTTTTTACTTTAGATGGGGTTGCCACCTCTTTAATATAATGGGGTTGCCATTATACCGTCATTTTTTTTTACTTTAGATGGGGTTGCCACCTCTTTAATATAATGGGGTTGCCATTATACCGTCATTTTTTTTTACTTTAGATGGGGTTGCCACCTCTTTAATATAATGGGGTTGCCATTATACCGTCTTTTTTTTTACTTTAGATGGGGTTGCCATCTCTTTAATATAATGGGGTTGCCATTATATCGTCATATCATTTTTTTTTTTTTTACTTTAGATGGGGTCGCCACCTCTTTAATATAATGGGGTTGCCATTATACCGTCATTTTTTTTTACTTTAGATGGGGTTGCCACCTCTTTAATATAATGGGGTTGCCATTATACCGTCTTTTTTTTTTTACTTTAGATGGGGTCGCCACCTCTTTAATATAATGGGGTTGCCATTATACCGTCATTTTTTTTTACTTTAGATGGGGTTGCCATCTCTTTAATATAATGGGGTTGCCATTATACCGTCATTTTTTTTACTTTAGATGGGGTTGCCACCTCTTTAATATAATGGGGTTGCCATTATACCGTCATTTATTTTACTTTAGATGGGGTTGCCACCTCTTTAATATAATGGGGTTGCCATTATACCGTCATTTTTTTTACTTTAGATGGGGTTGCCACCTCTTTAATATAATGGGGTTGCCATTATACCGTCATTTTTTTTACTTTAGATGGGGTTGCCACCTCTTTAATATAATGGGGTTGCCATTATACCGTCATTTTTTTTACTTTAGATGGGGTTGCCATCTCTTTAATATAATGGGGTTGCCATTATATCGTCATATCATTTTTTTTTTTTACTTTAGATGGGGTCGCTACCTCTTTAATATAATGGGGTTGCCATTATACCGTCATTTTTTTTTACTTTAGATGGGGTTGCCACCTCTTTAATATAATGGGGTTGCCATTATACCGTCATTTTTTTTTACTTTAGATGGGGTTGCCACCTCTTTAATATAATGGGGTTGCCATTATACCGTCATTTTTTTTTACTTTAGATGGGGTTGCCACCTCTTTAATTTAATGGGGTTGCCATTATACCGTCATTTTTTTTTACTTTAGATGGGGTTGCCACCTCTTTAATATAATGGGGTTGCCATTATACCGTCATTTTTTTTTTTACTTTAGATGGGGTTGCCACCTCTTTAATATAATGGGGTTGCCATTATACCGTCATTTTTTTTTACTTTAGATGGGGTTGCCACCTCTTTAATATAATGGGGTTGCCATTATACCGTCATTTTTTTTTACTTTAGATGGGGTTGCCACCTCTTTAATATAATGGGGTTGCCATTATACCGTCTTTTTTTTTACTTTAGATGGGGTTGCCATCTCTTTAATATAATGGGGTTGCCATTATATCGTCATATCATTTTTTTTTTTTTTACTTTAGATGGGGTCGCCACCTCTTTAATATAATGGGGTTGCCATTATACCGTCATTTTTTTTTACTTTAGATGGGGTTGCCACCTCTTTAATATAATGGGGTTGCCATTATACCGTCATTTTTTTTACTTTAGATGGGGTTGCCACCTCTTTAATATAATGGGGTTGCCATTATACCGTCTTTTTTTTTTTACTTTAGATGGGGTTGCCACCTCTTTAATATAATGGGGTTGCCATTATACCGTCATTTTTTTTTACTTTAGATGGGGTTGCCACCTCTTTAATATAATGGGGTTGCCATTATACCGTCATTTTTTTTTACTTTAGATGGGGTTGCCACCTCTTTAATATAATGGGGTTGCCATTATACCGTCATTTTTTTTTACTTTAGATGGGGTTGCCACCTCTTTAATATAATGGGGTTGCCATTATACCGTCATTTTTTTTTACTTTAGATGGGGTTGCCATCTCTTTAATATAATGGGGTTGCCATTATACCGTCATTTTTTTTTACTTTAGATGGGGTTGCCACCTCTTTAATATAATGGGGTTGCCATTATACCGTCATTTTTTTTTACTTTAGATGGGGTTGCCACCTCTTTAATATAATGGGGTTGCCATTATACCGTCATTTTTTTTTACTTTAGATGGGGTTGCCACCTCTTTAATATAATGGGGTTGCCATTATACCGTCTTTTTTTTTACTTTAGATGGGGTTGCCACCTCTTTAATATAATGGGGTTGCCATTATACCGTCATTTTTTTTTACTTTAGATGGGGTTGCCACCTCTTTAATATAATGGGGTTGCCATTATACCGTCATTTTTTTTTACTTTAGATGGGGTTGCCACCTCTTTAATATAATGGGGTTGCCATTATACCGTCATTTTTTTTTACTTTAGATGGGGTTGCCACCTCTTTAATATAATGGGGTTGCCATTATACCGTCATTTTTTTTTACTTTAGATGGGGTTGCCACCTCTTTAATATAATGGGGTTGCCATTATACCGTCATTTTTTTTTACTTTAGATGGGGTTGCCACCTCTTTAATATAATGGGGTTGCCATTATACCGTCTTTTTTTTTATTTTAGATGGGGTTGCCACCTCTTTAATATAATGGGGTTGCCATTATACCGTCATTTTTTTTTACTTTAGATGGGGTTGCCACCTCTTTAATTTAATGGGGTTGCCATTATACCGTCATTTTTTTTTACTTTAGATGGGGTTGCCACCTCTTTAATATAATGGGGTTGCCATTATACCGTCATTTTTTTTTTTACTTTAGATGGGGTTGCCACCTCTTTAATATAATGGGGTTGCCATTATACCGTCTTTTTTTTTTACTTTAGATGGGGTTGCCACCTCTTTAATATAATGGGGTTGCCATTATACCGTCATTTTTTTTTACTTTAGATGGGGTTGCCACCTCTTTAATATAATGGGGTTGCCATTATACCGTCTTTTTTTTTATTTTAGATGGGGTTGCCACCTCTTTAATATAATGGGGTTGCCATTATACCGTCATTTTTTTTTACTTTAGATGGGGTTGCCACCTCTTTAATTTAATGGGGTTGCCATTATACCGTCATTTTTTTTTACTTTAGATGGGGTTGCCACCTCTTTAATATAATGGGGTTGCCATTATACCGTCTTTTTTTTTTTACTTTAGATGGGGTTGCCACCTCTTTAATATAATGGGGTTGCCATTATACCGTCATTTTTTTTTACTTTAGATGGGGTTGCCACCTCTTTAATATAATGGGGTTGCCATTATACCGTCATTTTTTTTTTACTTTAGATGGGGTTGCCACCTCTTTAATATAATGGGGTTGCCATTATACCGTCATTTTTTTTTACTTTAGATGGGGTTGCCACCTCTTTAATATAATGGGGTTGCCATTATACCGTCATTTTTTTTTACTTTAGATGGGGTTGCCACCTCTTTAATATAATGGGGTTGCCATTATACCGTCTTTTTTTTTATTTTAGATGGGGTTGCCACCTCTTTAATATAATGGGGTTGCCATTATACCGTCTTTTTTTTTTTACTTTAGATGGGGTTGCCACCTCTTTAATATAATGGGGTTGCCATTATACCGTCATTTTTTTTTACTTTAGATGGGGTTGCCACCTCTTTAATATAATGGGGTTGCCATTATACCGTCTTTTTTTTACTTTAGATGGGGTTGCCACCTCTTTAATATAATGGGGTTGCCATTATATCGTCATATCATTTTTTTTTTTTTTTACTTTAGATGGGGTCGCTACCTCTTTAATATAATGGGGTTGCCATTATACCGTCTTTTTTTTTACTTTAGATGGGGTTGCCACCTCTTTAATATAATGGGGTTGCCATTATACCGTCATTTTTTTTTACTTTAGATGGGGTTGCCACCTCTTTAATATAATGGGGTTGCCATTATACCGTCTTTTTTTTTTTACTTTAGATGGGGTTGCCACCTCTTTAATATAATGGGGTTGCCATTATACCGTCATTTTTTTTTACTTTAGATGGGGTTGCCACCTCTTTAATATAATGGGGTTGCCATTATACCGTCTTTTTTTTTACTTTAGATGGGGTTGCCACCTCTTTAATATAATGGGGTTGCCATTATATCGTCATATCATTTTTTTTTTTTTTTACTTTAGATGGGGTCGCTACCTCTTTAATATAATGGGGTTGCCATTATACCGTCTTTTTTTTTACTTTAGATGGGGTTGCCACCTCTTTAATATAATGGGGTTGCCATTATACCGTCTTTTTTTTTTACTTTAGATGGGGTCGCCACCTCTTTAATATAATGGGGTTGCCATTATACCGTCATTTTTTTTTACTTTAGATGGGGTTGCCACCTCTTTAATATAATGGGGTTGCCATTATACCGTCATTTTTTTTTACTTTAGATGGGGTTGCCACCTCTTTAATATAATGGGGTTGCCATTATACCGTCTTTTTTTTTACTTTAGATGGGGTTGCCATCTCTTTAATATAATGGGGTTGCCATTATATCGTCATATCATTTTTTTTTTTTTTACTTTAGATGGGGTCGCTACCTCTTTAATATAATGGGGTTGCCATTATACCGTCATTTTTTTTTACTTTAGATGGGGTCGCTACCTCTTTAATATAATGGGGTTGCCATTATACCGTCTTTTTTTTTACTTTAGATGGGGTTGCCACCTCTTTAATATAAATGGGGTTGCCATTATACCGTCTTTTTTTTTTACTTTAGATGGGGTCGCCACCTCTTTAATATAATGGGGTTGCCATTATACCGTCATTTTTTTTTACTTTAGATGGGGTTGCCACCTCTTTAATATAATGGGGTTGCCATTATACCGTCATTTTTTTTTACTTTAGATGGGGTTGCCACCTCTTTAATATAATGGGGTTGCCATTATACCGTCTTTTTTTTTACTTTAGATGGGGTTGCCATCTCTTTAATATAATGGGGTTGCCATTATATCGTCATATCATTTTTTTTTTTTTTTACTTTAGATGGGGTCGCTACCTCTTTAATATAATGGGGTTGCCATTATACCGTCATTTTTTTTTACTTTAGATGGGGTTGCCATCTCTTTAATATAATGGGGTTGCCATTATACCGTCTTTTTTTTTACTTTAGATGGGGTCGCCACCTCTTTAATATAATGGGGTTGCCATTATACCGTCATTTTTTTTTACTTTAGATGGGGTTGCCACCTCTTTAATATAATGGGGTTGCCATTATACCGTCTTTTTTTTTTACTTTAGATGGGGTTGCCACCTCTTTAATATAATGGGGTTGCCATTATACCGTCATTTTTTTTTACTTTAGATGGGGTTGCCACCTCTTTAATATAATGGGGTTGCCATTATACCGTCATTTTTTTTTACTTTAGATGGGGTTGCCATCTCTTTAATATAATGGGGTTGCCATTATACCGTCATTTTTTTTTACTTTAGATGGGGTTGCCACCTCTTTAATATAATGGGGTTGCCATTATACCGTCTTTTTTTTTACTGTAGATGGGGTTGCCATCTCTTTAATATAATGGGGTTGCCATTATATCGTCATATCATTTTTTTTTTTTTTACTTTAGATGGGGTCGCTACCTCTTTAATATAATGGGGTTGCCATTATACCGTCATTTTTTTTTACTTTAGATGGGGTTGCCATCTCTTTAATATAATGGGGTTGCCATTATACCGTCATTTTTTTTTACTTTAGATGGGGTTGCCACCTCTTTAATATAATGGGGTTGCCATTATACCGTCTTTTTTTTTACTTTAGATGGGGTTGCCATCTCTTTAATATAATGGGGTTGCCATTATATCGTCATATCATTTTTTTTTTTTTACTTTAGATGGGGTCGCTACCTCTTTAATATAATGGGGTTGCCATTATACCGTCATTTTTTTTTACTTTAGATGGGGTTGCCATCTCTTTAATATAATGGGGTTGCCATTATACCGTCTTTTTTTTTTCACTTTAGATGGGGTTGCCACCTCTTTAATATAATGGGGTTGCCATTATACCGTCTTTTTTTTTTACTTTAGATGGGGTTGCCACCTCTTTAATATAATGGGGTTGCCATTATACCGTCATTTTTTTTTACTTTAGATGGGGTTGCCACCTCTTTAATATAATGGGGTTGCCATTATACCGTCATTTTTTTTTACTTTAGATGGGGTTGCCACCTCTTTAATATAATGGGGTTGCCATTATACCGTCTTTTTTTTTACTTTAGATGGGGTTGCCACCTCTTTAATATAATGGGGTTGCCATTATACCGTCTTTTTTTTTTACTTTAGATGGGGTCGCCACCTCTTTAATATAATGGGGTTGCCATTATACCGTCATTTTTTTTTACTTTAGATGGGGTTGCCATCTCTTTAATATAATGGGGTTGCCATTATACCGTCATTTTTTTTTACTTTAGATGGGGTTGCCACCTCTTTAATATAATGGGGTTGCCATTATACCGTCTTTTTTTTTACTGTAGATGGGGTTGCCATCTCTTTAATATAATGGGGTTGCCATTATATCGTCATATCATTTTTTTTTTTTTTTACTTTAGATGGGGTCGCTACCTCTTTAATATAATGGGGTTGCCATTATACCGTCATTTTTTTTTACTTTAGATGGGGTTGCCACCTCTTTAATATAATGGGGTTGCCATTATACCGTCTTTTTTTTTTACTTTAGATGGGGTTGCCAGCTCTTTAATATAATGGGGTTGCCATTATACCGTCATTTTTTTTTACTTTAGATGGGGTTGCCACCTCTTTAATATAATGGGGTTGCCATTATGCCGTCATTTTTTTTTACTTTAGATGGGGTTGCCACCTCTTTAATATAATGGGGTTGCCATTATACCGTCTTTTTTTTTTACTTTAGATGGGGTTGCCACCTCTTTAATATAATGGGGTTGCCATTATACCGTCTTTTTTTTTTACTTTAGATGGGGTCGCCACCTCTTTAATATAATGGGGTTGCCATTATACCGTCATTTTTTTTTACTTTAGATGGGGTTGCCATCTCTTTAATATAATGGGGTTGCCATTATACCGTCATTTTTTTTTACTTTAGATGGGGTTGCCACCTCTTTAATATAATGGGGTTGCCATTATACCGTCTTTTTTTTTTTACTTTAGATGGGGTTGCCACCTCTTTAATATAATGGGGTTGCCATTATACCGTCATTTTTTTTTACTTTAGATGGGGTTGCCATCTCTTTAATATAATGGGGTTGCCATTATACCGTCTTTTTTTTTTACTTTAGATGGGGTCGCCACCTCTTTAATATAATGGGGTTGCCATTATACCGTCATTTTTTTTTACTTTAGATGGGGTTGCCACCTCTTTAATATAATGGGGTTGCCATTATACCGTCTTTTTTTTTTACTTTAGATGGGGTTGCCACCTCTTTAATATAATGGGGTTGCCATTATACCGTCTTTTTTTTTTTACTTTAGATGGGGTTGCCACCTCTTTAATATAATGGGGTTGCCATTATACCGTCATTTTTTTTTACTTTAGATGGGGTTGCCATCTCTTTAATATAATGGGGTTGCCATTATACCGTCATTTTTTTTTACTTTAGATGGGGTTGCCACCTCTTTAATATAATGGGGTTGCCATTATACCGTCATTTTTTTTTACTTTAGATGGGGTTGCCACCTCTTTAATATAATGGGGTTGCCATTATACCGTCATTTTTTTTTACTTTAGATGGGGTTGCCATCTCTTTAATATAATGGGGTTGCCATTATACCGTCATTTTTTTTTACTTTAGATGGGGTTGCCACCTCTTTAATATAATGGGGTTGCCATTATACCGTCATTTTTTTTTACTTTAGATGGGGTTGCCACCTCTTTAATATAATGGGGTTGCCATTATACCGTCTTTTTTTTTTTACTTTAGATGGGGTTGCCACCTCTTTAATATAATGGGGTTGCCATTATACCGTCATTTTTTTTTACTTTAGATGGGGTTGCCACCTCTTTAATATAATGGGGTTGCCATTATACCGTCATTTTTTTTTACTTTAGATGGGGTCGCTACCTCTTTAATATAATGGGGTTGCCATTATACCGTCATTTTTTTTTACTTTAGATGGGGTTGCCACCTCTTTAATATAATGGGGTTGCCATTATACCGTCATTTTTTTTTACTTTAGATGGGGTTGCCACCTCTTTAATATAATGGGGTTGCCATTATACCGTCATTTTTTTTTACTTTAGATGGGGTTGCCACCTCTTTAATATAATGGGGTTGCCATTATACCGTCATTTTTTTTTACTTTAGATGGGGTTGCCACCTCTTTAATATAATGGGGTTGCCATTATACCGTCTTTTTTTTTTACTTTAGATGGGGTTGCCACCTCTTTAATATAATGGGGTTGCCATTATACCGTCTTTTTTTTTTTACTTTAGATGGGGTTGCCACCTCTTTAATATAATGGGGTTGCCATTATACCGTCATTTTTTTTTACTTTAGATGGGGTTGCCACCTCTTTAATATAATGGGGTTGCCATTATACCGTCATTTTTTTTTACTTTAGATGGGGTTGCCACCTCTTTAATATAATGGGGTTGCCATTATACCGTCTTTTTTTTTTTACTTTAGATGGGGTTGCCACCTCTTTAATATAATGGGGTTGCCATTATACCGTCTTTTTTTTTTTACTTTAGATGGGGTTGCCACCTCTTTAATATAATGGGGTTGCCATTATACCGTCATTTTTTTTTACTTTAGATGGGGTTGCCACCTCTTTAATATAATGGGGTTGCCATTATACCGTCATTTTTTTTTACTTTAGATGGGGTTGCCATCTCTTTAATATAATGGGGTTGCCATTATACCGTCTTTTTTTTTTACTTTAGATGGGGTCGCCACCTCTTTAATATAATGGGGTTGCCATTATACCGTCATTTTTTTTTACTTTAGATGGGGTTGCCACCTCTTTAATATAATGGGGTTGCCATTATACCGTCATTTTTTTTTACTTTAGATGGGGTCGCCACCTCTTTAATATAATGGGGTTGCCATTATACCGTCTTTTTTTTTACTTTAGATGGGGTTGCCACCTCTTTAATATAATGGGGTTGCCATTATACCGTCTTTTTTTTTTTACTTTAGATGGGGTTGCCACCTCTTTAATATAATGGGGTTGCCATTATACCGTCATTTTTTTTTACTTTAGATGGGGTTGCCACCTCTTTAATATAATGGGGTTGCCATTATACCGTCATTTTTTTTTACTTTAGATGGGGTCGCCACCTCTTTAATATAATGGGGTTGCCATTATACCGTCTTTTTTTTTTTACTTTAGATGGGGTTGCCACCTCTTTAATATAATGGGGTTGCCATTATACCGTCATTTTTTTTTACTTTAGATGGGGTTGCCACCTCTTTAATATAATGGGGTTGCCATTATACCGTCATTTTTTTTTACTTTAGATGGGGTTGCCACCTCTTTAATATAATGGGGTTGCCATTATACCGTCATTTTTTTTTACTTTAGATGGGGTTGCCACCTCTTTAATATAATGGGGTTGCCATTATACCGTCTTTTTTTTTTTACTTTAGATGGGGTTGCCACCTCTTTAATATAATGGGGTTGCCATTATACCGTCATTTTTTTTTACTTTAGATGGGGTTGCCACCTCTTTAATATAATGGGGTTGCCATTATACCGTCATTTTTTTTTACTTTAGATGGGGTTGCCATCTCTTTAATATAATGGGGTTGCCATTATACCGTCTTTTTTTTTTACTTTAGATGGGGTCGCCACCTCTTTAATATAATGGGGTTGCCATTATACCGTCATTTTTTTTTACTTTAGATGGGGTTGCCACCTCTTTAATATAATGGGGTTGCCATTATACCGTCATTTTTTTTTACTTTAGATGGGGTTGCCACCTCTTTAATATAATGGGGTTGCCATTATACCGTCATTTTTTTTTACTTTAGATGGGGTTGCCATCTCTTTAATATAATGGGGTTGCCATTATACCGTCTTTTTTTTTTACTTTAGATGGGGTCGCCACCTCTTTAATATAATGGGGTTGCCATTATACCGTCATTTTTTTTTACTTTAGATGGGGTTGCCACCTCTTTAATATAATGGGGTTGCCATTATACCGTCATTTTTTTTTACTTTAGATGGGGTTGCCACCTCTTTAATATAATGGGGTTGCCATTATACCGTCTTTTTTTTTTACTTTAGATGGGGTTGCCACCTCTTTAATATAATGGGGTTGCCATTATACCGTCTTTTTTTTTTTACTTTAGATGGGGTTGCCACCTCTTTAATATAATGGGGTTGCCATTATACCGTCATTTTTTTTTACTTTAGATGGGGTTGCCACCTCTTTAATATAATGGGGTTGCCATTATACCGTCATTTTTTTTTACTTTAGATGGGGTTGCCACCTCTTTAATATAATGGGGTTGCCATTATACCGTCTTTTTTTTTTTACTTTAGATGGGGTTGCCACCTCTTTAATATAATGGGGTTGCCATTATACCGTCTTTTTTTTTTTACTTTAGATGGGGTTGCCACCTCTTTAATATAATGGGGTTGCCATTATACCGTCATTTTTTTTTACTTTAGATGGGGTTGCCACCTCTTTAATATAATGGGGTTGCCATTATACCGTCATTTTTTTTTACTTTAGATGGGGTTGCCATCTCTTTAATATAATGGGGTTGCCATTATACCGTCTTTTTTTTTTACTTTAGATGGGGTCGCCACCTCTTTAATATAATGGGGTTGCCATTATACCGTCATTTTTTTTTACTTTAGATGGGGTTGCCACCTCTTTAATATAATGGGGTTGCCATTATACCGTCATTTTTTTTTACTTTAGATGGGGTCGCCACCTCTTTAATATAATGGGGTTGCCATTATACCGTCTTTTTTTTTACTTTAGATGGGGTTGCCACCTCTTTAATATAATGGGGTTGCCATTATACCGTCTTTTTTTTTTTACTTTAGATGGGGTTGCCACCTCTTTAATATAATGGGGTTGCCATTATACCGTCATTTTTTTTTACTTTAGATGGGGTTGCCACCTCTTTAATATAATGGGGTTGCCATTATACCGTCATTTTTTTTTACTTTAGATGGGGTCGCCACCTCTTTAATATAATGGGGTTGCCATTATACCGTCTTTTTTTTTACTTTAGATGGGGTTGCCACCTCTTTAATATAATGGGGTTGCCATTATACCGTCTTTTTTTTTTACTTTAGATGGGGTTGCCACCTCTTTAATATAATGGGGTTGCCATTATACCGTCTTTTTTTTTTACTTTAGATGGGGTTGCCACCTCTTTAATATAATGGGGTTGCCATTATACCGTCATTTTTTTTTACTTTAGATGGGGTCGCCACCTCTTTAATATAATGGGGTTGCCATTATACCGTCATTTTTTTTTACTTTAGATGGGGTTGCCACCTCTTTAATATAATGGGGTTGCCATTATACCGTCTTTTTTTTTTACTTTAGATGGGGTTGCCACCTCTTTAATATAATGGGGTTGCCATTATACCGTCTTTTTTTTTTTACTTTAGATGGGGTTGCCACCTCTTTAATATAATGGGGTTGCCATTATACCGTCATTTTTTTTTACTTTAGATGGGGTTGCCACCTCTTTAATATAATGGGGTTGCCATTATACCGTCATTTTTTTTTACTTTAGATGGGGTCGCTACCTCTTTAATATAATGGGGTTGCCATTATACCGTCATTTTTTTTTACTTTAGATGGGGTTGCCACCTCTTTAATATAATGGGGTTGCCATTATACCGTCATTTTTTTTTACTTTAGATGGGGTCGCTACCTCTTTAATATAATGGGGTTGCCATTATACCGTCATTTTTTTTTACTTTAGATGGGGTTGCCACCTCTTTAATATAATGGGGTTGCCATTATACCGTCATTTTTTTTTACTTTAGATGGGGTTGCCATCTCTTTAATATAATGGGGTTGCCATTATACCGTCATTTTTTTTTACTTTAGATGGGGTTGCCATCTCTTTAACATAATGGGGTTGCCATTATACCGTCTTTTTTTTTTACTTTAGATGGGGTCGCTACCTCTTTAATATAATGGGGTTGCCATTATACCGTCTTTTTTTTTTACTTTAGATGGGGTCGCCACCTCTTTAATATAATGGGGTTGCCATTATACCGTCATTTTTTTTTACTTTAGATGGGGTTGCCACCTCTTTAATATAATGGGGTTGCCATTATACCGTCTTTTTTTTTTTACTTTAGATGGGGTTGCCACCTCTTTAATATAATGGGGTTGCCATTATACCGTCTTTTTTTTTACTTTAGATGGGGTTGCCATCTCTTTAATATAATTGGGTTGCCATTATATCGTCATATCATTTTTTTTTTTTTTTTACTTTAGATGGGGTCGCTACCTCTTTAATATAATGGGGTTGCCATTATACCGTCATTTTTTTTTACTTTAGATGGGGTTGCCATCTCTTTAATATAATGGGGTTTGCATTATACCGTCTTTTTTTTTTTACTTTAGATGGGGTTGCCACCTCTTTAATATAATGGGGTTGCCATTATACCGTCTTTTTTTTTACTTTAGATGGGGTCGCCACCTCTTTAATATAATGGGGTTGCCATTATACCGTCATTTTTTTTTACTTTAGATGGGGTCGCTACCTCTTTAATATAATGGGGTTGCCATTATACCGTCATTTTTTTTTACTTTAGATGGGGTTGCCATCTCTTTAATATAATGGGGTTGCCATTATACCGTCTTTTTTTTTTTACTTTAGATGGGGTTGCCACCTCTTTAATATAATGGGGTTGCCATTATACCGTCTTTTTTTTTACTTTAGATGGGGTCGCCACCTCTTTAATATAATGGGGTTGCCATTATACCGTCTTTTTTTTTTTACTTTAGATGGGGTTGCCACCTCTTTAATATAATGGGGTTGCCATTATACCGTCTTTTTTTTTACTTTAGATGGGGTTGCCATCTCTTTAATATAATGGGGTTGCCATTATACCGTCTTTTTTTTTTACTTTAGATGGGGTTGCCACCTCTTTAATATAATGGGGTTGCCATTATACCGTCTTTTTTTTTTACTTTAGATGGGGTTGCCACCTCTTTAATATAATGGGGTTGCCATTATACCGTCTTTTTTTTTACTTTAGATGGGGTCGCCACCTCTTTAATATAATGGGGTTGCCATTATACCGTCATTTTTTTTTACTTTAGATGGGGTTGCCACCTCTTTAATATAATGGGGTTGCCATTATACCGTCATTTTTTTTACTTTAGATGGGGTTGCCATCTCTTTAATATAATGGGGTTGCCATTATATCGTCATATCATTTTTTTTTTTTTTTACTTTAGATGGGGTCGCCACCTCTTTAATATAATGGGGTTGCTATTATACCGTCATTTTTTTTTACTTTAGATGGGGTTGCCATCTCTTTAATATAATGGGGTTGCCATTATACCGTCATTTTTTTTTACTTTAGATGGGGTTGCCACCTCTTTAATATAATGGGGTTGCCATTATATCGTCATATCATTTTTTTTTTTTACTTTAGATGGGGTCTCCACCTCTTTAATATAATGGGGTTGCCATTATACCGTAATTTTTTTTTACTTTAGATGGGGTTGCCATCTCTTTAATATAATGGGGTTGCCATTATACCGTCTTTTTTTTTTACTTTAGATGGGGTTGCCACCTCTTTAATATAATGGGGTTGCCATTATACCGTCTTTTTTTTTACTTTAGATGGGGTCGCCACCTCTTTAATATAATGGGGTTGCCATTATACCGTCATTTTTTTTTACTTTAGATGGGGTTGCCACCTCTTTAATATAATGGGGTTGCCATTATACCGTCATTTTTTTTACTTTAGATGGGGTTGCCATCTCTTTAATATAATGGGGTTGCCATTATATCGTCATATCATTTTTTTTTTTTTTTACTTTAGATGGGGTCGCCACCTCTTTAATATAATGGGGTTGCTATTATACCGTCATTTTTTTTTACTTTAGATGGGGTTGCCATCTCTTTAATATAATGGGGTTGCCATTATACCGTCATTTTTTTTACTTTGGATGGGGTTGCCATCTCTTTAATATAATGGGGTTGCCATTATACCGTTATTTTTTTTACTTTAGATGGGGTTGCCACCTCTTTAATATAATGGGGTTGCCATTATACCGTCATTTTTTTTACTTTAGATGGGGTTGCCATCTCTTTAATATAATGGGGTTGCCATTATACCGTCTTTTTTTTTTACTTTAGATGGGGTTGCCATCTCTTTAATATAATGGGGTTGCCATTATACCGTCATTTTTTTTTACTTTAGATGGGGTTGCCATCTCTTTAATATAATGGGGTTGCCATTATACCGTCATTTTTTTTTACTTTAGATGGGGTTGCCACCTCTTTAATATAATGGGGTTGCCATTATACCGTCATTTTTTTTACTTTAGATGGGGTTGCCATCTCTTTAATATAATGGGGTTGCCATTATATCGTCATATCATTTTTTTTTTTTTTTACTTTAGATGGGGTCGCCACCTCTTTAATATAATGGGGTTGCTATTATACCGTCATTTTTTTTTACTTTAGATGGGGTTGCCATCTCTTTAATATAATGGGGTTGCCATTATACCGTCATTTTTTTTACTTTAGATGGGGTTGCCATCTCTTTAATATAATGGGGTTGCCATTATATCGTCATATCATTTTTTTTTTTTTTTACTTTAGATGGGGTCGCCACCTCTTTAATATAATGGGGTTGCCATTATACCGTTATTTTTTTTACTTTAGATGGGGTTGCCACCTCTTTAATATAATGGGGTTGCCATTATACCGTCATTTTTTTTACTTTAGATGGGGTTGCCATCTCTTTAATATAATGGGGTTGCCATTATACTGTCATTTTTTTTACTTTAGATGGGGTTGCCACCTCTTTAATATAATGGGGTTGCCATTATACCGTCATTTTTTTTACTTTAGATGGGGTTGCCATCTCTTTAATATAATGGGGTTGCCATTATACCGTCATTTTTTTTTACTTTAGATGGGGTTGCCACCTCTTTAATATAATGGGGTTGCCATTATACCGTCATTTTTTTTTACTTTAGATGGGGTTGCCATCTCTTTAATATAATGGGGTTGCCATTATATCGTCATATCATTTTTTTTTTTTTTACTTTAGATGGGGTTGCCACCTCTTTAATATAATGGGGTTGCCATTATACCGTCATTTTTTTTACTTTGGATGGGGTTGCCATCTCTTTAATATAATGGGGTTGCCATTATACCGTTATTTTTTTTACTTTAGATGGGGTTGCCACCTCTTTAATATAATGGGGTTGCCATTATACCGTCATTTTTTTTACTTTAGATGGGGTTGCCATCTCTTTAATATAATGGGGTTGCCATTATACTGTCATTTTTTTTACTTTAGATGGGGTTGCCACCTCTTTAATATAATGGGGTTGCCATTATACCGTCATTTTTTTTACTTTAGATGGGGTTGCCATCTCTTTAATATAATGGGGTTGCCATTATACCGTCATTTTTTTTACTTTAGATGGGGTTGCCATCTCTTTAATATAATGGGGTTGCCATTATACCGTTATTTTTTTTACTTTAGATGGGGTTGCCACCTCTTTAATATAATGGGGTTGCCATTATACCGTCATTTTTTTTACTTTAGATGGGGTTGCCATCTCTTTAATATAATGGGGTTGCCATTATACTGTCATTTTTTTTACTTTAGATGGGGTTGCCACCTCTTTAATATAATGGGGTTGCCATTATACCGTCATTTTTTTTACTTTAGATGGGGTTGCCATCTCTTTAATATAATGGGGTTGCCATTATACTGTCATTTTTTTTACTTTAGATGGGGTTGCCACCTCTTTAATATAATGGGGTTGCCATTATACCGTCATTTTTTTTACTTTAGATGGGGTTGCCATCTCTTTAATATAATGGGGTTGCCATTATACCGTCATTTTTTTTTACTTTAGATGGGGTTGCCACCTCTTTAATATAATGGGGTTGCCATTATACCGTCATTTTTTTTTACTTTAGATGGGGTTGCCATCTCTTTAATATAATGGGGTTGCCATTATATCGTCATATCATTTTTTTTTTTTTACTTTAGATGGGGTTGCCACCTCTTTAATATAATGGGGTTGCCATTATACCGTCATTTTTTTTACTTTAGATGGGGTTGCCATCTCTTTAATATAATGGGGTTGCCATTATATCGTCATATCATTTTTTTTTTTTTTACTTTAGATGGGGTTGCCATCTCTTTAATATAATGGGGTTGCCATAATACCGTCTTTTTTTTTTACTTTAGATGGGGTTGCCACCTCTTTAATATAATGGGGTTGCCATTATACCGTCATTTTTTTTACTTTAGATGGGGTTGCCATCTCTTTAATATAATGGGGTTGCCATTATATCGTCATATAATTTTTTTTTTTTTACTTTAGATGGGGTCGCCACCTCTTTAATATAATGGGGTTGCCATTATACCGTCATTTTTTTTTACTTTAGATGGGGTTGCCACCTCTTTAATATAATGGGGTTGCCATTATACCGTCATTTTTTTTTACTTTAGATGGGGTTGCCATCTCTTTAATATAATGGGGTTGCCATTATATCGTCATATCATTTTTTTTTTTTTTACTTTAGATGGGGTCGCCACCTCTTTAATATAATGGGGTTGCCATTATACCGTCATTTTTTTTTACTTTAGATGGGGTTGCCACCTCTTTAATATAATGGGGTTGCCATTATATCGTCATATCATTTTTTTTTTTTTTACTTTAGATGGGGTTGCCACCTCTTTAATATAATGGGGTTGCCATTATACCGTTATTTTTTTTACTTTAGATGGGGTTGCCATCTCTTTAATATAATGGGGTTGCCATTATATCGTCATATCATTTTTTTTTTTTTTACTTTAGATGGGGTTGCCACCTCTTTAATATAATGGGGTTGCCATTATACCGTCATTTTTTTTACTTTAGATGGGGTTGCCATCTCTTTAATATAATGGGGTTGCCATTATATCGTCATATCATTTTTTTTTTTTTTACTTTAGATGGGGTCGCCACCTCTTTAATATAATGGGGTTGCCATTATACCGTCATTTTTTTTTACTTTAGATGGGGTTGCCACCTCTTTAATATAATGGGGTTGCCATTATATCGTCATATCATTTTTTTTTTTTTTACTTTAGATGGGGTTGCCACCTCTTTAATATAATGGGGTTGCCATTATACCGTTATTTTTTTTACTTTAGATGGGGTTGCCATCTCTTTAATATAATGGGGTTGCCATTATATCGTCATATCATTTTTTTTTTTTTTACTTTAGATGGGGTTGCCACCTCTTTAATATAATGGGGTTGCCATTATACCGTCATTTTTTTTACTTTAGATGGGGTTGCCATCTCTTTAATATAATGGGGTTGCCATTATATCGTCATATCATTTTTTTTTTTTTTACTTTAGATGGGGTCGCCACCTCTTTAATATAATGGGGTTGCCATTATACCGTCATTTTTTTTTACTTTAGATGGGGTTGCCACCTCTTTAATATAATGGGGTTGCCATTATATCGTCATATCATTTTTTTTTTTTTTACTTTAGATGGGGTTGCCACCTCTTTAATATAATGGGGTTGCCATTATACCGTCATTTTTTTTTACTTTAGATGGGGTTGCCATCTCTTTAATATAATGGGGTTGCCATTATATCGTCATATCATTTTTTTTTTTTTTACTTTAGATGGGGTTGCCACCTCTTTAATATAATGGGGTTGCCATTATACCGTTATTTTTTTTACTTTAGATGGGGTTGCCATCTCTTTAATATAATGGGGTTGCCATTATATCGTCATATCATTTTTTTTTTTTTTACTTTAGATGGGGTTGCCACCTCTTTAATATAATGGGGTTGCCATTATACCGTCATTTTTTTTACTTTAGATGGGGTTGCCATCTCTTTAATATAATGGGGTTGCCATTATATCGTCATATCATTTTTTTTTTTTTTACTTTAGATGGGGTTGCCATCTCTTTAATATAATGGGGTTGCCATAATACCGTCTTTTTTTTTACTTTAGATGGGGTTGCCACCTCTTTAATATAATGGGGTTGCCATTATACCGTCATTTTTTTTACTTTAGATGGGGTTGCCATCTCTTTAATATAATGGGGTTGCCATTATATCGTCATATCATTTTTTTTTTTTTTACTTTAGATGGGGTTGCCATCTCTTTAATATAATGGGGTTGCCATAATACCGTCTTTTTTTTTTACTTTAGATGGGGTTGCCACCTCTTTAATATAATGGGGTTGCCATTATACCGTCATTTTTTTTTACTTTAGATGGGGTTGCCATCTCTTTAATATAATGGGGTTGCCATTATATCGTCATATCATTTTTTTTTTTTTTACTTTAGATGGGGTCGCCACCTCTTTAATATAATGGGGTTGCCATTATACCGTCATTTTTTTTTACTTTAGATGGGGTTGCCACCTCTTTAATATAATGGGGTTGCCATTATACCGTCATTTTTTTTTACTTTAGATGGGGTTGCCATCTCTTTAATATAATGGGGTTGCCATTATATCGTCATATCATTTTTTTTTTTTTTACTTTAGATGGGGTCGCCACCTCTTTAATATAATGGGGTTGCCATTATACCGTCATTTTTTTTTACTTTAGATGGGGTTGCCACCTCTTTAATATAATGGGGTTGCCATTATACCGTCATTTTTTTTTACTTTAGATGGGGTTGCCATCTCTTTAATATAATGGGGTTGCCATTATATCGTCATATCATTTTTTTTTTTTTTACTTTAGATGGGGTTGCCACCTCTTTAATATAATGGGGTTGCCATTATACCGTCATTTTTTTTACTTTAGATGGGGTCGCCACCTCTTTAATATAATGGGGTTGCCATTATACCGTCATTTTTTTTTACTTTAGATGGGGTTGCCACCTCTTTAATATAATGGGGTTGCCATTATACCGTCATTTTTTTTTACTTTAGATGGGGTTGCCATCTCTTTAATATAATGGGGTTGCCATTATATCGTCATATCATTTTTTTTTTTTTTACTTTAGATGGGGTTGCCACCTCTTTAATATAATGGGGTTGCCATTATACCGTCATTTTTTTTACTTTAGATGGGGTTGCCATCTCTTTAATATAATGGGGTTGCCATTATATCGTCATATCATTTTTTTTTTTTTTACTTTAGATGGGGTTGCCATCTCTTTAATATAATGGGGTTGCCATAATACCGTCTTTTTTTTTTACTTTAGATGGGGTTGCCACCTCTTTAATATAATGGGGTTGCCATTATACCGTCATTTTTTTTTACTTTAGATGGGGTTGCCATCTCTTTAATATAATGGGGTTGCCATTATATCGTCATATCATTTTTTTTTTTTTACTTTAGATGGGGTCGCCACCTCTTTAATATAATGGGGTTGCCATTATACCGTCATTTTTTTTTACTTTAGATGGGGTTGCCACCTCTTTAATATAATAGGCTTGCCATTATACCGTCATTTTTTTTTACTTTAGATGGGGTTGCCATCTCTTTAATATAATGGGGTTGCCATTATATCGTCATATCATTTTTTTTTTTTACTTTAGATGGGGTTGCCACCTCTTTAATATAATGGGGTTGCCATTATACCGTCATTTTTTTTTACTTTAGATGGGGTTGCCATCTCTTTAATATAATGGGGTTGCCATTATACCGTCATTTTTTTTACTTTAGATGGGGTTGCCATCTCTTTAATATAATGGGGTTGCCATTATATCGTCATATCATTTTTTTTTTTTTTACTTTAGATGGGGTCGCCACCTCTTTAATATAATGGGGTTGCCATTATACCGTCATTTTTTTTTTACTTTAGTTGGGGTTGCCACCTCTTTAATAAAATGGGGTTGCCATTATACCGTCATTTTTTTTACTTTAGATGGGGTTGCCATCTCTTTAATATAATGGGGTTGCCATTATATCGTCATTTTTTTTACTTTAGATGGGGTTGCCACCTCTTTAATATAATGGGGTTGCCATTATACCGTCATTTTTTTTACTTTAGATGGGGTTGCCACCTCTTTAATATAATGGGGTTGCCATTATACCATCATTTTTTTTACTTTAGATGGGGTTGCCATCTCTTTAATATAATGGGGTTGCCATTATTTCGTCATATCATTTTTTTTTTTTACTTTAGATGGGGTTGCCACCTCTTTAATATAATGGGGTTGTCATTATACCGTCATTTTTTTTACTTTAGATGGGGTTGCCATCTCTTTAATATAATGGGGTTGCCATTATATCGTCACATCATTTTTTTTTTTTTACTTTAGATGGGGTCTCCACCTCTTTAATATAATGGGGTTGCCATTATACCGTCATTTTTTTTTACTTTAGATGGGGTTGCCATCTCTTTAATATAATGGGGTTGCCATTATACTGTCTTTTTTTTTACTTTAGATGGGGTTGCCACCTCTTTAATATAATGGGGTTGCCATTATACCGTCATTTTTTTTTACTTTAGATGGGGTTGCCATCTCTTTAATATAATGGGGTTGCCATTATATCGTCATATCATTTTTTTTTTTTTTTACTTTAGATGGGGTCGCCACCTCTTTAATATAATGGGGTTGCCATTATACCGTCATTTTTTTTTTACTTTAGTTGGGGTTGCCACCTCTTTAATAAAATGGGGTTGCCATTATACCGTCATTTTTTTTTACTTTAGATGGGGTTGCCATCTCTTTAATATAATGGGGTTGCCATTATATCGTCATATATTTTTTTTTTTTTACTTTAGATGGGGTTGCCACCTCTTTAATATAATGGGGTTGCCATTATACCGTCATTTTTTTTACTTTAGATGGGGTTGCCACCTCTTTAATATAATGGGGTTGCCATTATACCATCATTTTTTTTACTTTAGATGGGGTTGCCATCTCTTTAATATAATGGGGTTGCCATTATTTCGTCATATCATTTTTTTTTTTTACTTTAGATGGGGTTGCCACCTCTTTAATATAATGGGGTTGTCATTATACCGTCATTTTTTTTACTTTAGATGGGGTTGCCATCTCTTTAATATAATGGGGTTGCCATTATATCGTCACATCATTTTTTTTTTTTTACTTTAGATGGGGTTGCCACCTCTTTAATATAATGGGGTTGCCATTATACCGTCTTTTTTTTTACTTTAGATGGGGTTGCCATCTCTTTAATATAATGGGGTTGCCATTATACCGTCTTTTTTTTTACTTTAGATGGGGTTGCCATCTCTTTAATATAATGGGGTTGCCATTATACCGTCTTTTTTTTTTACTTTAGATGGGGTCGCCACCTCTTTAATATAATGGGGTTGCCATTATACCGTCATTTTTTTTACTTTAGATGGGGTTGCCATCTCTTTAATATAATGGGGTTGCCATTATACCGTCATTTTTTTTACTTTAGATGGGGTTGCCATCTCTTTAATATAATGGGGTTGCCATTATACCGTCATTTTTTTTACTTTAGATGGGGTTGCCATCTCTTTAATATAATGGGGTTGCCATTATATCGTCACATCATTTTTTTTTTTTTACTTTAGATGGGGTCTCCACCTCTTTAATATAATGGGGTTGCCATTATACCGTCATTTTTTTTTACTTTAGATGGGGTTGCCATCTCTTTAATATAATGGGGTTGCCATTATACCGTCATTTTTTTTTACTTTAAAAGGGGTTGCCACCTCTTTAATATAATGGGGTTGCCATTATACCGTATTTTTTTTTACTTTAGATGGGGTTGCCACCTCTTTAATATAATGGGGTTGCCATTATACCGTCTTTTTTTTTACTTTAGATGGGGTCGCCACCTCTTTAATATAATGGGGTTGCCATTATACCGTCTTTTTTTTTACTTTAGATGGGGTTGCCATCTCTTTAATATAATGGGGTTGCCATTATACCGTCTTTTTTTTTACTTTAGATGGGGTTGCCATCTCTTTAATATAATGGAGTTGCCATTATACCGTCATTTTTTTTTACTTTAGATGGGGTTGCCATCTCTTTAATATAATGGGGTTGCCATTATACCGTCTTTTTTTTTACTTTAGATGGGGTTGCCACCTCTTTAATATAATGGGGTTGCCAGTATACCGTCATTTTTTTTTACTTTAGATGGGGTTGCCATCTCTTTAATATAATGGGGTTGCCATTATACCGTCTTTTTTTTTTTTACTTTAGATGGGGTTGCCACCTCTTTAATATAATGGGGTTGCCATTATACCGTCTTTTTTTTTACTTTAGGTGGGGTTGCCATCTCTTTAATATATTGGGGTTGCCATTATACCGTCATTTTTTTTTACTTTAGATGGGGTTGCCATCTCTTTAATATAATGGGGTTGCCATTATACCGTCTTTTTTTTTACTTTAGATGGGGTTGCCACCTCTTTAATATAATGGGGTTGCCATTATACCGTCTTTTTTTTTTACTTTAGATGGGGTTGCCACCTCTTTAATATAATGGGGTTGCCATTATACCGTATTTTTTTTTACTTTAGATGGGGTTGCCACCTCTTTAATATAATGGGGTTGCCATTATACCGTCTTTTTTTTTACTTTAGATGGGGTCGCCACCTCTTTAATATAATGGGGTTGCCATTATACCGTCTTTTTTTTTACTTTAGATGGGGTTGCCATCTCTTTAATATAATGGGGTTGCCATTATACCGTCTTTTTTTTTTACTTTAGATGGGGTTGCCACCTCTTTAATATAATGGGGTTGCCATTATACCGTCTTTTTTTTTACTTTAGATGGGGTTGCCACCTCTTTAATATAATGGGGTTGCCATTATACCGTCTTTTTTTTTACTTTAGATGGGGTCGCCACCTCTTTAATATAATGGGGTTGCCATTATACCGTCTTTTTTTTTTACTTTAGATGGGGTTGCCACCTCTTTAATATAATGGGGTTGCCATTATACCGTCTTTTTTTTTACTTTAGATGGGGTTGCCACCTCTTTAATATAATGGGGTTGCCATTATACCGTCTTTTTTTTTTACTTTAGATGGGGTTGCCACCTCTTTAATATAATGGGGTTGCCATTATACCGTCTTTTTTTTTACTTTAGATGGGGTTGCCATCTCTTTAATATAATGGGGTTGCCATTATACCGTCATTTTTTTTACTTTAGATGGGGTTGCCATCTCTTTAATATAATGGGGTTGCCATTATACCGTCATTTTTTTTACTTTAGATGGGGTTGCCACCTCTTTAATATAATGGGGTTGCCATTATACCGTCTTTTTTTTTACTTTAGATGGGGTTGCCACCTCTTTAATATAATGGGGTTGCCATTATACCGTCATTTTTTTTACTTTAGATGGGGTCGCCACCTCTTTAATATAATGGGGTTGCCATTATACCGTCTTTTTTTTTACTTTAGATGGGGTTGCCACCTCTTTAATATAATGGGGTTGCCATTATACCGTCTTTTTTTTTTACTTTAGATGGGGTCGCCACCTCTTTAATATAATGGGGTTGCCATTATACCGTCTTTTTTTTTACTTTAGATGGGGTCGCCACCTCTTTAATATAATGGGGTTGCCATTATACCGTCTTTTTTTTTACTTTAGATGGGTTTGCCACCTCTTTAATATAATGGGGTTGCCATTATACCGTCTTTTTTTTTACTTTAGATGGGGTTGCCATCTCTTTAATATAATGGGGTTGCCATTATACCGTCATTTTTTTTACTTTAGATGGGGTTGCCATCTCTTTAATATAATGGGGTTGCCATTATACCGTCATTTTTTTTACTTTAGATGGGGTTGCCACCTCTTTAATATAATGGGGTTGCCATTATACCGTCTTTTTTTTTACTTTAGATGGGGTTGCCACCTCTTTAATATAATGGGGTTGCCATTATACCGTCATTTTTTTTACTTTAGATGGGGTCGCCACCTCTTTAATATAATGGGGTTGCCATTATACCGTCTTTTTTTTTACTTTAGATGGGGTTGCCACCTCTTTAATATAATGGGGTTGCCATTATACCGTCTTTTTTTTTTACTTTAGATGGGGTCGCCACCTCTTTAATATAATGGGGTTGCCATTATACCGTCTTTTTTTTTACTTTAGATGGGGTCGCCACCTCTTTAATATAATGGGGTTGCCATTATACCGTCTTTTTTTTTACTTTAGATGGGGTTGCCACCTCTTTAATATAATGGGGTTGCCATTATACCGTCTTTTTTTTTTACTTTAGATGGGGTCGCCACCTCTTTAATATAATGGGGTTGCCATTATACCGTCTTTTTTTTTACTTTAGATGGGGTCGCCACCTCTTTAATATAATGGGGTTGCCATTATACCGTCTTTTTTTTTACTTTAGATGGGGTTGCCACCTCTTTAATATAATGGGGTTGCCATTATACCGTCTTTTTTTTTTACTTTAGATGGGGTCGCCACCTCTTTAATATAATGGGGTTGCCATTATACCGTCTTTTTTTTTACTTTAGATGGGGTCGCCACCTCTTTAATATAATGGGGTTGCCATTATACCGTCTTTTTTTTTACTTTAGATGGGGTTGCCACCTCTTTAATATAATGGGGTTGCCATTATACCGTCTTTTTTTTTTACTTTAGATGGGGTCGCCACCTCTTTAATATAATGGGGTTGCCATTATACCGTCTTTTTTTTTACTTTAGATGGGGTCGCCACCTCTTTAATATAATGGGGTTGCCATTATACCGTCTTTTTTTTTACTTTAGATGGGGTTGCCACCTCTTTAATATAATGGGGTTGCCATTATACTGTCTTTTTTTTTACTTTAGATGGGGTTGCCACCTCTTTAATATAATGGGGTTGCCATTATACCGTCATTTTTTTTACTTTAGATGGGGTCGCCACCTCTTTAATATAATGGGGTTGCCATTATACCGTCTTTTTTTTTACTTTAGATGGGGTTGCCACCTCTTTAATATAATGGGGTTGCCATTATACCGTCTTTTTTTTTTACTTTAGATGGGGTCGCCACCTCTTTAATATAATGGGGTTGCCATTATACCGTCTTTTTTTTTACTTTAGATGGGGTCGCCACCTCTTTAATATAATGGGGTTGCCATTATACCGTCTTTTTTTTTACTTTAGATGGGGTTGCCACCTCTTTAATATAATGGGGTTGCCATTATACCGTCTTTTTTTTTTACTTTAGATGGGGTCGCCACCTCTTTAATATAATGGGGTTGCCATTATACCGTCTTTTTTTTTACTTTAGATGGGGTCGCCACCTCTTTAATATAATGGGGTTGCCATTATACCGTCATTTTTTTTACTTTAGATGGGGTCGCCACCTCTTTAATATAATGGGGTTGCCATTATACCGTCTTTTTTTTTACTTTAGATGGGGTTGCCACCTCTTTAATATAATGGGGTTGCCATTATACCGTCTTTTTTTTTTACTTTAGATGGGGTCGCCACCTCTTTAATATAATGGGGTTGCCATTATACCGTCTTTTTTTTTACTTTAGATGGGTTTGCCACCTCTTTAATATAATGGGGTTGCCATTATACCGTCATTTTTTTTACTTTAGATGGGGTTGCCATCTCTTTAATATAATGGGGTTGCCATTATACCGTCTTTTTTTTTACTTTAGATGGGGTTGCCACCTCTTTAATATAATGGGGTTGCCATTATACCGTCTTTTTTTTTACTTTAGATGGGGTTGCCACCTCTTTAATATAATGGGGTTGCCATTATACCGTCTTTTTTTTTACTTTAGATGGGGTTGCCACCTCTTTAATATAATGGGGTTGCCATTATACCGTCTTTTTTTTTACTTTAGATGGGGTTGCCACCTCTTTAATATAATGGGGTTGCCATTATACCGTCTTTTTTTTTTACTTTAGATGGGGTCGCCACCTCTTTAATATAATGGGGTTGCCATTATACCGTCCTTTTTCTTTACTTTAGATGGGGTTGCCACCTCTTTAATATAATGGGGTTGCCATTATACCGTCTTTTTTTTTACTTTAGATGGGGTTGCCATCTCTTTAATATAATGGGGTTGCCATTATATCGTCATATCATTTTTTTTTTTTTTACTTTAGATGGGGTTGCCACCTCTTTAATATAATGGGGTTGCCATTATACCGTCATTTTTTTTACTTTAGATGGGGTTGCCATCTCTTTAATATAATGGGGTTGCCATTATACCGTCTTTTTTCTTTACTTTAGATGGGGTTGCCACCTCTTTAATATAATGGGGTTGCCATTATACCGTCTTTTTTTTTACTTTAGATGGGGTCGCCACCTCTTTAATATAATGGGGTTGCCATTATACCGTCTTTTTTTTTACTTTAGATGGGGTCGCCACCTCTTTAATATAATGGGGTTGCCATTATACCGTCTTTTTTCTTTACTTTAGATGGGGTTGCCACCTCTTTAATATAATGGGGTTGCCATTATACCGTCTTTTTTTTTACTTTAGATGGGGTTGCCACCTCTTTAATATAATGGGGTTGCCATTATACCGTCTTTTTTCTTTACTTTAGATGGGGTTGCCACCTCTTTAATATAATGGGGTTGCCATTATACCGTCTTTTTTTTTTACTTTAGATGGGGTCGCCACCTCTTTAATATAATGGGGTTGCCATTATACCGTCTTTTTTCTTTACTTTAGATGGGGTTGCCACCTCTTTAATATAATGGGGTTGCCATTATACCGTCTTTTTTTTTACTTTAGATGGGGTCGCCACCTCTTTAATATAATGGGGTTGCCATTATACCGTCTTTTTTCTTTACTTTAGATGGGGTTGCCACCTCTTTAATATAATGGGGTTGCCATTATACCGTCTTTTTTTTTACTTTAGATGGGGTCGCCACCTCTTTAATATAATGGGGTTGCCATTATACCGTCTTTTTTTTTACTTTAGATGGGGTTGCCACCTCTTTAATATAATGGGGTTGCCATTATACCGTCTTTTTTCTTTACTTTAGATGGGGTTGCCACCTCTTTAATATAATGGGGTTGCCATTATACCGTCTTTTTTTTTACTTTAGATGGGGTTGCCATCTCTTTAATATAATGGGGTTGCCATTATATCGTCATATCATTTTTTTTTTTTTTACTTTAGATGGGGTTGCCACCTCTTTAATATAATGGGGTTGCCATTATACCGTCATTTTTTTTACTTTAGATGGGGTTGCCATCTCTTTAATATAATGGGGTTGCCATTATATCGTCATATCATTTTTTTTTTTTTTACTTTAGATGGGGTTGCCATCTCTTTAATATAATGGGGTTGCCATAATACCGTCTTTTTTTTTTACTTTAGATGGGGTTGCCACCTCTTTAATATAATGGGGTTGCCATTATACCGTCATTTTTTTTTACTTTAGATGGGGTTGCCATCTCTTTAATATAATGGGGTTGCCATTATATCGTCATATCATTTTTTTTTTTTTTACTTTAGATGGGGTCGCCACCTCTTTAATATAATGGGGTTGCCATTATACCGTCATTTTTTTTTACTTTAGATGGGGTTGCCACCTCTTTAATATAATGGGGTTGCCATTATACCGTCATTTTTTTTTACTTTAGATGGGGTTGCCATCTCTTTACTATAATGGGGTTGCCATTATATCGTCATATCATTTTTTTTTTTTTTACTTTAGATGGGGTTGCCACCTCTTTAATATAATGGGGTTGCCATTATACCGTCATTTTTTTTACTTTAGATGGGGTCGCCACCTCTTTAATATAATGGGGTTGCCATTATACCGTCATTTTTTTTTACTTTAGATGGGGTTGCCACCTCTTTAATATAATGGGGTTGCCATTATACCGTCATTTTTTTTTACTTTAGATGGGGTTGCCATCTCTTTAATATAATGGGGTTGCCATTATATCGTCATATCATTTTTTTTTTTTTTACTTTAGATGGGGTTGCCACCTCTTTAATATAATGGGGTTGCCATTATACCGTCATTTTTTTTACTTTAGATGGGGTTGCCATCTCTTTAATATAATGGGGTTGCCATTATATCGTCATATCATTTTTTTTTTTTTTACTTTAGATGGGGTTGCCATCTCTTTAATATAATGGGGTTGCCATAATACCGTCTTTTTTTTTTACTTTAGATGGGGTTGCCACCTCTTTAATATAATGGGGTTGCCATTATACCGTCATTTTTTTTTACTTTAGATGGGGTTGCCATCTCTTTAATATAATGGGGTTGCCATTATATCGTCATATCATTTTTTTTTTTTTTACTTTAGATGGGGTCGCCACCTCTTTAATATAATGGGGTTGCCATTATACCGTCATTTTTTTTTACTTTAGATGGGGTTGCCACCTCTTTAATATAATAGGCTTGCCATTATACCGTCATTTTTTTTTACTTTAGATGGGGTTGCCATCTCTTTAATATAATGGGGTTGCCATTATATCGTCATATCATTTTTTTTTTTTACTTTAGATGGGGTTGCCACCTCTTTAATATAATGGGGTTGCCATTATACCGTCATTTTTTTTTACTTTAGATGGGGTTGCCATCTCTTTAATATAATGGGGTTGCCATTATACCGTCATTTTTTTTACTTTAGATGGGGTTGCCATCTCTTTAATATAATGGGGTTGCCATTATATCGTCATATCATTTTTTTTTTTTTTACTTTAGATGGGGTCGCCACCTCTTTAATATAATGGGGTTGCCATTATACCGTCATTTTTTTTTTACTTTAGTTGGGGTTGCCACCTCTTTAATAAAATGGGGTTGCCATTATACCGTCATTTTTTTTTACTTTAGATGGGGTTGCCATCTCTTTAATATAATGGGGTTGCCATTATATCGTCATTTTTTTTACTTTAGATGGGGTTGCCACCTCTTTAATATAATGGGGTTGCCATTATACCGTCATTTTTTTTACTTTAGATGGGGTTGCCACCTCTTTAATATAATGGGGTTGCCATTATACCATCATTTTTTTTACTTTAGATGGGGTTGCCATCTCTTTAATATAATGGGGTTGCCATTATTTCGTCATATCATTTTTTTTTTTTACTTTAGATGGGGTTGCCACCTCTTTAATATAATGGGGTTGTCATTATACCGTCATTTTTTTTACTTTAGATGGGGTTGCCATCTCTTTAATATAATGGGGTTGCCATTATATCGTCACATCATTTTTTTTTTTTTACTTTAGATGGGGTCTCCACCTCTTTAATATAATGGGGTTGCCATTATACCGTCATTTTTTTTTACTTTAGATGGGGTTGCCATCTCTTTAATATAATGGGGTTGCCATTATACTGTCTTTTTTTTTACTTTAGATGGGGTTGCCACCTCTTTAATATAATGGGGTTGCCATTATACCGTCATTTTTTTTTACTTTAGATGGGGTTGCCATCTCTTTAATATAATGGGGTTGCCATTATACCGTCATTTTTTTTTACTTTAGATGGGGTTGCCATCTCTTTAATATAATGGGGTTGCTATTATACCGTCATTTTTTTTACTTTAGATGGGGTTGCCATCTCTTTAATATAATGGGGTTGCCATTATATCGTCATATCATTTTTTTTTTTTTTACTTTAGATGGGGTCGCCACCTCTTTAATATAATGGGGTTGCCATTATACCGTCATTTTTTTTTTACTTTAGTTGGGGTTGCCACCTCTTTAATAAAATGGGGTTGCCATTATACCGTCATTTTTTTTTACTTTAGATGGGGTTGCCATCTCTTTAATATAATGGGGTTGCCATTATATCGTCATATATTTTTTTTTTTTTACTTTAGATGGGGTTGCCACCTCTTTAATATAATGGGGTTGCCATTATACCGTCATTTTTTTTACTTTAGATGGGGTTGCCACCTCTTTAATATAATGGGGTTGCCATTATACCATCATTTTTTTTACTTTAGATGGGGTTGCCATCTCTTTAATATAATGGGGTTGCCATTATTTCGTCATATCATTTTTTTTTTTTACTTTAGATGGGGTTGCCACCTCTTTAATATAATGGGGTTGTCATTATACCGTCATTTTTTTTACTTTAGATGGGGTTGCCATCTCTTTAATATAATGGGGTTGCCATTATATCGTCACATCATTTTTTTTTTTTTACTTTAGATGGGGTTGCCACCTCTTTAATATAATGGGGTTGCCATTATACCGTCTTTTTTTTACTTTAGATGGGGTTGCCATCTCTTTAATATAATGGGGTTGCCATTATACCGTCTTTTTTTTTACTTTAGATGGGGTTGCCATCTCTTTAATATAATGGGGTTGCCATTATATCGTCATATCATTTTTTTTTTACTTTAGATGGGGTCGCCACCTCTTTAATATAATGGAGTTGCCATTATACCGTCATTTTTTTTTACTTTAGATGGGGTTGCCATCTCTTTAATATAATGGGGTTGCCATTATACCGTCTTTTTTTTTTACTTTAGATGGGGTCGCCACCTCTTTAATATAATGGGGTTGCCATTATACCGTCATTTTTTTTACTTTAGATGGGGTTGCCATCTCTTTAATATAATGGGGTTGCCATTATACCGTCATTTTTTTTACTTTAGATGGGGTTGCCATCTCTTTAATATAATGGGGTTGCCATTATACCGTCATTTTTTTTACTTTAGATGGGGTTGCCATCTCTTTAATATAATGGGGTTGCCATTATATCGTCACATCATTTTTTTTTTTTTACTTTAGATGGGGTCTCCACCTCTTTAATATAATGGGGTTGCCATTATACCGTCATTTTTTTTTACTTTAGATGGGGTTGCCATCTCTTTAATATAATGGGGTTGCCATTATACCGTCATTTTTTTTTACTTTAAAAGGGGTTGCCACCTCTTTAATATAATGGGGTTGCCATTATACCGTATTTTTTTTTACTTTAGATGGGGTTGCCACCTCTTTAATATAATGGGGTTGCCATTATACCGTCTTTTTTTTTACTTTAGATGGGGTCGCCACCTCTTTAATATAATGGGGTTGCCATTATACCGTCTTTTTTTTTACTTTAGATGGGGTTGCCATCTCTTTAATATAATGGGGTTGCCATTATACCGTCTTTTTTTTTACTTTAGATGGGGTTGCCATCTCTTTAATATAATGGAGTTGCCATTATACCGTCATTTTTTTTTACTTTAGATGGGGTTGCCATCTCTTTAATATAATGGGGTTGCCATTATACCGTCTTTTTTTTTACTTTAGATGGGGTTGCCACCTCTTTAATATAATGGGGTTGCCAGTATACCGTCATTTTTTTTTACTTTAGATGGGGTTGCCATCTCTTTAATATAATGGGGTTGCCATTATACCGTCTTTTTTTTTTTTACTTTAGATGGGGTTGCCACCTCTTTAATATAATGGGGTTGCCATTATACCGTCTTTTTTTTTACTTTAGGTGGGGTTGCCATCTCTTTAATATATTGGGGTTGCCATTATACCGTCATTTTTTTTTACTTTAGATGGGGTTGCCATCTCTTTAATATAATGGGGTTGCCATTATACCGTCTTTTTTTTTACTTTAGATGGGGTTGCCACCTCTTTAATATAATGGGGTTGCCATTATACCGTCTTTTTTTTTTACTTTAGATGGGGTTGCCACCTCTTTAATATAATGGGGTTGCCATTATACCGTCATTTTTTTTACTTTAGGTGGGGTTGCCATCTCTTTAATATATTGGGGTTGCCATTATACCGTCATTTTTTTTTACTTTAGATGGGGTTGCCATCTCTTTAATATAATGGGGTTGCCATTATACCGTCTTTTTTTTTACTTTAGATGGGGTTGCCACCTCTTTAATATAATGGGGTTGCCATTATACCGTCTTTTTTTTTTACTTTAGATGGGGTTGCCACCTCTTTAATATAATGGGGTTGCCATTATACCGTCTTTTTTTTTTACTTTAGATGGGGTTGCCACCTCTTTAATATAATGGGGTTGCCATTATACCGTCATTTTTTTTACTTTAGGTGGGGTTGCCATCTCTTTAATATATTGGGGTTGCCATTATACCGTCATTTTTTTTTACTTTAGATGGGGTTGCCATCTCTTTAATATAATGGGGTTGCCATTATACCGTCTTTTTTTTTACTTTAGATGGGGTTGCCATCTCTTTAATATAATGGGGTTGCCATTATACCGTCATTTTTTTTACTTTAGATGGGGTTGCCATCTCTTTAATATAATGGGGTTGCCATTATACCGTCATTTTTTTTACTTTAGATGGGGTTGCCACCTCTTTAATATAATGGGGTTGCCATTATACCGTCTTTTTTTTTACTTTAGATGGGGTTGCCACCTCTTTAATATAATGGGGTTGCCATTATACCGTCATTTTTTTTACTTTAGATGGGGTCGCCACCTCTTTAATATAATGGGGTTGCCATTATACCGTCTTTTTTTTTACTTTAGATGGGGTTGCCACCTCTTTAATATAATGGGGTTGCCATTATACCGTCTTTTTTTTTTACTTTAGATGGGGTCGCCACCTCTTTAATATAATGGGGTTGCCATTATACCGTCTTTTTTTTTACTTTAGATGGGGTCGCCACCTCTTTAATATAATGGGGTTGCCATTATACCGTCTTTTTTTTTACTTTAGATGGGTTTGCCACCTCTTTAATATAATGGGGTTGCCATTATACCGTCATTTTTTTTACTTTAGATGGGGTTGCCATCTCTTTAATATAATGGGGTTGCCATTATACCGTCTTTTTTTTTACTTTAGATGGGGTTGCCACCTCTTTAATATAATGGGGTTGCCATTATACCGTCTTTTTTTTTACTTTAGATGGGGTTGCCACCTCTTTAATATAATGGGGTTGCCATTATACCGTCTTTTTTTTTACTTTAGATGGGGTTGCCACCTCTTTAATATAATGGGGTTGCCATTATACCGTCTTTTTTTTTACTTTAGATGGGGTTGCCACCTCTTTAATATAATGGGGTTGCCATTATACCGTCTTTTTTTTTTACTTTAGATGGGGTCGCCACCTCTTTAATATAATGGGGTTGCCATTATACCGTCCTTTTTCTTTACTTTAGATGGGGTTGCCACCTCTTTAATATAATGGGGTTGCCATTATACCGTCTTTTTTTTTACTTTAGATGGGGTTGCCACCTCTTTAATATAATGGGGTTGCCATTATACCGTCTTTTTTTTTTACTTTAGATGGGGTCGCCACCTCTTTAATATAATGGGGTTGCCATTATACCGTCCTTTTTCTTTACTTTAGATGGGGTTGCCACCTCTTTAATATAATGGGGTTGCCATTATACCGTCTTTTTTTTTACTTTAGATGGGGTTGCCACCTCTTTAATATAATGGGGTTGCCATTATACCGTCTTTTTTTTTACTTTAGATGGGGTTGCCACCTCTTTAATATAATGGGGTTGCCATTATACCGTCTTTTTTTTTTACTTTAGATGGGGTCGCCACCTCTTTAATATAATGGGGTTGCCATTATACCGTCCTTTTTCTTTACTTTAGATGGGGTTGCCACCTCTTTAATATAATGGGGTTGCCATTATACCGTCTTTTTTTTTACTTTAGATGGGGTTGCCACCTCTTTAATATAATGGGGTTGCCATTATACCGTCTTTTTTCTTTACTTTAGATGGGGTTGCCACCTCTTTAATATAATGGGGTTGCCATTATACCGTCTTTTTTTTTACTTTAGATGGGGTTGCCACCTCTTTAATATAATGGGGTTGCCATTATACCGTCTTTTTTTTTTACTTTAGATGGGGTCGCCACCTCTTTAATATAATGGGGTTGCCATTATACCGTCTTTTTTTTTACTTTAGATGGGGTTGCCACCTCTTTAATATAATGGGGTTGCCATTATACCGTCTTTTTTCTTTACTTTAGATGGGGTTGCCACCTCTTTAATATAATGGGGTTGCCATTATACCGTCTTTTTTTTTACTTTAGATGGGGTCGCCACCTCTTTAATATAATGGGGTTGCCATTATACCGTCTTTTTTCTTTACTTTAGATGGGGTTGCCACCTCTTTAATATAATGGGGTTGCCATTATACCGTCTTTTTTTTTACTTTAGATGGGGTTGCCACCTCTTTAATATAATGGGGTTGCCATTATACCGTCTTTTTTCTTTACTTTAGATGGGGTTGCCACCTCTTTAATATAATGGGGTTGCCATTATACCGTCTTTTTTTTTACTTTAGATGGGGTCGCCACCTCTTTAATATAATGGGGTTGCCATTATACCGTCTTTTTTTTTACTTTAGATGGGGTTGCCACCTCTTTAATATAATGGGGTTGCCATTATACCGTCTTTTTTCTTTACTTTAGATGGGGTTGCCACCTCTTTAATATAATGGGGTTGCCATTATACCGTCTTTTTTTTTACTTTAGATGGGGTCGCCACCTCTTTAATATAATGGGGTTGCCATTATACCGTCTTTTTTCTTTACTTTAGATGGGGTTGCCACCTCTTTAATATAATGGGGTTGCCATTATACCGTCTTTTTTTTTACTTTAGATGGGGTTGCCACCTCTTTAATATAATGGGGTTGCCATTATACCGTCTTTTTTCTTTACTTTAGATGGGGTTGCCACCTCTTTAATATAATGGGGTTGCCATTATACCGTCTTTTTTTTTACTTTAGATGGGGTCGCCACCTCTTTAATATAATGGGGTTGCCATTATACCGTCTTTTTTCTTTACTTTAGATGGGGTTGCCACCTCTTTAATATAATGGGGTTGCCATTATACCGTCTTTTTTTTTACTTTAGATGGGGTCGCCACCTCTTTAATATAATGGGGTTGCCATTATACCGTCTTTTTTCTTTACTTTAGATGTGGTTGCCACCTCTTTAATATAATGGGGTTGCCATTATACCGTCTTTTTTTTTACTTTAGATGGGGTCGCCACCTCTTTAATATAATGGGGTTGCCATTATACCGTCTTTTTTTTTACTTTAGATGGGGTTGCCACCTCTTTAATATAATGGGGTTGCCATTATACCGTCTTTTTTCTTTACTTTAGATGGGGTTGCCACCTCTTTAATATAATGGGGTTGCCATTATACCGTCTTTTTTTTTTACTTTAGATGGGGTCGCCACCTCTTTAATATAATGGGGTTGCCATTATACCGTCTTTTTTCTTTACTTTAGATGGGGTTGCCACCTCTTTAATATAATGGGGTTGCCATTATACCGTCTTTTTTTTTACTTTAGATGGGGTCGCCACCTCTTTAATATAATGGGGTTGCCATTATACCGTCTTTTTTCTTTACTTTAGATGGGGTTGCCACCTCTTTAATATAATGGGGTTGCCATTATACCGTCTTTTTTTTTACTTTAGATGGGGTCGCCACCTCTTTAATATAATGGGGTTGCCATTATACCGTCTTTTTTTTTACTTTAGATGGGGTTGCCACCTCTTTAATATAATGGGGTTGCCATTATACCGTCTTTTTTCTTTACTTTAGATGGGGTTGCCACCTCTTTAATATAATGGGGTTGCCATTATACCGTCTTTTTTTTTACTTTAGATGGGGTCGCCACCTCTTTAATATAATGGGGTTGCCATTATACCGTCTTTTTTTTTACTTTAGATGGGGTTGCCACCTCTTTAATATAATGGGGTTGCCATTATACCGTCTTTTTTTTTTACTTTAGATGGGGTCGCCACCTCTTTAATATAATGGGGTTGCCATTATACCGTCTTTTTTCTTTACTTTAGATGGGGTTGCCACCTCTTTAATATAATGGGGTTGCCATTATACCGTCTTTTTTTTTACTTTAGATGGGGTTGCCACCTCTTTAATATAATGGGGTTGCCATTATACCGTCTTTTTTTTTACTTTAGATGGGGTTGCCACCTCTTTAATATAATGGGGTTGCCATTATACCGTCATTTTTTTTACTTTAGATGGGGTCGCCACCTCTTTAATATAATGGGGTTGCCATTATACCGTCTTTTTTTTTACTTTAGATGGGGTTGCCACCTCTTTAATATAATGGGGTTGCCATTATACCGTCTTTTTTTTTACTTTAGATGGGGTTGCCACCTCTTTAATATAATGGGGTTGCCATTATACCGTCTTTTTTCTTTACTTTAGATGGGGTTGCCACCTCTTTAATATAATGGGGTTGCCATTATACCGTCTTTTTTTTTACTTTAGATGGGGTTGCCACCTCTTTAATATAATGGGGTTGCCATTATACCGTCTTTTTTTTTTACTTTAGATGGGGTCGCCACCTCTTTAATATAATGGGGTTGCCATTATACCGTCTTTTTTCTTTACTTTAGATGGGGTTGCCACCTCTTTAATATAATGGGGTTGCCATTATACCGTCTTTTTTTTTACTTTAGATGGGGTTGCCACCTCTTTAATATAATGGGGTTGCCATTATACCGTCTTTTTTCTTTACTTTAGATGGGGTTGCCACCTCTTTAATATAATGGGGTTGCCATTATACCGTCTTTTTTTTTACTTTAGATGGGGTCGCCACCTCTTTAATATAATGGGGTTGCCATTATACCGTCTTTTTTTTTACTTTAGATGGGGTTGCCACCTCTTTAATATAATGGGGTTGCCATTATACCGTCTTTTTTTTTACTTTAGATGGGGTTGCCACCTCTTTAATATAATGGGGTTGCCATTATACCGTCATTTTTTTTACTTTAGATGGGGTCGCCACCTCTTTAATATAATGGGGTTGCCATTATACCGTCTTTTTTTTTACTTTAGATGGGGTTGCCACCTCTTTAATATAATGGGGTTGCCATTATACCGTCTTTTTTTTTTACTTTAGATGGGGTCGCCACCTCTTTAATATAATGGGGTTGCCATTATACCGTCTTTTTTTTTACTTTAGATGGGGTTGCCACCTCTTTAATATAATGGGGTTGCCATTATACCGTCTTTTTTTTTACTTTAGATGGGGTTGCCACCTCTTTAATATAATGGGGTTGCCATTATACCGTCATTTTTTTTACTTTAGATGGGGTCGCCACCTCTTTAATATAATGGGGTTGCCATTATACCGTCTTTTTTTTTACTTTAGATGGGGTTGCCACCTCTTTAATATAATGGGGTTGCCATTATACCGTCTTTTTTTTTTACTTTAGATGGGGTCGCCACCTCTTTAATATAATGGGGTTGCCATTATACCGTCTTTTTTTTTACTTTAGATGGGGTTGCCACCTCTTTAATATAATGGGGTTGCCATTATACCGTCTTTTTTCTTTACTTTAGATGGGGTTGCCACCTCTTTAATATAATGGGGTTGCCATTATACCGTCTTTTTTTTTACTTTAGATGGGGTTGCCACCTCTTTAATATAATGGGGTTGCCATTATACCGTCTTTTTTTTTACTTTAGATGGGGTTGCCACCTCTTTAATATAATGGGGTTGCCATTATACCGTCTTTTTTTTTTACTTTAGATGGGGTCGCCACCTCTTTAATATAATGGGGTTGCCATTATACCGTCTTTTTTTTTACTTTAGATGGGGTTGCCACCTCTTTAATATAATGGGGTTGCCATTATACCGTCTTTTTTTTTTACTTTAGATGGGGTCGCCACCTCTTTAATATAATGGGGTTGCCATTATACCGTCTTTTTTCTTTACTTCAGATGGGGTTGCCACCTCTTTAATATAATGGGGTTGCCATTATACCGTCTTTTTTTTTACTTTAGATGGGGTTGCCACCTCTTTAATATAATGGGGTTGCCATTATACCGTCATTTTTTTTACTTTAGATGGGGTCGCCACCTCTTTAATATAATGGGGTTGCCATTATACCGTCTTTTTTTTTACTTTAGATGGGGTTGCCACCTCTTTAATATAATGGGGTTGCCATTATACCGTCATTTTTTTTACTTTAGATGAGGTTGCCATCTCTTTAATATAATGGGGTTGCCATTATATCGTCATATAATTTTTTTTTTTTACTTTAGATGGGGTCGCCACCTCTTTAATATAATGGGGTTGCCATTATACCGTCATTTTTTTTTACTTTAGATGGGGTTGCCATCTCTTTAATATAATGGGGTTGCCATTATATCGTCATATCATTTTTTTTTTTTTACTTTAGATGGGGTCGCCACCTCTTTAATATAATGGGGTTGCCATTATACCGTCATTTTTTTTTACTTTAGATGGGGTTGCCATCTCTTTAATATAATGGGGTTGCCATTATACCGTCATTTTTTTTACTTTAGATGGGGTTGCCATCTCTTTAATATAATGGGGTTGCCATTATATCGTCATATCATTTTTTTTTTTTTACTTTAGATGGGGTTGCCATCTCTTTAATATAATGGGGTTGCCATTATACCGTCATTTTTTTTACTTTAGATGGGGTTGCCACCTCTTTAATATAATGGGGTTGCCATTATATCGTCATATCATTTTTTTTTTTTTTACTTTAGATGGGGTTGCCACCTCTTTAATATAATGGGGTTGCCATTATACCGTCATTTTTTTTACTTCAGATGGGGTTGCCATCTCTTTAATATAATGGGGTTGCCATTATATCGTCATATCATTTTTTTTTTTACTTTAGATGGGGTCGCCACCTCTTTAATATAATGGGGTTGCCATTATACCGTCATTTTTTTTTACTTTAGATGGGGTCTCCACCTCTTTAATATAATGGGGTTGCCATTATACCGTCTTTTTTTTTACTTTAGATGGGGTTGCCACCTCTTTAATATAATGGGGTTGCCATTATACCGTCATTTTTTTTTACTTTAGATGGGGTTGCCATCTCTTTAATATAATGGGGTTGCCATTATACCGTCTTTTTTTTTTTACTTTAGATGGGGTTGCCACCTCTTTAATATAATGGGGTTGCCATTATATCGTCATATAATTTTTTTTTTTTTACTTTAGATGGGGTCGCCACCTCTTTAATATAATGGGGTTGCCATTATACCGTCATTTTTTTTACTTTAGATGGGGTTGCCATCTCTTTAATATAATGGGGTTGCCATTATACCGTCTTTTTTTTTTTACTTTAGATGGGGTTGCCACCTCTTTAATATAATGGGGTTGCCAGTATACCGTCATTTTTTTTTACTTTAGATGGGGTTGCCACCTCTTTAATATAATGGGGTTGCCATTATACCGTCTTTTTTTTTTACTTTAGATGGGGTTGCCACCTCTTTAATATAATGGGGTTGCCAGTATACCGTCATTTTTTTTTACTTTAGATGGGGTTGCCACCTCTTTAATATAATGGGGTTGCCAGAATACCGTCATTTTTTTTTACTTTAGATGGGGTTGCCACCTCTTTAATATAATGGGGTTGCCAGTATACCGTCATTTTTTTTTACTTTAGATGGGGTTGCCACCTCTTTAATATAATGGGGTTGCCAGTATACCGTCATTTTTTTTTACTTTAGATGGGGTTGCCACCTCTTTAATATAATGGGGTTGCCATTATACCGTCTTTTTTTTTTACTTTAGATGGGGTTGCCACCTCTTTAATATAATGGGGTTGCCAGTATACCGTCATTTTTTTTTACTTTAGATGGGGTTGCCACCTCTTTAATATAATGGGGTTGCCAGTATACCGTCATTTTTTTTTACTTTAGATGGGGTTGCCACCTCTTTAATATAATGGGGTTGCCATTATACCGTCATTTTTTTTTACTTTAGATGGGGTTGCCACCTCTTTAATATAATGGGGTTGCCAGTATACCGTCATTTTTTTTACTTTAGATGGGGTTGCCATCTCTTTAATATAATGGGGTTGCCATTATACCGTCTTTTTTTTTTACTTTAGATGGGGTTGCCACCTCTTTAATATAATGGGGTTGCCAGTATACCGTCATTTTTTTTTACTTTAGATGGGGTTGCCACCTCTTTAATATAATGGGGTTGCCAGTATACCGTCATTTTTTTTTACTTTAGATGGGGTTGCCACCTCTTTAATATAATGGGGTTGCCATTATACCGTCTTTTTTTTTTTACTTTAGATGGGGTTGCCACCTCTTTAATATAATGGGGTTGCCAGTATACCGTCATTTTTTTTTACTTTAGATGGGGTTGCCACCTCTTTAATATAATGGGGTTGCCATTATACCGTCTTTTTTTTTTTACTTTAGATGGGGTTGCCACCTCTTTAATATAATGGGGTTGCCAGTATACCGTCATTTTTTTTTACTTTAGATGGGGTTGCCACCTCTTTAATATAATGGGGTTGCCATTATACCGTCTTTTTTTTTTTACTTTAGATGGGGTTGCCACCTCTTTAATATAATGGGGTTGCCAGTATACCGTCATTTTTTTTTACTTTAGATGGGGTTGCCATCTCTTTAATATAATGGGGTTGCCATTATACCGTCTTTTTTTTTTACTTTAGATGGGGTTGCCACCTCTTTAATATAATGGGGTTGCCAGTATACCGTCATTTTTTTTTACTTTAGATGGGGTTGCCACCTCTTTAATATAATGGGGTTGCCAGTATACCGTCATTTTTTTTTACTTTAGATGGGGTTGCCACCTCTTTAATATAATGGGGTTGCCATTATACCGTCTTTTTTTTTTTACTTTAGATGGGGTTGCCACCTCTTTAATATAATGGGGTTGCCAGTATACCGTCATTTTTTTTTACTTTAGATGGGGTTGCCACCTCTTTAATATAATGGGGTTGCCATTATACCGTCTTTTTTTTTTTACTTTAGATGGGGTTGCCACCTCTTTAATATAATGGGGTTGCCAGTATACCGTCATTTTTTTTTACTTTAGATGGGGTTGCCACCTCTTTAATATAATGGGGTTGCCATTATACCGTCTTTTTTTTTTTACTTTAGATGGGGTTGCCACCTCTTTAATATAATGGGGTTGCCAGTATACCGTCATTTTTTTTTACTTTAGATGGGGTTGCCACCTCTTTAATATAATGGGGTTGCCATTATACCGTCTTTTTTTTTTTACTTTAGATGGGGTTGCCACCTCTTTAATATAATGGGGTTGCCAGTATACCGTCATTTTTTTTTACTTTAGATGGGGTTGCCACCTCTTTAATATAATGGGGTTGCCATTATACCGTCTTTTTTTTTTTACTTTAGATGGGGTTGCCACCTCTTTAATATAATGGGGTTGCCAGTATACCGTCTTTTTTTTTTACTTTAGATGGGGTTGCCACCTCTTTAATATAATGGGGTTGCCATTATACCGTCATTTTTTTTTACTTTAGATGGGGTTGCCACCTCTTTAATATAATGGGGTTGCCATTATATCGTCATATCATTTTTTTTTTTTACTTTAGATGGGGTTGCCACCTCTTTAATATAATGGGGTTGCCATTATACCGTCATTTTTTTTACTTTAGATGGGGTTGCCATCTCTTTAATATAATGGGGTTGCCATTATATCGTCATTTTTTTTTTACTTTAGATGGGGTCGCCACCTCTTTAATATAATGGGGTTGCCATTATACCGTCATTTTTTTTTACTTTAGATGGGGTTGCCACCTCTTTAATATAATGGGGTTGCCATTATACCGTCTTTTTTTTTACTTTAGATGGGGTTGCCATCTCTTTAATATAATGGGGTTGCCATTATATCGTCATTTTTTTTTTACTTTAGATGGGGTTGCCACCTCTTTAATATAATGGGGTTGCCATTATACCGTCATTTTTTTTACTTTAGATGGGGTTGCCATCTCTTTAATATAATGGGGTTGCCATTATATCGTCATTTTTTTTTTACTTTAGATGGGGTTGCCATCTCTTTAATATAATGGGGTTGCCATTATATCGTCATTTTTTTTTTACTTTAGATGGGGTCGCCACCTCTTTAATATAATGGGGTTGCCATTATACCGCCTTTTTTTTTACTTTAGATGGGGTTGCCACCTCTTTAATATAATGGGGTTGCCATTATACCGCCTTTTTTTTTACTTTAGATGGGGTTGCCACCTCTTTAATATAATGGGGTTGCCATTATACCGTCATTTTTTTTTACTTTAGATGGGGTCTCCACCTCTTTAATATAATGGGGTTGCCATTATACCGTCATTTTTTTTTACTTTAGATGGGGTTGCCATCTCTTTAATATAATGGGGTTGCCATTATACCGTCTTTTTTTTTACTTTAGATGGGGTTGCCACCTCTTTAATATAATGGGGTTGCCATTATACCGTCATTTTTTTTTACTTTAGATGGGGTTGCCATCTCTTTAATATTATGGGGTTGCCATTATACCGTCTTTTTTTTTACTTTAGATGGGGTCTCCACCTCTTTAATATAATGGGGTTGCCATTATACCGTCATTTTTTTTTACTTTAGATGGGGTTGCCATCTCTTTAATATAATGGGGTTGCCATTATACCGTCTTTTTTTTTACTTTAGATGGGGTTGCCACCTCTTTAATATAATGGGGTTGCCATTATACCGTCATTTTTTTTTACTTTAGATGGGGTTGCCATCTCTTTAATATTATGGGGTTGCCATTATACCGTCTTTTTTTTTACTTTAGATGGGGTTGCCACCTCTTTAATATAATGGGGTTGCCATTATACCGTCTTTTTTTTTACTTTAGATGGGGTTGCCATCTCTTTAATATAATGGGGTTGCCATTATACCGTCTTTTTTTTTACTTTAGATGGGGTTGCCATCTCTTTAATATAATGGGGTTGCCATTATATCGTCATATCATTTTTTTTTTTTACTTTAGATGGGGTCGCCACCTCTTTAATATAATGGAGTTGCCATTATACCGTCATTTTTTTTTACTTTAGATGGGGTTGCCATCTCTTTAATATAATGGGGTTGCCATTATACTGTCTTTTTTTTTACTTTAGATGGGGTTGCCACCTCTTTAATATAATGGGGTTGCCATTATACCGTCATTTTTTTTTACTTTAGATGGGGTTGCCATCTCTTTAATATAATGGGGTTGCCATTATACCGTCATTTTTTTTACTTTAGATGGGGTTGCCATCTCTTTAATATAATGGGGTTGCCATTATATCGTCATTTTTTTTTTACTTTAGATGGGGTTGCCACCTCTTTAATATAATGGGGTTGCCAGTATACCGTCATTTTTTTTTACTTTAGATGGGGTTGCCATCTCTTTAATATAATGGGGTTGCCATTATACCGCCTTTTTTTTTACTTTAGATGGGGTTGCCACCTCTTTAATATAATGGGGTTGCCATTATACCGCCTTTTTTTTTACTTTAGATGGGGTTGCCACCTCTTTAATATAATGGGGTTGCCATTATACCGTCATTTTTTTTTACTTTAGATGGGGTCTCCACCTCTTTAATATAATGGGGTTGCCATTATACCGTCATTTTTTTTTACTTTAGATGGGGTTGCCATCTCTTTAATATAATGGGGTTGCCATTATACCGTCTTTTTTTTTACTTTAGATGGGGTTGCCACCTCTTTAATATAATGGGGTTGCCATTATACCGTCATTTTTTTTTACTTTAGATGGGGTTGCCATCTCTTTAATATTATGGGGTTGCCATTATACCGTCTTTTTTTTTACTTTAGATGGGGTCTCCACCTCTTTAATATAATGGGGTTGCCATTATACCGTCATTTTTTTTTACTTTAGATGGGGTTGCCATCTCTTTAATATAATGGGGTTGCCATTATACCGTCTTTTTTTTTACTTTAGATGGGGTTGCCACCTCTTTAATATAATGGGGTTGCCATTATACCGTCATTTTTTTTTACTTTAGATGGGGTTGCCATCTCTTTAATATTATGGGGTTGCCATTATACCGTCTTTTTTTTTACTTTAGATGGGGTTGCCACCTCTTTAATATAATGGGGTTGCCATTATACCGTCTTTTTTTTTACTTTAGATGGGGTTGCCATCTCTTTAATATAATGGGGTTGCCATTATACCGTCTTTTTTTTTACTTTAGATGGGGTTGCCATCTCTTTAATATAATGGGGTTGCCATTATATCGTCATATCATTTTTTTTTTTTACTTTAGATGGGGTCGCCACCTCTTTAATATAATGGAGTTGCCATTATACCGTCATTTTTTTTTACTTTAGATGGGGTTGCCATCTCTTTAATATAATGGGGTTGCCATTATACTGTCTTTTTTTTTACTTTAGATGGGGTTGCCACCTCTTTAATATAATGGGGTTGCCATTATACCGTCATTTTTTTTTACTTTAGATGGGGTTGCCATCTCTTTAATATAATGGGGTTGCCATTATACCGTCTTTTTTTTTTACTTTAGATGGGGTTGCCACCTCTTTAATATAATGGGGTTGCCATTATACCGTCATTTTTTTTTACTTTAGATGGGGTTGCCATCTCTTTAATATAATGGGGTTGCCATTATACTGTCTTTTTTTTTTACTTTAGATGGGGTTGCCACCTCTTTAATATAATGGGGTTGCCATTATACCGTCTTTTTTTTTACTTTAGATGGGGTTGCCATCTCTTTAATATAATGGGGTTGCCATTATATCGTCATATCATTTTTTTTTTTTACTTTAGATGGGGTCGCCACCTCTTTAATATAATGGGGTTGCCATTATACCGTCATTTTTTTTTACTTTAGATGGGGTTGCCATCTCTTTAATATAATGGGGTTGCCATTATACCGTCTTTTTTTTTACTTTAGATGGGGTTGCCACCTCTTTAATATAATGGGGTTGCCATTATACCGTCATTTTTTTTTACTTTAAAAGGGGTTGCCACCTCTTTAATATAATGGGGTTGCCATTATACCGTCATTTTTTTTTACTTTAGATGGGGTTGCCATCTCTTTAATATAATGGGGTTGCCATTATACTGTCTTTTTTTTTTACTTTAGATGGGGTTGCCACCTCTTTAATATAATGGGGTTGCCATTATACCGTCATTTTTTTTTACTTTAAAAGGGGTTGCCACCTCTTTAATATAATGGGGTTGCCATTATACCGTCTTTTTTTTTACTTTAGATGGGGTTGCCATCTCTTTAATATAATGGGGTTGCCATTATACCGTCTTTTTTTTTACTTTAGATGGGGTTGCCACCTCTTTAATATAATGGGGTTGCCATTATACCGTCTTTTTTTTTACTTTAGATGGGGTCGCCACCTCTTTAATATAATGGGGTTGCCATTATACCGTCATTTTTTTTTACTTTAGATGGGGTTGCCATCTCTTTAATATAATGGGGTTGCCATTATACCGTCATTTTTTTTACTTTAGATGGGGTTGCCATCTCTTTAATATAATGGGGTTGCCATTATACCGTCTTTTTTTTTACTTTAGATGGGGTTGCCACCTCTTTAATATAATGGGGTTGCCATTATACCGTCATTTTTTTTTACTTTAGATGGGGTCGCCACCTCTTTAATATAATGGGGTTGCCATTATACCGTCATTTTTTTTTACTTTAGATGGGGTTGCCATCTCTTTAATATAATGGGGTTGCCATTATACCGTCATTTTTTTTACTTTAGATGGGGTCGCCACCTCTTTAATATAATGGGGTTGCCATTATACCGTCATTTTTTTACTTTAGATGGGGTTGCCATCTCTTTAATATAATGGGGTTGCCATTATACCGTCTTTTTTTTTTACTTTAGATGGGGTTGCCACCTCTTTAATATAATGGGGTTGCCATTATATCGTCATATCATTTTTTTTTTTTTTACTTTAGATAGGGTTGCCACCTCTTTAATATAATGGGGTTGACATTATACCGTCATTTTTTTACTTTAGATGGGGTTGCCATCTCTTTAATATAATGGGGTTGCCATTATATCGTCATATCATTTTTTTTTTTTACTTTAGATGGGGTTGCCACCTCTTTAATATAATGGGGTTGCCATTATACCGTCATTTTTTTTACTTTAGATGGGGTCGCCACCTCTTTAATATAATGGGGTTGCCATTATACCGTCATTTTTTTTACTTTAGATGGGGTTGCCATCTCTTTAATATAATGGGGTTGCCATTATATCGTCATATCATTTTTTTTTTTTACTTTAGATGGGGTTGCCATCTCTTTGATATAATGGGGTTGCCATTATATCGTCATATCATTTTTTTTTTTTTTACTTTAGATAGGGTTGCCACCTCTTTAATATAATGGGGTTGCCATTATACCGTCATTTTTTTACTTTAGATGGGGTTGCCATCTCTTTAATATAATGGGGTTGCCATTATATCGTCATATCATTTTTTTTTTTTACTTTAGATGGGGTTGCCACCTCTTTAATATAATGGGGTTGCCATTATACCGTCATTTTTTTTACTTTAGATGGGGTTGCCATCTCTTTAATATAATGGGGTTGCCATTATATCGTCATATCATTTTTTTTTTTTTACTTTAGATGGGGTTGCCATCTCTTTGATATAATGGGGTTGCCATTATATCGTCATATCATTTTTTTTTTTTTTACTTTAGATAGGGTTGCCACCTCTTTAATATAATGGGGTTGCCATTATACCGTCATTTTTTTACTTTAGATGGGGTTGCCATCTCTTTAATATAATGGGGTTGCCATTATATCGTCATATCATTTTTTTTTTTTACTTTAGATGGGGTTGCCACCTCTTTAATATAATGGGGTTGCCATTATACCGTCATTTTTTTTACTTTAGATGGGGTTGCCATCTCTTTAATATAATGGGGTTGCCATTATATCGTCATATAATTTTTTTTTTTTTTACTTTAGATGGGGTCGCCACCTCTTTAATATAATGGGGTTGCCATTATACCGTCATTTTTTTTACTTTAGATGGGGTTGCCATCTCTTTAATATAATGGGGTTGCCATTATACCGTCTTTTTTTTTTTACTTTAGATGGGGTTGCCACCTCTTTAATATAATGGGGTTGCCATTATACCGTCATTTTTTTTACTTTAGATGGGGTTGCCATCTCTTTAATATAATGGGGTTGCCATTATACCGTCTTTTTTTTTTACTTTAGATGGGGTTGCCACCTCTTTAATATAATGGGGTTGCCAGTATACCGTCATTTTTTTTTACTTTAGATGGGGTTGCCACCTCTTTAATATAATGGGGTTGCCAGTATACCGTCATTTTTTTTTACTTTAGATGGGGTTGCCATCTCTTTAATATAATGGGGTTGCCATTATACCGCCTTTTTTTTTTACTTTAGATGGGGTTGCCACCTCTTTAATATAATGGGGTTGCCATTATACCGTCATTTTTTTTTACTTTAGATGGGGTTGCCACCTCTTTAATATAATGGGGTTGCCATTATATCGTCATATCATTTTTTTTTTTACTTTAGATGGGGTTGCCACCTCTTTAATATAATGGGGTTGCCATTATACCGTCATTTTTTTTACTTTAGATGGGGTTGCCATCTCTTTAATATAATGGGGTTGCCATTATACCGTCTTTTTTTTTTACTTTAGATGGGGTTGCCACCTCTTTAATATAATGGGGTTGCCAGTATACCGTCATTTTTTTTTACTTTAGATGGGGTTGCCACCTCTTTAATATAATGGGGTTGCCAGTATACCGTCATTTTTTTTTACTTTAGATGGGGTTGCCATCTCTTTAATATAATGGGGTTGCCATTATACCGCCTTTTTTTTTTACTTTAGATGGGGTTGCCACCTCTTTAATATAATGGGGTTGCCATTATACCGTCATTTTTTTTTACTTTAGATGGGGTTGCCACCTCTTTAATATAATGGGGTTGCCATTATATCGTCATATCATTTTTTTTTTTACTTTAGATGGGGTTGCCACCTCTTTAATATAATGGGGTTGCCATTATACCGTCATTTTTTTTACTTTAGATGGGGTTGCCATCTCTTTAATATAATGGGGTTGCCATTATATCGTCATTTTTTTTTTACTTTAGATGGGGTCGCCACCTCTTTAATATAATGGGGTTGCCATTATACCGTCTTTTTTTTTACTTTAGATGGGGTTGCCATCTCTTTAATATAATTGGGTTGCCATTATATCGTCATATCATTTTTTTTTTTTTTTTACTTTAGATGGGGTCGCTACCTCTTTAATATAATGGGGTTGCCATTATACCGTCATTTTTTTTTACTTTAGATGGGGTTGCCATCTCTTTAATATAATGGGGTTGCCATTATACCGTCTTTTTTTTTACTTTAGATGGGGTTGCCATCTCTTTAATATAATGGGGTTGCCATTATATCGTCATTTTTTTTTTACTTTAGATGGGGTTGCCATCTCTTTAATATAATGGGGTTGCCATTATACCGCCTTTTTTTTTTACTTTAGATGGGGTCGCCACCTCTTTAATATAATGGGGTTGCCATTATACCGTCATTTTTTTTACTTTAGATGGGGTTGCCATCTCTTTAATATAATGGGGTTGCCATTATACCGTCTTTTTTTTTTTTACTTTAGATGGGGTTGCCACCTCTTTAATATAATGGGGTTGCCAGTATACCGTCATTTTTTTTTACTTTAGATGGGGTTGCCATCTCTTTAATATAATGGGGTTGCCATTATACCGCCTTTTTTTTTACTTTAGATGGGGTTGCCACCTCTTTAATATAATGGGGTTGCCATTATACCGTCTTTTTTTTTACTTTAGATGGGGTCGCCACCTCTTTAATATAATGGGGTTGCCATTATACCGCCTTTTTTTTTACTTTAGATGGGGTTGCCACCTCTTTAATATAATGGGGTTGCCATTATACCGTCATTTTTTTTTACTTTAGATGGGGTCTCCACCTCTTTAATATAATGGGGTTGCCATTATACCGCCTTTTTTTTTACTTTAGATGGGGTTGCCACCTCTTTAATATAATGGGGTTGCCATTATACCGTCTTTTTTTTTACTTTAGATGGGGTCGCCACCTCTTTAATATAATGGGGTTGCCATTATACCGCCTTTTTTTTTACTTTAGATGGGGTTGCCACCTCTTTAATATAATGGGGTTGCCATTATACCGCCTTTTTTTTTACTTTAGATGGGGTTGCGATCTCTTTAATATAATGGGGTTGCCATTATACCGTCTTTTTTTTTTACTTTAGATGGGGTTGCCATCTCTTTAATATAATGGGGTTGCCATTATACCGTCTTTTTTTTTTACTTTAGATGGGGTTGCCATCTCTTTAATATAATGGGGTTGCCATTATACCGTCATTTTTTTTTACTTTAGATGGGGTTGCCATCTCTTTAATATAATGGGGTTGCCATTATACCGTCTTTTTTTTTTACTTTAGATGGGGTTGCCACCTCTTTAATATAATGGGGTTGCCATTATACCGTCATTTTTTTTACTTTAGATGGGGTTGCCATCTCTTTAATATAATGGGGTTGCCATTATATCGTCATTTTTTTTTACTTTAGATGGGGTTGCCATTATACCGTCTTTTTTTTTTACTTTAGATGGGGTTGCCATCTCTTTAATATAATGGGGTTGCCATTATACCGTCTTTTTTTTTTACTTTAGATGGGGTTGCCATCTCTTTAATATAATGGGGTTGCCATTATACCGTCTTTTTTTTTTACTTTAGATGGGGTTGCCATCTCTTTAATATAATGGGGTTGCCATTATACCGTCTTTTTTTTTACTTTAGATGGGGTTGCCATCTCTTTAATATAATGGGGTTGCCATTATACCGTCATTTTTTTTACTTTAGATGGGGTTGCCATCTCTTTAATATAATGGGGTTGCCATTATATCGTCATTTTTTTTTACTTTAGATGGGGTTGCCATCTCTTTAATATAATGGGGTTGCCATTATACCGTCTTTTTTTTTTTACTTTAGATGGGGTTGCCACCTCTTTAATATAATGGGGTTGCCATTATACCGTCTTTTTTTTTACTTTAGATGGGGTTGCCATCTCTTTAATATAATGGGGTTGCCATTATACCGTCTTTTTTTTTACTTTAGATGGGGTTGCCATCTCTTTAATATAATGGGGTTGCCATTATACCGTCTTTTTTTTTTTACTTTAGATGGGGTTGCCACCTCTTTAATATAATGGGGTTGCCATTATACCGTCTTTTTTTTTACTTTAGATGGGGTTGCCATCTCTTTAATATAATGGGGTTGCCATTATACCGTCTTTTTTTTTTACTTTAGATGGGGTTGCCACCTCTTTAATATAATGGGGTTGCCATTATACCGTCTTTTTTTTTTACTTTAGATGGGGTTGCCACCTCTTTAATATAATGGGGTTGCCATTATACCGTCATTTTTTTTTTACTTTAGATGGGGTTGCCATCTCTTTAATATAATGGGGTTGCCATTATACCGTCATTTTTTTTTACTTTAGATGGGGTTGCCACCTCTTTAATATAATGGGGTTGCCATTATACCGTCATTTTTTTTTACTTTAGATGGGGTTGCCATCTCTTTAATATAATGGGGTTGCCATTATACCGTCATTTTTTTTTACTTTAGATGGGGTTGCCATCTCTTTAATATAATGGGGTTGCCATTATATCGTCATATCTTTTTTTTTTTTACTTTAGATGGGGTCGCCACCTCTTTAATATAATGGGGTTGCCATTATACCGTCATTTTTTTTTACTTTAGATGGGGTTGCCATCTCTTTATTATAATGGGGTTGCCATTATACCGTCTTTTTTTTGTACTTTAGATGGGGTTGCCACCTCTTTAATATAATGGGGTTGCCATTATACCGTCATTTTTTTTTACTTTAGATGGGGTTGCCATCTCTTTAATATAATGGGGTTGCCATTATACCGTTATTTTTTTTTACTTTAGATGGGGTTGCCATCTCTTTAATATAATGGGGTTGCCATTATACCGTCTTTTTTTTTTACTTTAGATGGGGTTGCCACCTCTTTAATATAATGGGGTTGCCATTATACCGTCATTTTTTTTACTTTAGATGGGGTCGCCACCTCTTTAATATAATGGGGTTGACATTATACCGTCATTTTTTTTTACTTTAGATGGGGTTGCCATCTCTTTAATATAATGGGGTTGCCATTATACCGTCTTTTTTTTTTACTTTAGATGGGGTTGCCACCTCTTTAATATAATGGGGTTGCCATTATACCGTCATTTTTTTTTACTTTAGATGGGGTTGCCATCTCTTTAATATAATGGGGTTGCCATTATACCGTCATTTTTTTTACTTTAGATGGGGTTGCCATCTCTTTAATATAATGGGGTTGCCATTATACCGTCATTTTTTTTACTTTAGATGGGGTTGCCATCTCTTTAATATAATGGGGTTGCCATTATACCGTCATTTTTTTTACTCTAGATGGGGTTGCCATCTCTTTAATATAATGGGGTTGCCATTATACCGTCATTTTTTTTACTTTAGATGGGGTTGCCATCTCTTTAATATAATGGGGTTGCCATTATACCGTCATTTTTTTTACTTTAGATGGGGTTGCCACCTCTTTAATATAATGGGGTTGCCAGTATACCGTCATTTTTTTTTACTTTAGATGGGGTTGCCATCTCTTTAATATAATGGGGTTGCCATTATACCGTCTTTTTTTTTACTTTAGATGGGGTTGCCACCTCTTTAATATAATGGGGTTGCCATTATACCGTCATTTTTTTTTACTTTAGATGGGGTTGCCACCTCTTTAATATAATGGGGTTGCTATTATACCGTCTTTTTTTTTACTTTAGATGGGGTTGCCATCTCTTTAATATAATGGGGTTGCCATTATATCGTCATATCATTTTTTTTTTTTTACTTTAGATGGGGTCGCCACCTCTTTAATATAATGGGGTTGCCATTATACCGTCATTTTTTTTTACTTTAGATGGGGTTGCCATCTCTTTAATATAATGGGGTTGCCATTATACCGTCTTTTTTTTTTTACTTTAGATGGGGTTGCCATCTCTTTAATATAATGGGGTTGCCATTATACCGTCATTTTTTTTTACTTTAGATGGGGTTGCCATCTCTTTAATATAATGGGGTTGCCATTATACCGTCATTTTTTTTACTTTAGATGGGGTTGCCATCTCTTTAATATAATGGGGTTGCCATTATACCGTCATTTTTTTTACTTTAGATGGGGTTGCCATCTCTTTAATATAATGGGGTTGCCATTATACCGTCATTTTTTTTACTTTAGATGGGGTTGCCATCTCTTTAATATAATGGGGTTGCCATTATATCGTCATATCATTTTTTTTTTTTACTTTAGATGGGGTCGCCACCTCTTTAATATAATGGGGTTGCCATTATACCTTCATTTTTTTTTACTTTAGATGGGGTTGCCATCTCTTTAATATAATGGGGTTGCCATTATACCGTCTTTTTTTTTTACTTTAGATGGGGTTGCCATCTCTTTAATATAATGGGGTTGCCATTATACCGTCATTTATTTTTACTTTAGATGGGGTTGCCATCTCTTTAATATAATAGGGTTGCCATTATACAGTCTTTTTTTTTTACTTTAGATGGGGTTGCCACCTCTTTAATATAATGGGGTTGCCATTATACCGTCATTTTTTTTACTTTAGATGGGGTTGCTACCTCTTTAATATAATGGGGTTGCCATTATACCGTCATGTTTTTTTACTTTAGATGGGGTTGCCATCTCTTTAATATAATGGGGTTGCTATTATACCGTCATTTTTTTTTACTTTAGATGGGGTTGCCACCTCTTTAATATAATGGGGTTGCCATTATACCGTCATTTTTTTTTACTTTAGATGGGGTTGCCATCTCTTTAATATAATGGGGTTGCCATTATATCGTCATATCATTTTTTTTTTTTTACTTTAGATGGGGTTGCCACCTCTTTAATATAATGGGGTTGCCATTATACCGTCATTTTTTTTACTTTAGATGGGGTTGCCATCTCTTTAATATAATGGGGTTGCCATTATATCGTCATATCATTTTTTTTTTTTTACTTTAGATGGGGTCGCCACCTCTTTAATATAATGGGGTTGCCATTATACCGTCATTTTTTTTTACTTTAGATGGGGTTGCCATCTCTTTAATATAATGGGGTTGCCATTATACCGTCTTTTTTTTTTACTTTAGATGGGGTTGCCACCTCTTTAATATAATGGGGTTGCCATTATACCGTCTTTTTTTTTACTTTAGATGGGGTTGCCATCTCTTTAATATAATGGGGTTGCCATTATACCGTCATTTTTTTTACTTTAGATGGGGTTGCCATCTCTTTAATATAATGGGGTTGCCATTATATCGTCATATCATTTTTTTTTTTTACTTTAGATGGGGTCTCCACCTCTTTAATATAATGGGGTTGCCATTATACCGTCATTTTTTTTACTTTAGATGGGGTTGCCATCTCTTTAATATAATGGGGTTGCCATTATATCGTCATATCATTTTTTTTTTTTTACTTTAGATGGGGTCGCCACCTCTTTAATATAATGGGGTTGCCATTATACCGTCATTTTTTTTTACTTTAGATGGGGTTGCCATCTCTTTAATATAATGGGGTTGCCATTATACCGTCTTTTTTTTTTACTTTAGATGGGGTTGCCACCTCTTTAATATAATGGGGTTGCCATTATACCGTCTTTTTTTTTACTTTAGATGGGGTCGCCACCTCTTTAATATAATGGGGTTGCCATTATACCGTCATTTTTTTTTACTTTAGATGGGGTTGCCACCTCTTTAATATAATGGGGTTGCCATTATACCGTCATTTTTTTTACTTTAGATGGGGTTGCCATCTCTTTAATATAATGGGGTTGCCATTATATCGTCATATCATTTTTTTTTTTTACTTTAGATGGGGTTGCCACCTCTTTAATATAATGGGGTTGCCATTATACCGTCATTTTTTTTACTTTAGATGGGGTTGCCATCTCTTTAATATAATGGGGTTGCCATTATATCGTCATATCATTTTTTTTTTTACTTTAGATGGGGTCTCCACCTCTTTAATATAATGGGGTTGCCATTATACCGTAATTTTTTTTTACTTTAGATGGGGTTGCCATCTCTTTAATATAATGGGGTTGCCATTATACCGTCTTTTTTTTTTACTTTAGATGGGGTTGCCACCTCTTTAATATAATGGGGTTGCCATTATACCGTCTTTTTTTTTACTTTAGATGGGGTTGCCATCTCTTTAATATAATGGGGTTGCCATTATATCGTCATATCATTTTTTTTTTTTTTACTTTAGATGGGGTCGCCACCTCTTTAATATAATGGGGTTGCCATTATACCGTCATTTTTTTTACTTTAGATGGGGTTGCCATCTCTTTAATATAATGGGGTTGCCATTATACCGTCTTTTTTTTTTACTTTAGATGGGGTTGCCACCTCTTTAATATAATGGGGTTGCCATTATATCGTCATATCATTTTTTTTTTTTTACTTTAGATGGGGTTGCCACCTCTTTAATATAATGGGGTTGCCATTATACCGTCATTTTTTTTTACTTTAGATGGGGTTGCCATCTCTTTAATATAATGGGGTTGCCATTATACCGTCTTTTTTTTTTACTTTAGATGGGGTTGCCACCTCTTTACTATAATGGGGTTGCCAGTATACCGTCATTTTTTTTTACTTTAGATGGGGTTGCCATCTCTTTAATATAATGGGGTTGCCATTATACCGTCTTTTTTTTTTACTTTAGATGGGGTTGCCACCTCTTTAATATAATGGGGTTGCCATTATACCGTCATTTTTTTTTACTTTAGATGGGGTTGCCACCTCTTTAATATAATGGGGTTGCCATTATACCGTCATTTTTTTTACTTTAGATGGGGTTGCCATCTCTTTAATATAATGGGGTTGCCATTATATCGTCATATCATTTTTTTTTTTTACTTTAGATGGGGTCTCCACCTCTTTAATATAATGGGGTTGCCATTATACCGTAATTTTTTTTTACTTTAGATGGGGTTGCCATCTCTTTAATATAATGGGGTTGCCATTATACCGTCTTTTTTTTTTACTTTAGATGGGGTTGCCACCTCTTTAATATAATGGGGTTGCCATTATACCGTCTTTTTTTTTACTTTAGATGGGGTCGCCACCTCTTTAATATAATGGGGTTGCCATTATACCGTCATTTTTTTTTACTTTAGATGGGGTTGCCACCTCTTTAATATAATGGGGTTGCCATTATACCGTCATTTTTTTTACTTTAGATGGGGTTGCCATCTCTTTAATATAATGGGGTTGCCATTATATCGTCATATCATTTTTTTTTTTTACTTTAGATGGGGTTGCCACCTCTTTAATATAATGGGGTTGCCATTATACCGTCATTTTTTTTACTTTAGATGGGGTTGCCATCTCTTTAATATAATGGGGTTGCCATTATATCGTCATATCATTTTTTTTTTTTACTTTAGATGGGGTCTCCACCTCTTTAATATAATGGGGTTGCCATTATACCGTAATTTTTTTTTACTTTAGATGGGGTTGCCATCTCTTTAATATAATGGGGTTGCCATTATACCGTCTTTTTTTTTTACTTTAGATGGGGTTGCCACCTCTTTAATATAATGGGGTTGCCATTATACCGTCTTTTTTTTTACTTTAGATGGGGTTGCCATCTCTTTAATATAATGGGGTTGCCATTATATCGTCATATCATTTTTTTTTTTTTTACTTTAGATGGGGTCGCCACCTCTTTAATATAATGGGGTTGCCATTATACCGTCATTTTTTTTACTTTAGATGGGGTTGCCATCTCTTTAATATAATGGGGTTGCCATTATACCGTCTTTTTTTTTTACTTTAGATGGGGTTGCCACCTCTTTAATATAATGGGGTTGCCATTATATCGTCATATCATTTTTTTTTTTTTACTTTAGATGGGGTTGCCACCTCTTTAATATAATGGGGTTGCCATTATACCGTCATTTTTTTTTACTTTAGATGGGGTTGCCATCTCTTTAATATAATGGGGTTGCCATTATACCGTCTTTTTTTTTTACTTTAGATGGGGTTGCCACCTCTTTACTATAATGGGGTTGCCAGTATACCGTCATTTTTTTTTACTTTAGATGGGGTTGCCACCTCTTTAATATAATGGGGTTGCCATTATACCGTCTTTTTTTTTTACTTTAGATGGGGTTGCCATCTCTTTAATATAATGGGGTTGCCATTATACCGTCTTTTTTTTTACTTTAGATGGGGTTGCCATCTCTTTAATATAATGGGGTTGCCATTATATCGTCATATCATTTTTTTTTTTTTACTTTAGATGGGGTCGCCACCTCTTTAATATAATGGGGTTGCCATTATACCGTCATTTTTTTTTACTTTAGATGGGGTTGCCATCTCTTTAATATAATGGGGTTGCCATTATACCGTCATTTTTTTTTACTTTAGATGGGGTTGCCATCTCTTTAATATAATGGGGTTGCCATTATACCGTCTTTTTTTTTACTTTAGATGGGGTTGCCATCTCTTTAATATAATGGGGTTGCCATTATATCGTCATATCATTTTTTTTTTTTTACTTTAGATGGGGTCGCCACCTCTTTAATATAATGGGGTTGCCATTATACCGTCATTTTTTTTTACTTTAGATGGGGTTGCCATCTCTTTAATATAATGGGGTTGCCATTATACCGTCTTTTTTTTTTACTTTAGATGGGGTTGCCATCTCTTTAATATAATGGGGTTGCCATTATACCGTCTTTTTTTTTACTTTAGATGGGGTTGCCATCTCTTTAATATAATGGGGTTGCCATTATATCGTCATATCATTTTTTTTTTTTTACTTTAGATGGGGTCGCCACCTCTTTAATATAATGGGGTTGCCATTATACCGTCATTTTTTTTTACTTTAGATGGGGTTGCCATCTCTTTAATATAATGGGGTTGCCATTATACCGTCTTTTTTTTTTACTTTAGAAGGGGTTGCCATCTCTTTAATATAATGAGGTTGCCATCTCTTTAATATAATGGGGTTGCCATTATACCGTCATTTTTTTTACTTTAGATGGGGTTGCCATCTCTTTAATATAATGGGGTTGCCATTATACCGTCATTTTTTTTTACTTTAGATGGGGTTGCCATCTCTTTAATATAATGAGGTTGCCATCTCTTTAATATAATGGGGTTGCCATTATACCGTCATTTTTTTTACTTTAGATGGGGTTGCCATCTCTTTAATATAATGGGGTTGCCATTATACCGTCTTTTTTTTTACTTTAGATGGGGTTGCCATCTCTTTAATATAATGGGGTTGCCATTATACCGTCATTTTTTTTTACTTTAGATGGGGTTGCCATCTCTTTAATATAATGGGGTTGCCATTATACCGTCTTTTTTTTTACTTTAGATGGGGTTGCCATCTCTTTAATATAATGGGGTTGCCATTATACCGTCTTTTTTTTTTACTTTAGATGGGGTTGCCATCTCTTTAATATAATGAGGTTGCCATCTCTTTAATATAATGGGGTTGCCATTATACCGTCATTTTTTTTACTTTAGATGGGGTTGCCATCTCTTTAATATAATGGGGTTGCCATTATACCGTCTTTTTTTTTTACTTTAGATGGGGTTGCCATCTCTTTAATATAATGGGGTTGCCATTATACCGTCATTTTTTTTTACTTTAGATGGGGTTGCCATCTCTTTAATATAATGGGGTTGCCATTATACCGTCTTTTTTTTTACTTTAGATGGGGTTGCCATCTCTTTAATATAATGGGGTTGCCATTATACCGTCTTTTTTTTTACTTTAGATGGGGTTGCCATCTCTTTAATATAATGGGGTTGCCATTATACCGTCATTTTTTTTTACTTTAGATGGGGTTGCCATCTCTTTAATATAATGGGGTTGCCATTATACCGTCTTTTTTTTTACTTTAGATGGGGTTGCCATCTCTTTAATATAATGGGGTTGCCATTATACCGTCATTTTTTTTTACTTTAGATGGGGTTGCCATCTCTTTAATATAATGAGGTTGCCATCTCTTTAATATAATGGGGTTGCCATTATACCGTCATTTTTTTTACTTTAGATGGGGTTGCCATCTCTTTAATATAATGGGGTTGCCATTATACCGTCTTTTTTTTTTACTTTAGATGGGGTTGCCATCTCTTTAATATAATGGGGTTGCCATTATACCGTCATTTTTTTTTACTTTAGATGGGGTTGCCATCTCTTTAATATAATGGGGTTGCCAATATACCGTCTTTTTTTTTACTTTAGATGGGGTTGCCATCTCTTTAATATAATGGGGTTGCCATTATACCGTCTTTTTTTTTTACTTTAGATGGGGTTGCCATCTCTTTAATATAATGGGGTTGCCATTATACCGTCATTTTTTTTTACTTTAGATGGGGTTGCCATCTCTTTAATATAATGGGGTTGCCATTATACCGTCATTTTTTTTTACTTTAGATGGGGTTGCCATCTCTTTAATATAATGGGGTTGCCATTATACCGTCTTTTTTTTTTACTTTAGATGGAGTTGCCATCTCTTTAATATAATGGGGTTGCCATTATACCGTCATTTTTTTTTACTTTAGATGGGGTTGCCATCTCTTTAATATAATGGGGTTGCCATTATACCGTCATTTTTTTTACTTTAGATGGGGTTGCCATCTCTTTAATATAATGGGGTTGCCATTATACCGTAATTTTTTTTACTTTAGATGGGGTTGCCATCTCTTTAATATAATGGGGTTGCCATTATACCGTCTTTTTTTTTTTACTTTAGATGGGGTCGCCACCTCTTTAATATAATGGGGTTGACATTATACCGTCATTTTTTTTTACTTTAGATGGGGTTGCCATCTCTTTAATATAATGGGGTTGCCATTATACCGTCTTTTTTTTTTACTTTAGATGGGGTTGCCACCTCTTTAATATAATGGGGTTGCCATTATACCGTCATTTTTTTTTACTTTAGATGGGGTTGCCATCTCTTTAATATAATGGGGTTGCCACTATACCGTCATTTTTTTTACTTTAGATGGGGTTGCCACCTCTTTAATATAATGGGGTTGCCATTATACCGTCATTTTTTTTACTTTAGATGGGGTTGCCATCTCTTTAATATAATGGGGTTGCCATTATACCGTCATTTTTTTTACTTTAGATGGGGTTGCCATCTCTTTAATATAATGGGGTTGCCATTATATCGTCATATCATTTTTTTTTTTTTACTTTAGATGGGGTCGCCACCTCTTTAATATAATGGGGTTGCCATCTCTTTAATATAATGGGGTTGCCATTATACCGTCTTTTTTTTTACTTTAGATGGGGTTGCCACCTCTTTAATATAATGGGGTTGCCATTATACCGTCTTTTTTTTTACTTTAGATGGGGTTGCCATCTCTTTAATATAATGGGATTGCCATTATATCGTCATATCATTTTTTTTTTTTTACTTTAGATGGGGTCGCCACCTCTTTAATATAATGGGGTTGCCATTATACCGTCATTTTTTTTACTTTAGATGGGGTTGCCATCTCTTTAATATAATGGGGTTGCCATTATACCGTCTTTTTTTTACTTTAGATGGGGTTGCCACCTCTTTAATATAATGGGGTTGCCATTATACCGTCTTTTTTTTTTACTTTAGATGGGGTCGCCACCTCTTTAATATAATGGGGTTGACATTATACCGTCATTTTTTTTTACTTTAGATGGGGTTGCCATCTCTTTAATATAATGGGGTTGCCATTATACCGTCTTTTTTTTTACTTTAGATGGGGTTGCCATCTCTTTAATATAATGGGGTTGCTATTATACCGTCATTTTTTTTTACTTTAGATGGGGTTGCCATCTCTTTAATATAATGGGGTTGCCATTATACCGTCTTTTTTTTTTTACTTTAGATGGAGTTGCCATCTCTTTAATATAATGGGGTTGCAATTATACCGTCATTTTTTTTTACTTTAGATGGGGTTGCCATCTCTTTAATATAATGGGGTTGCCATTATACCGTCATTTTTTTTACTTTAGATGGGGTTGCCATCTCTTTAATATAATGGGGTTGCCATTATACCGTAATTTTTTTTACTTTAGATGGGGTTGCCATCTCTTTAATATAATGGGGTTGACATTATACCGTCATTTTTTTTTACTTTAGATGGGGTTGCCATCTCTTTAATATAATGGGGTTGCCATTATACCGTCTTTTTTTTTTTACTTTAGATGGGGTCGCCACCTCTTTAATATAATGGGGTTGACATTATACCGTAATTTTTTTTTACTTTAGATGGGGTTGCCATCTCTTTAATATAATGGGGTTGCCATTATACCGTCTTTTTTTTTTACTTTAGATGGGGTTGCCACCTCTTTAATATAATGGGGTTGCCATTATACCGTCATTTTTTTTTACTTTAGATGGGGTTGCCATCTCTTTAATATAATGGGGTTGCCATTATACCGTCATTTTTTTTACTTTAGATGGGGTTGCCACCTCTTTAATATAATGGGGTTGCCATTATACCGTCATTTTTTTTACTTTAGATGGGGTTGCCATCTCTTTAATATAATGGGGTTGCCATTATACCGTCATTTTTTTTACTTTAGATGGGGTTGCCATCTCTTTAATATAATGGGGTTGCCATTATATCGTCATATCATTTTTTTTTTTACTTTAGATGGGGTCGCCACCTCTTTAATATAATGGGGTTGCCATCTCTTTAATATAATGGGGTTGCCATTATACCGTCTTTTTTTTTTACTTTAGATGGGGTTGCCACCTCTTTAATATAATGGGGTTGCCATTATACCGTCTTTTTTTTTTACTTTAGATGGGGTTGCCATCTCTTTAATATAATGGGGTTGCCATTATATCGTCATATCATTTTTTTTTTTACTTTAGATGGGGTCGCCACCTCTTTAATATAATGGGGTTGCCATTATACCGTCATTTTTTTTTTACTTTAGATGGGGTTGCCACCTCTTTAATATAATGGGGTTGCCATTATACCGCCATTTTTTTTACTTTAGATGGGGTTGCCATCTCTTTAATATAATGGGGTTGCCATTATGTCGTCATATCATTTTTTTTTTTTTTACTTTAGATGGGGTTGCCACCTCTTTAATATAATGGGGTTGCCATTATACCGTCATTTTTTTTACTTTAGATGGGGTTGCCATCTCTTTAATATAATGGGGTTGCCATTATATCGTCATATCATTTTTTTTTTTACTTTAGATGGGGTCGCCACCTCTTTAATATAATGGGGTTGCCATTATACCGTCATTTTTTTTTACTTTAGATGGGGTTGCCACCTCTTTAATATAATGGGGTTGCCATTATACCGTCATTTTTTTTTACTTTAGATGGGGTTGCCACCTCTTTAATATAATGGGGTTGCCATTATACCGTCATTTTTTTTTACTTTAGATGGGGTTGCCATCTCTTTAATATAATGGGGTTGCCATTATATCGTCATATCATTTTTTTTTTTTACTTTAGATGGGGTCGCCACCTCTTTAATATAATGGGGTTGCCATTATACCGTCATTTTTTTTTACTTTAGATGGGGTTGCCATCTCTTTAATATAATGGGGTTGCCATTATATCGTTATTTTTTTTACTTTAGATGGGGTTGCCATCTCTTTAATATAATGGGGTTGCCATTATATCGTCATATCATTTTTTTTTTTTACTTTAGATGGGGTCGCCACCTCTTTAATATAATGGGGTTGCCATTATACCGTCATTTTTTTTTACTTTAGATGGGGTTGCCACCTCTTTAATATATTGGGGTTGCCATTATACCGTCATTTTTTTTTACTTTAGATGGGGTTGCCATCTCTTTAATATAATGGGGTTGCCATTATACCGTCTTTTTTTTTTACTTTAGATGGGGTTGCCACCTCTTTAATATAATGGGGTTGCCATTATACCGTCATTTTTTTTACTTTAGATGGGGTTGCCATCTCTTTAATATAATGGGGTTGCCATTATATCGTCATATCATTTTTTTTTTTTTACTTTAGATGGGGTCGCCACCTCTTTAATATAATGGGGTTGCCATTATATCGTCATATCATTTTTTTTTTACTTTAGATGGGGTCGCCACCTCTTTAATATAATGGGGTTGCCATTATACCGTCATTTTTTTTACTTTAGATGGGGTTGCCATCTCTTTAATATAATGGGGTTGCCACTATACCGTCATTTTTTTTACTTTAGATGGGGTTGCCACCTCTTTAATATAATGGGGTTGCCATTATACCGTCATTTTTTTTACTTTAGATGGGGTTGCCATCTCTTTAATATAATGGGGTTGCCATTATATCGTCATATCATTTTTTTTTTTTTACTTTAGATGGGGTCGCCACCTCTTTAATATAATGGGGTTGCCATCTCTTTAATATAATGGGTGTTGGGGAATCGTAAATAAACAATTCTTTTGTAGTGGACTGTATTTATTTTCACCAAACAACTATGATTCACATAAACGTATTGTAATAATACGCTTTTACATATATTCTAAACATCAAAATAAGAATAAGTATTTGTAAATCAAAAAATGGCGAACGGTGAACGTTACACATCAAAGCTATCGCCTTAATAATCTGCCGCTGATGGCGCTTGCGTCTCGCTATCGGACAAGCGCAAGATTTGCTTGACCATAGGCGTATCAAACATAGGCGTATCAAATACATAAACAAAAGTTATGAAAACATAACAATAAATATTAAGAGTTATAAAATACAACATGGCGCCCCCCTTGGAAGGCCAAGCCTTTCAAAACATAAATACAAAGACAAAATTTAAAATAAAATAATGCAGTTACATTAAAAACCAAATGTCAAAATACTACAATGGTAGTGGACAAATTTTAGTAATTGAACGTTTAGTGCACCCACTTTTAGTTTTGAGAGACACAACACGCACTATACCATCCGTTCCGGGATGAAGTTCAGTGACTCTGGCAACTAACCAGTTCATAGGAGGAATATTGTTTTCTTTTAAAAGCACTAAATCACCTGTTTGAAGTTTGTTTTCACTAGAAGTCTTCCATTTCACTCTTTGTTGAAGATGATGCAGGTATTCCGAAGACCATCTCTTCCAAAAGTGCTGCATTAGCAACTGCAAATGTTTGTAACGAGAGGTAGAAACTCGGAAATCTACAGGTACTTCCTCTTCGGGTAATGCTTGAAGGGATGAACCCACCAAAAAATGCGCAGGAGTCAGCACTTCCAAGTCGGCTGGATCCTCCGTGAGGGGTAAAAGAGGACGGGAATTTAGGATAGATTCGATTTGGGATAAAAGGGTATAAAACTCCTCATAAGTTAAATAAACGTTATTAATTACTCTATTTAAATGATATTTCACTGATCTAACCGATCTTTCCCATAGTCCACCCATGTGAGGTGAACCGGGAGGAATAAAATGCCAAGTAATTTCATTATTAATTAAATAATTTTTAACCAAAGTGTTTTCGTTAATTTGAATAACCTTTTGAAGCTCTTTATTTGCTTTGACAAAATTAGTAGCATTATCAGAGTAAATGTTTCGACACAAACCTCTTCTAGAGATAAATCTTTTTAACGCGTTAAGAAAACCTTCAGAAGTTAAATCGCTTACCAATTCTATATGAATGGCCTTTGAAGCGAAACAAATAAAAATACAAATATAGGCTTTAATATATTTTTTATTGCGAAATTTGCTGTCTTTTATCAGGTAAGGACCAGCATAATCAACTCCAACATTAGTAAAGACCTTGGAAGGGACTATCCTTGAAGCAGGTAAATCACCCATTTTTTGATGCAAACACCTTGGATTAGCCCGAAAACATGTCAAACACTTTCTGAGAACTCTTTTAACAGTTTGCCTGCCTCTAATAGGCCAATAACTTATACGAATGTTGTTTAAAACGATCTGAGTACCAGCGTGGAGATTAATTTTATGCTCATAATTTATTAATAGTTCAGTAAAAGAACAATCTGAAGGCAATATAATCTGATGCTTCTGCTCATAATTTAATAACGATTTACTTAATCTGCCACCCACGCGCAATATTCCATCATTATCTAAGAAGGGAGACAAAGTTAAAATCTTACTCTTCGTAGAGATGGGTTTTGATAATTTTAATCTTTCTATGTCATCACCAAATACTTGATATTGAGACAATTTTATTAATTCTAATTTACTGGTCTTTATTTCTGAAATAGTCAGTGAGCCGGTTTCGAGAACCGATGATATGCCCTTTCTTTTTTCGACAAGCGTTTTACAATTTTTAATAAACCTAAGAAGGTAAGCAAAAATTCTTATTAATTTTGTTAATTCAGAATATCTGGTAAGTATATCAAAATTATTAATTTTATTTGAAACTAAATTATAAGAAATATTTTTTATTTCAGGGATAGTTACTTCATCTCCAGGAGAATTAGGCCAATCAACTTCATTTTTAAGGAAAGTTGGACCGTTCCACCACATTAAAGAATGTAGAAGAAGAAATGAATCGGTACCTCTTGATACCAAATCTGCTGGATTTAGATTGGTAGGTACATATCTAAATTCGCAATTTTTAGTTAAATTTTGAATTTGAACGACTCTATTCGCTACAAATGTTTTTAATCTACTAGGATCGTGTTTGACCCAAGCCAAGGCTATAGTAGAATCGCACCAAAAAACTATTTTATCAAAAACTAAATGCATTGATTCGATCACTTTACAATACAATCGTGCTGCTAACAGAACTGCGCACAGTTCTAAACGAGGTAATGTCAAAGGTTTTAAGGGTGCTACCCTAGACTTTGAACAAAGTAAATGCGATTCTATGTCACCTTCATTTTTTGAAACAACGTATATACAAGCTCCATACGCAGATATAGAAGCATCGCTGAAACAGTGCAATTCAAGTTTGCGAGAACTCGAAATTAAGACAAATCGAGGGATTTTAAACATATTTATAAGATTAATGTTGTCATAAAACTTTAAGAATGATTTAACAAAATTATCGGGCAAAGTATCGTCCCATTCTAATTTTAAAGACCACAGACCTTGCAATAAAATCTTGGCGGTAACAATTATAGGACTGATTAATCCAAGAGGGTCGAAAATTTGAGAAATTATAGACAAAATTATTCTTTTAGTAAATTTTATAGGTAAGTTAGAGTCCAATTGGTTAACAACATAAGCAAATATATCATCTTTAGGATGCCAAAATATGCCTAAGGTTTTCGAACTATTAGTGTCCTTTATAAAAAATTGAGAAGCTTTTGAATTGATACAAACATTTTGCAATAATTTAGCATCGTTTGATACCCATTGCCTCAACGGAAAATTTGCAGAATCCATAATCTTTATTAAATGTTCTATTATCTTAAAAGCAGCATCCAAAATGTCAGTTCCTGATATCAAATCATCCATATAAAAATCGGTTCGAATAATTTTGCCAATATCTGGATGTGTGGTTTCGCTATCATCAGCTAATTGCTGAAGACAGCGAGTGGCTAAAAAGGAGCTAGGTGCTAAACCATATGTTACCGTTGTTAGCTCATAGGTTTCGATATCAGAATCAATATCTGAACGCCACATAATTTTTTGAAATTTTCGATGATCAGGATGCACCATTATCTGTCGGTACATCTTCTCAATGTCGGCCGTAAATGCAATCGGATGCTTGCGAAAACGCAACAAAATGTTGAAGATGTCTTCTTGTATTTTTGGACCCACCATCAATACATCATTTAAAGATGTGCCAGTAGATGTCTTGCAGGAACCGTCGAAAACAACTCTGACCTTAGTAGTTAAAGAGTCAGACTTGACAACACAATGATGAGGTAAATAGTAACCTTTCTCATTTTCAGGATTTATCCTCTCCATATGACTCAACCTTTTATATTCGTCCATAAATTTTGAATAATCATCATTTAAAGATTTATTCATTTTCAATTTTCTCTCTAAATTTTTAAATCTTTTTAAAGCAATATCTTTGCTTTCCCCTAAGGTATTTAAATTATCTCTGAAAGGTAGTTTAACACCGAATCTACCTTCAGAATCTCTATAATAATTTTGGACGAAATGCTCTTCACAAGCCTTTTCTTCCTCCGAATTAATTTTATTTTCGGGTTCAATTTCCTCAACAATCCAAAACTTTTCTAACTGATTTTGAATGTCATTTTTGCAGATTGCGCTAAGACTTAATAAAGAGTTAGAATTGATATTAACTGGACCAGAAACTATCCATCCTAAGTGAGATTCTTGAAGAATGGGCAAGCCTTCTCCCAAATGAATTTGATTTTTTAATAATAAATTATAAAATATATTACAACCTAACAAGATATCAATTTTATTAGACATGTTGAAACTAGAATCAGCAAGTTCTATGTTCTGGGGTAAGTTTATTTTGTAATTAGATAAGTTATATTGAGGAACATTGTCAGTTATATTTTTCAATACTAAAAATGGCAACTCAGCCTTATATTCTGAATTTACACTTTTTATACAAGCCTTTAATGATTTATTTACCTTTGCAGCATCTACCGCATTAGTTCCCACTATGGAAACATTGGTTTTTAGGAATGGTAATTTTAATTTGTAAGCCAATTCTTCTGTTATAAATGAAGATTGGCTTCCGCTATCAAGCAGTGCTCTACATTTTATAGGATTATTTTGATGATCAAAAATATATATTATTGCTGTAGATAAAATGACAAAGGAATTAGGAGATATACTAATGGAACTCATACTAACTTGAGAAGAAGATGTAGAAGAAGTATCCGGTTCTACTTCATGCAAAAGTGCAGGTAAGTTTGTACTATTTTCATTGTTTTTAATTTGATTGTCTGTGTTTTTTAGATGTAATAATTGATTATGCCTTTTATTGCAGATTTTGCAGGTAATACCTTTGCAGGAAGAAGATGAGTGACCTCTTCGCAAGCAATTTATACATACCTTTAATTTTTTAATGTGATCTATTCTAGATGGAATATCTAATTTTAGAAAGGAGTTGCAATAATATATTACATGGTTTGATTCATTACAAAATACACAGCTTTTATTTATCTTTTGGCTTGATGAAAGTGATTGAACCTTATTACATTTTGAGTTAAAATTGGATGTTTTATTTATTTCACTTATTCCTTTCAATATACTACATCTTTCTTTCAAAAATTCTACAAATGAATCAAGAGTGGGAGATTTTATTTTATTACTTACAGTTTCCCATTCTCTTTTAGTGACTTTATCTAATTTTTGTACAAGTAAAAACAGCAAAATAGTATCCCATTTATCAACAGGTTCTTTTAAATTTGTTAACGCCCTAGTGTTTTTCTGTAGAATATCTAAGAAGTTTCTTAAGGCTAAATAATTTTCCTTTTGTAAAATAGGAATGTCAAAAATGGCTTGTAAGTGAATTTTTATTAAGACTTTTGTGTCCTGATAACGCTCTTTAAGAAGAGACCACGCGATTTCATAATTTACATCGGTACTCTCCAAATCTTCTATTAATTTTTGAGCTTCACCTGTCAGCGCAGATTGCAAATAAAAGAATTTTTCAGAAACAGATAGATGAGAATCATCGTGAATAAGAGCCTTAAACCTATCATAAAATGACGACCAGCAATTGGCGTCCCCAGAAAATGTGGGTAGTGAAATTTTAGGTAATCTAACGTTTTTAGAAGGATTTAACTCCCCGCTCGCAATGCTAATTAAATCGTTTTCCCGCTCATCAGTATTTCTAAACTGCTGTGAAATTTGTGAGAGTTTAATTCTGGCCTTACCTAATACAGAATAGTAAAGATCCTCAAATTCTTTTCTATCAAATTTATTACTTTCTTTATTTTGTACATTATCTTCCTGAAGGTCTTCTATGTTATTTTGAATTTCAATAAATTCATCTAATAATGACTCAAAACGATTGAATCTATCAGGAAGCGTTAGCAATTTATCAGAATCTGATTCTAATTCCTCTAAAGTATCCGAAAATCTCATAAGAGATTCTTGAACAGTATTTCTTTTTCTAATTAAAGATTTCAAATTCTTTTTAGACATTTTAATAGTTTAATCTAAGTATCTTTTAAATTAAATATTTAAATTTACGCACGCTTCTGATATGTGTCGTCACCGATTGTAAAATGAAGGCTGTAGTAAGTACTACTTGTTAATAATAAATCTAAATCTACCTATTACCTTATCTGTTAGATCAGTATAAACCTCACTTAAATATTTTATAAATTTGCAAAGGAAAAGAAGTAAAATAACTTATTATTTCTTAATATCAAAGCAAATTCTAATAGATGAGGTAGTTATAAGGTTAAATAGGAAATTATAATAATAAAAGGAAAAACTCACAATGGTTTCCAACCTTTTCCAACGGCGAAGCACGCTGAAGTTCCATCCAAATCGGGTTCGAACTGACCAAAATGTTGGGGAATCGTAAATAAACAATTCTTTTGTAGTGGACTGTATTTATTTTCACCAAACAACTATGATTCACATAAACGTATTGTAATAATACGCTTTTACATATATTCTAAACATCAAAATAAGAATAAGTATTTGTAAATCAAAAAATGGCGAACGGTGAACGTTACACATCAAAGCTATCGCCTTAATAATCTGCCGCTGATGGCGCTTGCGTCTCGCTATCGGACAAGCGCAAGATTTGCTTGACCATAGGCGTATCAAACATAGGCGTATCAAATACATAAACAAAAGTTATGAAAACATAACAATAAATATTAAGAGTTATAAAATACAACAATGGGGTTGCCATTATACCGTCTTTTTTTTTACTTTAGATGGGGTTGCCACCTCTTTAATATAATGGGGTTGCCACCTCTTTAATATAATGGGGTTGCCATTATACCGTCTTTTTTTTTACTTTAGATGGGGTTGCCATCTCTTTAATATAATGGGATTGCCATTATATCGTCATATCATTTTTTTTTTTTTACTTTAGATGGGGTCGCCACCTCTTTAATATAATGGGGTTGCCATTATACCGTCATTTTTTTTACTTTAGATGGGGTTGCCATCTCTTTAATATAATGGGGTTGCCATTATACCGTCTTTTTTTTTTTACTTTAGATGGGGTTGCCACCTCTTTAATATAATGGGGTTGCCATTATATCGTCATATCATTTTTTTTTTTTTACTTTAGATGGGGTCGCCACCTCTTTAATATAATGGGGTTGCCATTATACCGTCATTTTTTTTTACTTTAGATGGGGTTGCCATCTCTTTAATATAATGGGGTTGCCATTATACCGTCTTTTTTTTTTTACTTTAGATGGGGTTGCCACCTCTTTAATATAATGGGGTTGCCATTATATCGTCATATCATTTTTTTTTTTTTACTTTAGATGGGGTCGCCACCTCTTTAATATAATGGGGTTGCCATTATACCGTCATTTTTTTTTACTTTAGATGGGGTTGCCATCTCTTTAATATAATGGGGTTGCCATTATACCGTCATTTTTTTTACTTTAGATGGGGTTGCCACCTCTTTAATATAATGGGGTTGCCATTATACCGTCATTTTTTTTACTTTAGATGGGGTTGCCATCTCTTTAATATAATGGGGTTGCCATTATATCGTCATATCATTTTTTTTTTTACTTTAGATGGGGTCGCCACCTCTTTAATATAATGGGGTTGCCATCTCTTTAATATAATGGGGTTGCCATTATACCGTCTTTTTTTTTACTTTAGATGGGGTTGCCACCTCTTTAATATAATGGGGTTGCCATTATACCGTCTTTTTTTTTACTTTAGATGGGGTCGCCACCTCTTTAATATAATGGGGTTGACATTATACCGTCATTTTTTTTTACTTTAGATGGGGTTGCCATCTCTTTAATATAATGGGGTTGCCATTATACCGTCTTTTTTTTTACTTTAGATGGGGTTGCCATCTCTTTAATATAATGGGGTTGCTATTATACCGTCATTTTTTTTTACTTTAGATGGGGTTGCCATCTCTTTAATATAATGGGGTTGCCATTATACCGTCTTTTTTTTTACTTTAGATGGGGTTGCCATCTCTTTAATATAATGGGGTTGCTATTATACCGTCTTTTTTTTTACTTTAGATGGGGTTGCCACCTCTTTAATATAATGGGGTTGCCATTATACCGTCTTTTTTTTTACTTTAGATGGGGTCGCCACCTCTTTAATATAATGGGGTTGACATTATACCGTCATTTTTTTTTACTTTAGATGGGGTTGCCATCTCTTTAATATAATGGGGTTGCCATTATACCGTCATTTTTTTTTACTTTAGATGGGGTCGCCACCTCTTTAATATAATGGGGTTGCCATTATACCGTCATTTTTTTTTACTTTAGATGGGGTTGCCATCTCTTTAATATAATGGGGTTGCCATTATACCGTCATTTTTTTTACTTTAGATGGGGTTGCCACCTCTTTAATATAATGGGGTTGCCATTATACCGTCATTTTTTTTACTTTAGATGGGGTTGCCATCTCTTTAATATAATGGGGTTGCCATTATATCGTCATATCATTTTTTTTTTTTACTTTAGATGGGGTCGCCACCTCTTTAATATAATGGGGTTGCCATCTCTTTAATATAATGGGGTTGCCATTATACCGTCTTTTTTTTTACTTTAGATGGGGTTGCCACCTCTTTAATATAATGGGGTTGCCATTATACCGTCTTTTTTTTTACTTTAGATGGGGTCGCCACCTCTTTAATATAATGGGGTTGACATTATACCGTCATTTTTTTTTACTTTAGATGGGGTTGCCATCTCTTTAATATAATGGGGTTGCCATTATACCGTCTTTTTTTTTACTTTAGATGGGGTTGCCATCTCTTTAATATAATGGGGTTGCTATTATACCGTCATTTTTTTTTACTTTAGATGGGGTTGCCATCTCTTTAATATAATGGGGTTGCCATTATACCGTCTTTTTTTTTTACTTTAGATGGGGTCGCCACCTCTTTAATATAATGGGGTTGACATTATACCGTCATTTTTTTTTACTTTAGATGGGGTTGCCATCTCTTTAATATAATGGGGTTGCCATTATACCGTCATTTTTTTTACTTTAGATGGGGTTGCCATCTCTTTAATATAATGGGGTTGCCATTATACCGTCTTTTTTTTTTTACTTTAGATGGGGTCGCCACCTCTTTAATATAATGGGGTTGACATTATACCGTAATTTTTTTTTACTTTAGATGGGGTTGCCATCTCTTTAATATAATGGGGTTGCCATTATACCGTCTTTTTTTTTTACTTTAGATGGGGTTGCCACCTCTTTAATATAATGGGGTTGCCATTATACCGTCATTTTTTTTTACTTTAGATGGGGTTGCCATCTCTTTAATATAATGGGGTTGCCATTATACCGTCATTTTTTTTACTTTAGATGGGGTTGCCACCTCTTTAATATAATGGGGTTGCCATTATACCGTCATTTTTTTTACTTTAGATGGGGTTGCCATCTCTTTAATATAATGGGGTTGCCATTATACCGTCATTTTTTTTACTTTAGATGGGGTTGCCATCTCTTTAATATAATGGGGTTGCCATTATATCGTCATATCATTTTTTTTTTACTTTAGATGGGGTCGCCACCTCTTTAATATAATGGGGTTGCCATCTCTTTAATATAATGGGGTTGCCATTATACCGTCTTTTTTTTTTACTTTAGATGGGGTTGCCACCTCTTTAATATAATGGGGTTGCCATTATACCGTCTTTTTTTTTACTTTAGATGGGGTTGCCATCTCTTTAATATAATGGGGTTGCCATTATATCGTCATATCATTTTTTTTTTTACTTTAGATGGGGTCGCCACCTCTTTAATATAATGGGGTTGCCATTATACCGTCATTTTTTTTTTACTTTAGATGGGGTTGCCACCTCTTTAATATAATGGGGTTGCCATTATACCGCCATTTTTTTTACTTTAGATGGGGTTGCCATCTCTTTAATATAATGGGGTTGCCATTATGTCGTCATGTCATTTTTTTTTTTTTTACTTTAGATGGGGTTGCCACCTCTTTAATATAATGGGGTTGCCATTATACCGTCATTTTTTTTACTTTAGATGGGGTTGCCATCTCTTTAATATAATGGGGTTGCCATTATATCGTCATATCATTTTTTTTTTTTACTTTAGATGGGGTCGCCACCTCTTTAATATAATGGGGTTGCCATTATACCGTCATTTTTTTTTACTTTAGATGGGGTTGCCACCTCTTTAATATAATGGGGTTGCCATTATACCGTCATTTTTTTTTACTTTAGATGGGGTTGCCACCTCTTTAATATAATGGGGTTGCCATTATACCGTCATTTTTTTTTACTTTAGATGGGGTTGCCATCTCTTTAATATAATGGGGTTGCCATTATATCGTCATATCATTTTTTTTTTTTACTTTAGATGGGGTCGCCACCTCTTTAATATAATGGGGTTGCCATTATACCGTCATTTTTTTTTACTTTAGATGGGGTTGCCATCTCTTTAATATAATGGGGTTGCCATTATACCGTCATTTTTTTTTACTTTAGATGGGGTTGCCATCTCTTTAATATAATGGGGTTGCCATTATATCGTTATTTTTTTTACTTTAGATGGGGTTGCCATCTCTTTAATATAATGGGGTTGCCATTATATCGTCATATCATTTTTTTTTTTTACTTTAGATGGGGTCGCCACCTCTTTAATATAATGGGGTTGCCATTATACCGTCATTTTTTTTTACTTTAGATGGGGTTGCCACCTCTTTAATATATTGAAGTTGCCATTATACCGTCATTTTTTTTTTTACTTTAGATGGGGTTGCCATCTCTTTAATATAATGGGGTTGCCATTATACCGGGTTTTTTTTTTTACTTTAGATGGGATTGCCACCTCTTTAATATAATGGGGTTGCCATTATACCGTCATTTTTTTTACTTTAGATGGGGTTGCCACCTCTTTAATATAAAGGGGTTGCCATTATACCGTCATTTTTTTTTACTTTAGATGGGGTTGCCATCTCTTTAATATAATGGGGTTGCCATTATACCGTCTTTTTTTTTTACTTTAGATGGGGTTGCCACCTCTTTAATATAATGGGGTTGCCATTATACCGTCATTTTTTTTACTTTAGATGGGGTTGCCATCTCTTTAATATAATGGGGTTGCCATTATATCGTCATATCATTTTTTTTTTTTTACTTTAGATGGGGTCGCCACCTCTTTAATATAATGGGGTTGCCATTATATCGTCATATCATTTTTTTTTTACTTTAGATGGGGTCGCCACCTCTTTAATATAATGGGGTTGCCATTATACCGTCATTTTTTTTACTTTAGATGGGGTTGCCATCTCTTTAATATAATGGGGTTGCCACTATACCGTCATTTTTTTTACTTTAGATGGGGTTGCCACCTCTTTAATATAATGGGGTTGCCATTATACCGTCATTTTTTTTACTTTAGATGGGGTTGCCATCTCTTTAATATAATGGGGTTGCCATTATATCGTCATATCATTTTTTTTTTTTTACTTTAGATGGGGTCGCCACCTCTTTAATATAATGGGGTTGCCATTATACCGTCATTTTTTTTTACTTTAGATGGGGTTGCCATCTCTTTAATATAATGGGGTTGCCATTATACCGTCTTTTTTTTTTTACTTTAGATGGGGTTGCCACCTCTTTAATATAATGGGGTTGCCATTATATCGTCATATCATTTTTTTTTTTTTTACTTTAGATGGGGTCGCCACCTCTTTAATATAATGGGGTTGCCATTATACCGTCATTTTTTTTTACTTTAGATGGGGTTGCCATCTCTTTAATATAATGGGGTTGCCATTATACCGTCATTTTTTTTACTTTAGATGGGGTTGCCACCTCTTTAATATAATGGGGTTGCCATTATACCGTCATTTTTTTTTACTTTAGATGGGGTTGCCATCTCTTTAATATAATGGGGTTGCCATTATACCGTCATTTTTTTTACTTTAGATGGGGTTGCCATCTCTTTAATATAATGGGGTTGCCATTATATCGTCATATCATTTTTTTTTTTTACTTTAGATGGGGTCGCCACCTCTTTAATATAATGGGGTTGCCATCTCTTTAATATAATGGGGTTGCCATTATACCGTCTTTTTTTTTACTTTAGATGGGGTTGCCACCTCTTTAATATAATGGGGTTGCCATTATACCGTCTTTTTTTTTTACTTTAGATGGGGTCGCCACCTCTTTAATATAATGGGGTTGACATTATACCGTCATTTTTTTTTACTTTAGATGGGGTTGCCATCTCTTTAATATAATGGGGTTGCCATTATACCGTCTTTTTTTTTACTTTAGATGGGGTTGCCATCTCTTTAATATAATGGGGTTGCTATTATACCGTCATTTTTTTTTACTTTAGATGGGGTTGCCATCTCTTTAATATAATGGGGTTGCCATTATACCGTCTTTTTTTTTTTACTTTAGATGGGGTCGCCACCTCTTTAATATAATGGGGTTGACATTATACCGTAATTTTTTTTTACTTTAGATGGGGTTGCCATCTCTTTAATATAATGGGGTTGCAATTATACCGTCATTTTTTTTTACTTTAGATGGGGTTGCCATCTCTTTAATATAATGGGGTTGCCATTATACCGTCATTTTTTTTACTTTAGATGGGGTTGCCATCTCTTTAATATAATGGGGTTGCCATTATACCGTAATTTTTTTTACTTTAGATGGGGTTGCCATCTCTTTAATATAATGGGGTTGCCATTATACCGTCTTTTTTTTTTTACTTTAGATGGGGTCGCCACCTCTTTAATATAATGGGGTTGACATTATACCGTAATTTTTTTTTACTTTAGATGGGGTTGCCATCTCTTTAATATAATGGGGTTGACATTATACCGTAATTTTTTTTTACTTTAGATGGGGTTGCCATCTCTTTAATATAATGGGGTTGCAATTATACCGTCATTTTTTTTTACTTTAGATGGGGTTGCCATCTCTTTAATATAATGGGGTTGCCATTATACCGTCATTTTTTTTACTTTAGATGGGGTTGCCATCTCTTTAATATAATGGGGTTGCCATTATACCGTAATTTTTTTTACTTTAGATGGAGTTGCCATCTCTTTAATATAATGGGGTTGCAATTATACCGTCATTTTTTTTTACTTTAGATGGGGTTGCCATCTCTTTAATATAATGGGGTTGCCATTATACCGTCATTTTTTTTACTTTAGATGGGGTTGCCATCTCTTTAATATAATGGGGTTGCCATTATACCGTAATTTTTTTTACTTTAGATGGAGTTGCCATCTCTTTAATATAATGGGGTTGCAATTATACCGTCATTTTTTTTTACTTTAGATGGGGTTGCCATCTCTTTAATATAATGGGGTTGCCATTATACCGTCATTTTTTTTACTTTAGATGGGGTTGCCATCTCTTTAATATAATGGGGTTGCCATTATACCGTAATTTTTTTTACTTTAGATGGGGTTGCCATCTCTTTAATATAATGGGGTTGCCATTATACCGTCTTTTTTTTTTTACTTTAGATGGGGTCGCCACCTCTTTAATATAATGGGGTTGACATTATACCGTAATTTTTTTTTACTTTAGATGGGGTTGCCATCTCTTTAATATAATGGGGTTGCCATTATACCGTCTTTTTTTTTTACTTTAGATGGGGTTGCCACCTCTTTAATATAATGGGGTTGCCATTATACCGTCATTTTTTTTTACTTTAGATGGGGTTGCCATCTCTTTAATATAATGGGGTTGCCATTATACCGTCATTTTTTTTACTTTAGATGGGGTTGCCACCTCTTTAATATAATGGGGTTGCCATTATACCGTCATTTTTTTTACTTTAGATGGGGTTGCCATCTCTTTAATATAATGGGGTTGCCATTATATCGTCATATCATTTTTTTTTTTACTTTAGATGGGGTCGCCACCTCTTTAATATAATGGGGTTGCCATCTCTTTAATATAATGGGGTTGCCATTATACCGTCTTTTTTTTTTACTTTAGATGGGGTTGCCACCTCTTTAATATAATGGGGTTGCCATTATACCGTCTTTTTTTTTACTTTAGATGGGGTTGCCATCTCTTTAATATAATGGGGTTGCCATTATATCGTCATATCATTTTTTTTTTTACTTTAGATGGGGTCGCCACCTCTTTAATATAATGGGGTTGCCATTATACCGTCATTTTTTTTTTACTTTAGATGGGGTTGCCACCTCTTTAATATAATGGGGTTGCCATTATACCGCCATTTTTTTTACTTTAGATGGGGTTGCCATCTCTTTAATATAATGGGGTTGCCATTATGTCGTCATATCATTTTTTTTTTTTTTACTTTAGATGGGGTTGCCACCTCTTTAATATAATGGGGTTGCCATTATACCGTCATTTTTTTTTACTTTAGATGGGGTTGCCATCTCTTTAATATAATGGGGTTGCCATTATACCGTCATTTTTTTTACTTTAGATGGGGTTGCCACCTCTTTAATATAATGGGGTTGCCATTATACCGTCATTTTTTTTACTTTAGATGGGGTTGCCATCTCTTTAATATAATGGGGTTGCCATTATATCGTCATATCATTTTTTTTTTTACTTTAGATGGGGTCGCCACCTCTTTAATATAATGGGGTTGCCATCTCTTTAATATAATGGGGTTGCCATTATACCGTCTTTTTTTTTTACTTTAGATGGGGTTGCCACCTCTTTAATATAATGGGGTTGCCATTATACCGTCTTTTTTTTTACTTTAGATGGGGTTGCCATCTCTTTAATATAATGGGGTTGCCATTATATCGTCATATCATTTTTTTTTTTACTTTAGATGGGGTCGCCACCTCTTTAATATAATGGGGTTGCCATTATACCGTCATTTTTTTTTTACTTTAGATGGGGTTGCCACCTCTTTAATATAATGGGGTTGCCATTATACCGCCATTTTTTTTACTTTAGATGGGGTTGCCATCTCTTTAATATAATGGGGTTGCCATTATGTCGTCATATCATTTTTTTTTTTTTACTTTAGATGGGGTTGCCACCTCTTTAATATAATGGGGTTGCCATTATACCGTCATTTTTTTTACTTTAGATGGGGTTGCCATCTCTTTAATATAATGGGGTTGCCATTATATCGTCATATCATTTTTTTTTTTTACTTTAGATGGGGTCGCCACCTCTTTAATATAATGGGGTTGCCATTATACCGTCATTTTTTTTTACTTTAGATGGGGTTGCCACCTCTTTAATATAATGGGGTTGCCATTATACCGTCATTTTTTTTTACTTTAGATGGGGTTGCCACCTCTTTAATATAATGGGGTTGCCATTATACCGTCATTTTTTTTTACTTTAGATGGGGTTGCCATCTCTTTAATATAATGGGGTTGCCATTATATCGTTATTTTTTTTACTTTAGATGGGGTTGCCATCTCTTTAATATAATGGGGTTGCCATTATATCGTCATATCATTTTTTTTTTTTTACTTTAGATGGGGTCGCCACCTCTTTAATATAATGGGGTTGCCATTATACCGTCTTTTTTTTTTACTTTAGATGGGGTCGCCACCTCTTTAATATAATGGGGTTGCCATTATACCGTCATTTTTTTTTACTTTAGATGGGGTTGCCACCTCTTTAATATATTGGGGTTGCCATTATACCGTCATTTTTTTTTTACTTTAGATGGGGTTGCCATCTCTTTAATATAATGGGGTTGCCATTATACCGTCTTTTTTTTTTTACTTTAGATGGGATTGCCACCTCTTTAATATAATGGGGTTGCCATTATACCATCATTTTTTTTACTTTAGATGGGGTTGCCACCTCTTTAATATAAAGGGGTTGCCATTATACCGTCATTTTTTTTTACTTTAGATGGGGTTGCCATCTCTTTAATATAATGGGGTTGCCATTATATCGTCATATCATTTTTTTTTTTTTACTTTAGATGGGGTCGCCACCTCTTTAATATAATGGGGTTGCCATTATACCGTCATTTTTTTTACTTTAGATGGGGTTGCCACCTCTTTAATATAAAGGGGTTGCCATTATACCGTCATTTTTTTTTACTTTAGATGGGATTGCCACCTCTTTAATATAATGGGGTTGCCATTATACCGTCATTTTTTTTACTTTAGATGGGGTTGCCACCTCTTTAATATAAAGGGGTTGCCATTATACCGTCATTTTTTTTTACTTTAGATGGGGTTGCCATCTCTTTAATATAATGGGGTTGCCATTATACCGTCTTTTTTTTTTACTTTAGATGGGGTTGCCACCTCTTTAATATAATGGGGTTGCCATTATACCGTCATTTTTTTTACTTTAGATGGGGTTGCCATCTCTTTAATATAATGGGGTTGCCATTATATCGTCATATCATTTTTTTTTTTTTTACTTTAGATGGGGTCGCCACCTCTTTAATATAATGGGGTTGCCATTATATCGTCATATCATTTTTTTTTTACTTTAGATGGGGTCGCCACCTCTTTAATATAATGGGGTTGCCATTATACCGTCATTTTTTTTACTTTAGACTGGGTTGCCATCTCTTTAATATAATGGGGTTGCCATTATACCGTCTTTTTTTTTACTTTAGATGGGGTTGCCACCTCTTTAATATAATTGGGTTGCCATTATACCGTCATTTTTTTTACTTTAGATGGGGTTGCCATCTCTTTAATATAATGGGGTTGCCATTATATCGTCATATCATTTTTTTTTTTTTTACTTTAGATGGGGTCGCCACCTCTTTAATATAATGGGGTTGTCATTATACCGTCTTTTTTTTTTACTTTAGATGGGGTCGCCATCTCTTTAATATAATGGGGTTGCCATTATACCGTCATTTTTTTTACTTTAGATGGGGTTGCCATCTCTTTAATATAATGGGGTTGCCATTATATCGTCATTTTTTTTAGTTTAGATGGGGTTGCCATCTCTTTAATATAATGGGGTTGCCATTATATCGTCATATCATTTTTTTTTTTTACTTTAGATGGGGTTGCCATTCGTCCTACCCATCTGAGTGTTGTCCATAGCAAAAACGTCACTGTATTCATGAATCAGTTTCTTCACCTTGCTAATATGTTCTGGTGCAAGTTCTGTGCAGGAAGAAGCCAATGTCTCAAATAATGTTGGTGTTCAACATTCTCACAGGAACTTCGTTTCCGCCTCTCACCAAGGTTTTTCCGACTAGCAGTCCTTTCCCGAGGTTACTCTCACTGGCTGGTTCGATGAGTCTTATACAGCTATCTCGAAGGTCTCTATCTAAAACCCCTTCACTATGGTTTCCGCCTGTCCACGTAGGTGAACATCTTCGCTGAGTAAGACTCGAGTCGTGATATCTTCACATCCCAGGAATGGAATTTCCAGACTTCCGATCCTCAGAACATCGTTTCTCATATCCATCTGGAAGCCATAACCCTTAATGACATCCATTCCCAAGATGACTTCCTCCATGATATCTGCCACCAGCACCTCATGTTCGAGAGACCTGTCCCCAATGTTGATGACGATCCTCTTCTTTCCATGTGTTGGCACGTCTTCACCAGTTGCAGTCCGTAAACGAACCATCGCTGGTAAGGTTTTTCCATTTCCTTCAACTACACTCGGCTTAACTATAGTTCGGGTTGCGCCAGTGTCGACTAACATTTTTACGGACCTCCCATTAATTTTACCGTCGACATAAACACTTGAAGAGATGGCCTGAATAATAACCTCAGGGGCATTGTCGTGGCGGGTCGGTTTATGCCCCTTCTTGCCAACCCGCTTTAGTTTTCCTGTTCTTGGCGTTGTGGTTTAACCGGCTTCTTGCAGTTACGCCGAATGTGTCCTCTTTCGCCGCAGTTCCAGCATCTTGGTCCACCATTACGTTTCTCCTGGAGAACTCGGCGAACTACGTCTTCAATACTTTCGTCGCAGACTGGTGAATCATCAAGTTGTCTCACTTTGCTCTGTCCTCTGTGAGAAGCTTGTTTAGCAGCTTCAAATTCTAGGGCATGGGCCAGGGCGTCATCTAGAGTTTTGGGTCGGGCCAACCGCAACGTCTGCTGAGTCTCCGTGTCTCTCAACCCATCGACGAAGGTCTGGACAGCAAGTTGTTCTAGGAAGCTGTCCGGTGCCGAAGGATAAGCCAGCCTTACCAACCTTGCTATGTCTGCTTCGAATTCCTGCAAGGTTTCTGCACTCTTCTGATGGCGACTCTTGATTTGTGCGTGATACACTTGTTGGAGATGTGCATCACCATATCTCATTTGCAGTCTACTTGTCAGAGTCTTATAATCACCTTGTTGACTTACAGGAATGGTCTGAAGGATATTCAGTGCGTCTCCTCTTAATGCAACAATTAAGGCAGTTGCTTTCTCTTCATCGTCCCAGCAGTTGGCGTTGGCTGCTGCTTCAAATTGTTTCTGATATGTGCTCCAGGGTGTTTTGCCATCAAAAGTTGGAGGTTTGATCTTTGTTCGCCCTGGCTCACCCCGTTCTCCCAGCTTAACAGAACAATATTTGCTGAAGTTCTTGTTCAAACGCTCTTCCATGGTTTTCACCTGTTCTTTCAATTTTACCTGCATTTCTTCCTCCATATTAACCAATCTGCCTTCAATGTTTCCAACCCTGTCTTCAAATTTTCCAATTTTATCGTTCACGTTGCCCATCTCGTCTTTTACACTTCCAATTTCGTCTTTTACGCTTCCAATCTCATTTTCCAGTTTGGAGTAATTATTCTTCAACTCATTTTCAATTAATGTTAATTTATCTCCCAAATTATCTTCCATTTTCTTAGTGTTTTCTTCCATTTTCTGGGTATTCTCATCCATTATCTTTCTAGTATTTTCTTCCATTTTATTCTCCATTTTTTCAAGGGCTTGCTTGAAAAATTCCATTGTCGCCTGATCCATTTTCTTCGTCTGTGATCTCGTAACTGGCATACAAAATATTCACTAATGAAGTCCACAATTTAAATTAACACAGCAGTTCAATTTACCCCACACCTGACACCAATTGTTACGTTCTAGGGGTTCAAAATAAAATCACTGCTGAACGAAAATGTCTAATTTATTTACACACTACAAACTAAACGAATTATAACGAAATAACTAAACTAACTATAACACACTAATTTATGTACAACAATTAACTTCGATTTATATTCACTATTTATTTATTTGCACTGCGTAGATCGCTCGAATATTTAGACTATCGCTATAAACTTTAAACTTCCCTGTGGTCCGCGGCATCTCAGCTTATATACCAGTCCACAGCTTCCAGAACATCCTTCGAAAACAGTTTCTCGACGCGCGTAGCAGAAAAGGATTATTCTCGATCGCTAGACTTCCGGGAATCAGTTGTTTACCTAGCGCTATCAGGGCGACAGAGGCGTACTCAGGGAGTCTCGCTCGTTACAATACCAACAACATGATTATGGGAGAAATACTAATAGGTATCAAGAAATATAAAATCCAAATGTTACTTATTCAAAATTTAAATTATGACATTATATTAGGTTCAGATGAATTGAATAATCATAAAGTAGTAATAGATTATGAAGAAGAATGTTTGAAATGGGAACAACAGAGAATACCATTTACCTTAGGAAATAATGCAAATCAGGAAGATGATCCGAATAGACAGTATAATAATATTGCAAAGGTAGATTATAATGAGTTAGAAGGAAACTGTGGACAATATCAAAAGGAAGTGGAAATGTTGTGTAAAAAGTATTGTAAACTATTTAACGAAGAAACGTGTATAGCATCAAATTATACCCACAAGTTGAAGGTGAACAAGGAGATTAAGAATTTTAAGATTAAGACTTATCCAATTCCGTATAAGTTGAAGGATGAAGTATATCAGGAATTAAGCAAAATGATGAAAGATGGAATTATAGAGAGGTCTGATTCACCGTATATAAATGCAATTACGTGTGTTAGAAAAAAGTCAGGGGAAATAAGATTATGTTTGGATGCTAGGAATATAAATACTTACACAGTAAATAATATGAAAGTCCCATGAATGTAGAGGGAATATTTGGCCGAATAACAAAGGCTAAAATATACTCAAAATTAGATCTTAAACACAGTTTCTGGCTAATTCCTTTAGAAAAAAGTAGTAGACAATATACAGCTTTTATGGTGAATGGAATTGTATACCAATTTTGTGTTGTACCCTATGGATTACAAAGTTCTTGTGCAGCATTAGTTAAAACGTTACATACTATATTGAATAAACATGAATCATTTATACCTACTACATTATATTGATGATATTTTGGTGTATTCAGAAAATGAAGAAATACATAAAGAACATTTGGAAATAACTTTAAAGGAACTGGAAACAACAGATTATGCTAAAGACATTTTATTCAATTTACATCAGGAATATGGACATATTGGGGTGAGGAAGTTATGGATGTTATTTAGAGAGAATTTTTATGCAAAGAACGATTTAACTAAAACTAAAGAAATTTGTAAAGCTTGTACAATGTGCCAATTGGCAAAAGAAAAAAATGATCATAACATTAATACAAATAGACCAATAATCACTCAAAGACCTCTATAAATAGTAGCTATGGATTTCATAAGCAACCTAGTGCCTAGTATCCAAGGTAAGAAACATATTTCGGTAATGGTGGATGTGTTTACCAAATATGTTCAGCTATATCCATGCTCAAGAATTAATACTAAACTAGTAATTAAATGTTTAAAGAATTTCATACAAGTACATGGAAAACCAGAAAGAATCATCTTAGACCATGCTACCTATTTTGAGAATAATAAATTTTTGTCAGCTTGTCAGCAATTCAACATAAACGTAAATTTTATAAGTATAAGAAACCCTTCTTCAAATCCAGCAGAGAGATACATTAAAGAAATTATTAAATACTTAAGAATTTTATGTAGCCAAGAACATGAATTATGGGAAAATAACTTGGAAGAAGTTCAGAGATATGTGAATGAAACTCCGCATGGAATTACAAAAGAATGCCCGGAATTGTTATTTAAAGGAAGAGCACCGGAAAGGAATTGGGAGGTAGTTAGAAATCAAGAAATGTATGAGATTTTAGAAAAGGTCAACAAAAATCTGAAAAGAAATGCTGATAGATACATTAAAAGACAGGAACAGAAATTTAAAAAGAAAACTAAATTCAAAAAGGGGGACTTGGTTATCATTAGAGCATTACAAGTGGCAAACAAAAGGGAAAATCAATGGGCTAAATTATTAATGCCATTTGAGGGACCATATGTGGTAGATAACGAGAATGCTCAAAACAGTTATAGATTGATTTGCCCTAGTACAGGTAGATTGGGAGGAATTTTTAATATTAAAGATGTATATAAATTTACACCTGCAGAAGGGTAGATGATATTTCAAGCAATTTTGTAAATAGATATTCGGTTGTAAATAGTAGTTTTAGGTGTACATAGTTTTTTTTTATTATGAAAAATACTGGGATGTTTATAGAATAAACATTAAAACAGTTCATGGAATGAAAAGATATTAAAATTGAAACTGGTATGAATAATAAGTTTAAATATTCTTGGTTAAAGATTTTTTTTTTTTTGAAGGGAATATGAGATAAATTAATTTTTTATTGATTTATGGTTTTAGAATATAAATAATCATTTACAAGCAAGTACATCAAATGAACATTTTATAAAATGAAATATAGAACAAAGAAATTTGTATTATTTTATTAAAATAAAGTTAAATTTTTTTACAAAATAAACTAAGAATAAAATAGAATATTAAAGATATAATGTATCAAGCAAAGTTACTTGACAGCAATGAAATTATTAAATTGGGAATAGAAATTATAATTTTTTTAATCAAATATGATTGATTAAAAAAAATTTTAATTGGGGGATTTGAGATGATATGAGTTACTATGCTATATTAAATAAGAATGTAGAATGAAAATCTTATGGCAAATAGAGAAAGGAAAATTTTCTTATTTCGGGTCAGAGCGCAAATGCAGTAACAGTAGGATTAATTATCATCATCTTCTTCATAATTCCTAAAAAAGGAAAAAGAAAATAGAATAAGAAAGAAAAAAATACAAATTCATTTCAAAGATTTTTTTTTAAAGATTCAAAATGGTTTAATCTACATTATATAAAGTTTCAATAATTATGAAATTGATAAATGGGAAAAGTAAATAATTAAAAGCTTATAAAGTTGCCAATATGTTAGTAATTAAACATTAATTTTTAAATGAATTAAGGGTATAATTAAATAAGAAAATTAAATGATGAAAATATCACAAATAATTAAAATAAATATTAAAATTTTTACTTACTTTTAAAATATACAAATTTATCAACCATATTCTAATTTGTTAATAGTTCAAATTCCAAATGAAATATTCTGAAAAAAGAAAAATATTAGTTTATAGTGCTGGTAAATTTTATAAAAATAAAAAGAATAATCATTGTTTTAAATTCTAATAATGAATCAAGAATTAGATTTTGTTAGTAATTTTATTTAAATAAGGAATTAGTAGGCGATTAGGTGGTAAGGATGCATAGATTTAAGTTTGTTGAATTTTTCAGTTGTTTTTTTTTGTTGATTTGATGGAGGCTCTCTTGTTTTCCGATTCTTGAGATGTAAGATGTATTAAAAATTGCTCCGTTGAAATTTTGAGTTTTTTTTGAAAATATTGATAAAAGAAAGTTTTAAATCAGTTTAAAGTATTAATATTATCACAAGGTAACCAGAGAAAGCAATTGGTAAAAGAAAATTACAATATTTTATGAAGAAATAGATATTTAAATTGTGGGCTGAGCAGTATATGGTATAACTGCCTTTTAATTAAGTTAATGAAGATTAAACTAATATTTAATAAGAAAGAAAGTCATAATTACACTTACCAGTGGATGTAGTAGCAGTTTATCTTTTGGTTGAAGAAGAATTTATTGTTCGATCTCTACAAAGTGTCCTGAAATTTTTGCTGTTCTGGGGAAGAAAGTAGATTGTCCTGAGAAGTGAATCCCGAATCCTGGTTTTCCAGAAGAGGAGCGAAGTTTCATTCAAATGGTAACCACTTTTCACTCGTTACAATAAAGAGTTTTTCTGTGTTTGATTTTTTATAACTTTGATGAACATTTGTATTTCACTGTTTTACGTGTGTAACTAAATTATTATTCACTATTTGATAAGTTTAATTTGAATTGTTTATTAACAAAAGTCAGAATATTTCATTTCATATATTTGATGCATATTTTGTTTTAACAACAGTTTCTTGAGGTTTGTCACATTTTTGAATTAGTAAGGTTAGAAATTTATATACAATCTATGCCTAGAGAACATCATTGGTCTAGAATAGTGAGGTTTTACAGTCATTTAGTTGAAAATTTTTATATTAACTAATTTTGAATCTATTCAGTTTTTTTTTGAATATTTTGAACTCTGACCCTGATATAAGAGAATAGCCGGTAGCATATTTAAATAATAATATTGGAAAATAATTAAATTAAGTTAATTCTTACCTATTTAATATTTATATTTAAATTCAAAATTAATTCATGGTAAGGAATATTTTATAACATAGTAATTTATATAATCAAAACAAAGTATTATTCTTACACTCAGGTATATGTTATAATATATATATATATATATATATATATATATATATATATAAACTTTTGAACGGAAGGTGTTTTTGAGGTCAGGGGGGCCCAAAACGAAAAACTGTAGTGAAATTTTCCCGAAGTCGTGACCTGCGAACCAGCTGAATAGTAGATATAAATCTACTAAAAGATGTTGAAATTATCACGTTTGTGGTAATGGATCTTCATATCTTCTTTTAACCATTTTTTTTTTCTCCAAAACGAATTCCAGTTAAGGCCGAACCCGTATTTCAGAACATAAACGTAGTTTTGATAAATGTAAAAGTGATTCAAACTATGCAAATCATTTATTAGAAGAAAACCATTCCTTTAACCCAAATTTCGAAATTTTACATGTTGAAAATAAAAGTTTTAAATTAAATCTATTAGAATCTTTAGAAATCAATAAAAGAAAAAATTCAAATATTTTATTAAACGACCAACTAAACTTAAATCATTCACCTTTACCAACCTTTTTTGATGTGAAACATCTATAGCGGCACGTAAATCAGATTTTTGGCGTGGTGACGGTGACGTCATGACGTAAAAAACCTAACGCATCGATAATAATCGATAAGAGATGTACTGATATCTTATATGAAATTGGTCTCATGTTTTGAGCGACGCCGACGGTGGCGCGCCAACAATAGGGGGAAGAAGCTCATCGATTTAAAAATTTGGCGGGACAGGGTATGAATTGTTACATAAAAACCTAACTCGATTCCGCCTACTATCTATTCTATATATATAAAAATGATTGTTTGTATAGGCAACATAATATACCTACATATTTTGCTGACCTGTAAAATTGACAGCTAGCCAATCAAAATAGATTGTTGGTGAATAGTTGTCATATAGTTGTCCGCGTAAAATTTGTGTATTTAGTTTTAAATATGAATAAACAAAGAGTTAATAAAGAAAGTGATGAAAAAATATGAATAAAAATGAGTGAGTACTCTATATACATCGGGGTGTCCGTTATTTCCCAGATTTGGTTTTGTTCTCCAAACACCCATCAAATTTTTAGATTATGACCTAACAAAAATTATCAGACCTTAACCAGCCCTTAATATTCACATTAACCCGTGCCTAAATCATAATACATTTCCCATTTAAATACCGTTTAAAAGTTATTCAACGATAAAGTTGTATTCATAGTTAAATTCATCATTTTCCTATTTTTTATTTAGTATCGCTTTTTGTTTGTACTAAAATTATGAAGTAACTACAATTATATTAATATAGTAACGTACTTCTATATAAATTTGTGTTTTAATAATTTCCTTTTTTAAGATTATTGAATTTAAGGCAATTAAATAAAAAGCTAAACGAAATCACTTTTTAAATTTATTCAATAAATAGTTATCGTTATCTGGAAAAAATCGTAATATTTTATTTTATCATTATGACATATTTAGTTCCTATCACAATCTGTTCTTTTCTGCATATTACTTTTACACAATAATGTCGATGTTTCACATCTGCCAGGCGTCCCGTGACGGCTCACATTTTTTAATATGATTTCTGTGTAATGGTTCAAAATGGTTTTACCCATTCTTTATACCTGGGTATTGTCACTCAAATTACTATTTAATAACATTTATCGTAAATTTATATATTCACACTTTGCAAATTTTCTTTAGTTCATTTAGTACCAGTGTTTGATAAAGCTACATCGTAGCGAAACGCGTCACATATTACTAAGTAATAAATCGTGGATATCGTGAAAACAATTGTGTTTTTATTTACATATAGTAAAGCGGGATTTACATTACGAAACTAGTGTCATGCATAATAAATTTAGTTTCTTGAAACTAATTGTAGCACATATGAAACTACTTTCGTTGAAAATTTAGTGTCATGAAATCATCAGTATTGCGTAGATAATGGCCCTGTCAATATCAGAGCTGCACCCAGAGACAATAGAATATTTTTTGTGATAACATTTTAAATTGTACCTACTGTTTTTCTAAGAATAGATAATTTTTTGTAATAATATTATTTCATATTTTTGTAATAGTGTTTCAAGTGTATATTGGTGTTAAAGTTGTTTTTATTAAACATTTGTTTATTATTTAGGTTTTATATTTATTTACCTAAATATTATAAGATAATATGCACTTTTAAGCCTTTATTTTAATTTTTAATATTTTTACACAACAGTAAAAATATTAAAAATCAAAATATGAGCTTTAAAAGTGTATTTCTATAAATATGAAACAGAATTTATACCCTGTCCCGCCAATTTTTTGAATCGATGAGCTTCTTCCCCCAATTGTTGGCGCGCTACCGTCGCTCAAAGCATGTGACCAATTTCATATAAGGTATCAGTACATCTCTTTATTATATATTATCTCTGGCTGCATCCTTTGAGGTTTTATATTCAAAGGCTGCACCACACGTTTAACTCTGCACAGGCGCTGTCGCGACACTAGTTTCCCGTCGCATTTAACATCATGAAATTAGTTGCATGACATTTGTTTCAGTTTCACTAAAAATATGCGCATAGCACGAAACTACTCCAGTGTCACAAAAGTAATGCATGCATTGTAAAACTGAACGTTTACACGTGAAATTACTGGTGAAATTAGTTTTATCAAACTAATTTCAAGCCACTAGTTTCGTAATGTAAATCCCGCTTTAAGCGGGATTTACATTACGAAACTAGTGTCATGCATGATAAATTTAGTTTCTTGAAACTAATTGTAGCACATATGAAACTACTTTCGTTGAAAATTTAGTGTCATGAAATCATCAGTATTGCGTAGATAATGGCCCTGTCAATATCAGAGCTGCACCACAAGTTTAACTCTGCACAGGCGCTGTCGCGACACTAGTTTCCCGTCGCATTTAACATCATGAAATTAGTTGCATGACATTTGTTTCAGTTTCACTAAAAATATGCGCATAGCACGAAACTACTCCAGTGTCACAAAAGTAATGCATGCATTGTAAAACTGAACGTTTACACGTGAAATTACTGGTGAAATTAGTTTTATCAAACTAATTTCAAGCCACTAGTTTCGTAATGTAAATCCCGCTTTATGGATATCCATCAACAGCCAATTCAATCAAAATGTATTTTATTAGTCTTATCTTATCATATAGGAAATTTATAGGAAATTTATATTTCTTTCAAATTATGTTGGGGTTCTATAGGGCTCTTTTACTTTTAAATATGTTGGCTTATTTTTAATATTTCACTTTTTTTGTTTATGAATTGAATATAGCACCTATTTCAAAGTATCTAAAAAACTACTTAACAGATTTGGGTAATTTAAACTCTATAATCTACAAAACTTTTTTTAACAATATACAAAAAAATATTTCTTTATAAACCTCTAAGGTATTCAGGATTCCCTATAAAAATTTTTTGAGGCATCTAAAACTACTAGCGCTATCTACTTGCGGTTTAATTTATTGAATGAAAAATTAATTAACTTATCAAACATGAATATTTGGACCTTTGCGAAGTGATTAAGACCTTGTGGAACTTAAAAGGACCACCCAACAAAAAGTAATGGCATTGTAGATTAGGCGTTTTGGGATAAACATTTACCAATATCTTAGCACAAATTATCAGATTAAATTTTACATATTATTTTTTTTTTTAGAATGACAAGGGCTCTCTAAGATCATAAGAATAATGAAAAAGTAGTTGGTATATATCGTTCCAGTTCAAAACTGCTCCGACTGATTCGGATTATGTCAGGAATAATTGGCTCTCCTGCCCTTGTTGTGACAGGGTAGAAAATATTTCGTCACTTTCAGGAATTTTAAATGGCTTAAAGGTGTTCATAACGTCTGTTAAGCTAGCAGTACAAAATGAGCAAAATCGATAATTAGTGTGCAAATATTTAGTGCTAATTTTATGCCAGTATCACAAATTTTGTGCTCTATCAGATTTGCAGATATTGCAAAAAACTGCTAACTTTAGATCAAGCTAGCAGTGTATATCTCTAGAATTCTACATCAAGATGACTCGACTTATAGTTTATCTAATATTAATGTGAAAAGCCCACCACGCATCTTACCATATCAAAGGAACCAACTTTCGAATCTAGGTTGCCAGATATATTTCCGAAAATATGTTCTCTCTACTTTACTATTCAATGATTTTTAGAAAGATAATATGAAAATATTCTTAAAAAATATATACTTAAATTAATTAAGTAGGTTCTTCATATTTAAACAGTTTTCACTAATGAAATCAATTTTGTATATATTACTTATACTTGAAGACATTTTTAAGTAAAGGCAACATTGTATATTTATCTACGCATTTTAAATTTTTTTTCCTGCCGCTTTGCTATGTGTGTAAAGAAATGCCGACGCCTTTGTATGAATATTTACCGACAATGATGTTTTTCGAGACATACGGGAGAGTCGCTAATAGGAATCGACGTAGTGTTAACGCGAAGATAGTTAAATTTCTGAGTAGATTTAGCAGAGCCACTCTGAATGAATTTTAGTGAGTTATTCTACTATTCTGACTGACATCTGACCTTGCATAATGTTTCATTCAAAGACTAGTAAAGTAGTAAACTGTAGCGTGTATTTATTGGAAAAATTGGTATAATAAGAAATTATAATACTATGGTGTTTGGCGACCATTTGAAACGGGTGACCAAGTTCCATCATCGTCGCAATTATCAATCAATGACAATTATATTAATGACAGTCTGGAATTAAAATAAAAAGATTTACACGTCCAATGTCAACGCGTTGTTTTAAATATGTATCATTGTTTGGAACAAGAAAATGCTGGAATGACGGAATGACTGACAATGCGATTGTTTCGAGAATTCATGTATTAACACGAATCGGGTATACGACGATATATAAAATTGTTAAATTAGGAACTGTTACGGATCATTCTTTAAAACGAAAGCGACCAAATAAAAAATTGGGTAGGGTTAACACTGCTACAAAAAACGTTATTCAACGAACAGTTTATAACTTTTACAAAGAAAATACAATGGCTACTTTAGAAATGATTTGTGAAAAATTGAGAGACTTTCTTGAATATTGTAGCATTCTTAAAAAACCTGAATGATAAAATTTCTTCTTAATCATTTTCCTACTTATTACCACCCTGTACGCTAAATATATTACATAAAACATCTGAACTAAACTTGTAACGGTTGTTGCTAAGTGAAAGTTTGATTTCTTGACTGTACCTTAAAATTTAACGGTCACTGCGGTAGAAAAATATTGATTTTCTTTGACTGACCAATAAAATCTCGTGAAAAAAAATGTGAGCTGTCACGGGACGCCTGGCAGATGTGAAACATCAACATTATTTTGTAAGTATATGCACTAATATGCAGTATTCAATAAAAAAAAGAGTGTGCGTGTAACCTTTACGCGCGATTAAAGTAACCATTGAAAAATTTAAAAACAAAATTATCATGATTTTCAAATTTTTGAAAAATTTTGAAAATTTAAAAATTCTTTTATTAAAAATTAAAATTTGTTTATTATTGGAACTATTGGAACTATGTTCCTTACGGTAGGCTTGGAGAAGATAGGGATTTTGCTGTGTGACTGAACTGAAAAAAATGTAATAGTAAAAACCGTAACGAAAAAGCCGTAACGAGACGTAGAATGCTCGCCTGCCACGTGGGAGGCTCGGGTACGATTCCCAGCCGATGCAATTTTTTTTTGTATATATCTTAACTTTTACCAGTAATATGAGATATAATTTTTAAAAATCTTGATAGTTGAAAGTAGTTAGGAAAGGTAAGAAAAAATAAATGTATACATTACTCTTTAAAGCTTACCTTGAATTTTAAAGAAGCTTTTTTCTTAACGCCAAGATTAAATGAGACGCAGGCGTTACAGTCGTATACACAAGCGAGTAGTGTTATGTGTCGATTCTTTATTAGCCGAAGGAACATAGTTCCTATCTTGTGTCCCATGAAACCATTTTAACTTGTTTAGTTTTTATATTTATTTACCTAAATATTATAAAATAATATGCACTTTTAAGTCTATATTTCAATTTTTAATATTTTTACACATCAGTAAAAGTATTAAAAATTAAAATATGAGCTTTAAAAGTGTATTTCTATATGAAACAATTCATACCCTGTCCCGCCAAATTTTTGAATCGATGAGCTTCTTCCCCCTATTGTTGGCGCGCTACCGTCGCGTCGCTCAAAACATGAGACCAATTTCTTATAAGATATCAGTACATCTCTTTATTATATATTATCGATGCGTTAGGTTTTTTACGTCATACGTCACCGTCGCCACGCGAGAAATCTGATTTACGTGCCGCTATAGATGTTTCACATCAATAAGGTCAGGTTGCGTAAGTGGGAGATGCTGGAAGCAACGGATTTTTCGAGGCAGTCAGGGCGAAGCATTGAGATTAACAAGTGCTCTGTTAACGTTAATTCCAGTTTTGGCGGTTTTTCTATCTTGAGACGCTTAAAATGAGTTCTTTGAGCGTTTCTAATTAAGTTAAAGTCAGTTTATTAGTGATGGTTAATTGTTCTGATGAAAAGCTGTCGATAATTACTGATGAGTATCCGAATTTTGCCGTATTGCAGAAATTGGGTGTGTACCTAATTTAATTATACTACCTAGTTGAATTATTACTATTGCTTAACTACAAGAAAAGACCTGGTACCATTTATTTCTTTGGATCTTGGATTTAATTGTCATCTAAATAGTAAATATCCACGTATGGAGAATTAACGTAATTAGTGACCGTAAACTCCATAGTGTAACCCGGTTTTTTGAAAAGCCGGTACCTTTTCTACAAACCTCAGTGTGAAAACCTTTAATAGTTACGTGAAATATCGGAAAAGCCTACCGAATACACGATTAAATTACCAGTGAAAGCGGTGTGCAGGGTCTAACGCAGTTTTTTTTGTAACGCATTTTATTGATAAATTTTTGTATCTCTCAATATCTCTCATAAATTAAATTTCTAAACTTAAACTGTTACATGATACTCCATATTTTTTACTCGAGTAAAATTTTAAGCTAAAGGTGATTTAGTATTTTTTTTTGATATAACATTTTATCACACTTTAATCTCTTTTATTTCACATTTTGCTTAATTGGGTACACAAAAAATAACAATACAATATTACTTAGCTGTTATTGGATGTGTAGTATTAGTTCTCTGTATGTGTTTCACTGTATGTTATCATATTTAAATTGTTGGTATTTTATATGTCTATTATTTTTTTTGCTTGTACATCTGACTTATTACTACTTAGAGTAATAAATATTGTTTATTGTTTAACTATATGTTTTCTTTCCGACCTGGTGTAAGTTATTCTGATCTATTTTAATCAATAGCAAGAACGAGACGTATTTAAATTATAAATCTTGATTTATGAAAACATCTTTATCTCACTAATAGAACTGTAGCCGTTGTGATAAGTAAAGTAAAAAGTAAGTATAACTTTATCTTTCTAGTTTTACCAATAAAAGTGTGTAATTTAAATTTTTAGCAAGAACATCTGCCGGGTTACCTAATTTTACCTTATCTTATCTTATATCTCTTATATCTTTCTAATTTTAACTTTATCTACAATAACTGATAAATCATTTTATCCAACATACATAGTTAAATTTTTTTTCCATCTGGGTTTCTTATATTTTCCCATCCTTAAGATAAAAAAATAAGTGGCGCCCATATTCCTTTTCCCTTTTCCATCATTTCATTCATTTTCTCTTTAGTCCCTTTTAATTTCTTTTATCTTTTATTCTTCTAGCAAGTATATCCCTTTATATCTTTCCAACACTGTATCTTTTAGCTCGTTCGAATGCACGCTCGCTCTCCTCCTACCCTCTGAGTGCCGTTCGCACGGGTTAACCTCTTTAAAACGAGCATTTAACATCTTAGAAAAAAAAGAGGTTACAATATAATTATGCAAGTTTGGAAACACTGCGCAAGGTTTTGTTGAGTTGTGGATTTAAATATAAGAAACTAGATAATCAGATAATAATAAGCGTTTCGTTGAGCTTAGACAAGAGTATTTTTACAAAATAAAAGAATATCTCAACTCAAACAGAAATATAATATTTATTTAAACGAAACCGCATGATGTTGTCAAGTACGGCTGAGTTGACAACACAAACAATTGTGCTTTATGCCGGACGCATAGACGGTTTTACAACTAATGCGTTGCTAATGTCGGCCAAAAATATAACAAAGTCTTCTGCCGATTATCACGAAGATATGACAGCCGATTTAATTGAACAGTGGTTTGTTAAACATATCGCCAAATTCGGTAATTTTTATGGACAATGCACAATGCGTCGTATCATTCCCGCATATTAAACAAAATACGAAAAAGAATCAAATTTTAAGATTTATGGCAATCAAAAATATGATTGTTCCTAAAAAGGTTCCAGTAAAGAAAGAATTAATAAGAATGCTCAAAAGACAGGATTTTAAAAAATGTATACGTCATTGACACCATTTGTAGCAGACACGGTCTTACCCTTTTGAGTTTTGTATTTTTAATCCAATCGAAATGGTTTGGAGTACCTACTGTTAAAATCGTTTACGAAAATATAATCAGTCACCAACCTTAAGCGCAGTTGTCCTTGGTAATATTCGAGAGGTCATTAGTGGCATTAATAGCGATGTAAGGCAAAATTGCTAAGCTCATGTTATAAAAATAGAAAAGGAATATCCTGTTTTACCGCCAATAGCACCATTAGTTATTCAACCTGGGAACGATTCTACTTCAGAAGACTCTGACAATTCTTGTTAGTCATTCTAACCAATTTCCTTTACAACTTTCGTAATGTATCTTGAAAACTTGTTTTTAAAAGAAAACTAATTTAATATTGTTACTAACACACCCAACCCTTTTCTTTCTAGGCTAGGAAGGTTCATACGTCCTCGTGGTCCTTGCTGAATAGACAATCTTTTAAAATTGTCTGACAAAATAAGTATTATTTGCAAACAATTGTTATAAAAATATTATGAGTTATGTGCTATTTGAATAATAAGTCAAATAATCTTATTAATTTGCCACGTATTTTAATGAGTTTAAAACAAAAAAAATCAAATTTAGAAAAATAAATAAATTTAACTAAAGCAATACAACTCCAGCTGAGTTCGGTAGTGGTCTCTCTACTGGCAAATTAGTGCCCAGCTCAGCCGTAGAGGTAAGTAACAAATACTAGTGAGTCGCGCGACCGATTTAGACGGTTAAAATCGGAAACCCCTGTTGTCCCAGGCACTACTTTACCCACTGGAGATAATTAAGTAAATTTTGAATATTTAACGGTTCTAATTGAATTGCACTATAACTGAAAATAACGATAAGTGAGCTAAATAAAACTAAAATGTCAACTAGACTCTTCTTTAATGAACAATTAGAATACAGATTATCAAGCCTCGTGCCTGACACACAATTGATGTTTATAAAAAAAAAAAATTATGCGAACAATAAAAAAAAAAAAGAGTGTGCGTGTAACCTTTACGCGCGATTGAAGTAAAACTTGTTGACGTACGTATCGGAAAATAAATATTTAATTACAATTCAATCATATTTATTGCCTATATACTTTACAAAAAAAATGAGATGTTATATTTATATTATTCATTAGAAATAGGAATTTGAAAGTTATCATTATTTTTTTTATATATGAAATAATAGGTTTATGATAACTAAAATGTGAAACATAGATTTTAGTCTATAAATACCATTAATGTATTTGAAACCGTTTGAAAATTTCATAAATAAATTTCGGAAATTTAAACTCCTCCCATAGCTGAAATTATACAGTTACTTCCATCAGAATCTTCCGTTAGAATCTACCCCTAGTCGTGCCTAAAGAAGTTTTGCTTCAATAATAGGTAAACAATATTAAAAATATACACACATTACGTTTAGAATGTGTGATTTTGTAGCTGTATCTACCTTATTGTAATACATCACAACACAAGAGCCTTCGATAGTTAGATAACCATTTCATTTTGTAGCATTTTATAGCATATTCCATAAAATTTAAAATCCTGAGTTAAGTTTGTTTCCTTCACGTCTACGAAGGATCTGTTATTGGTGGTAAAAGATTAGCCATCTTGACTAGTGGTTTTATGGCCTTTATGGCTACCTAACCAAACCTAAAATAAGTATAAGAAAGTGTTAAAATATTTTGAATATTATTATTTTATGAACAAAAACGTGCAACATGCTTCTTTACTCAACGTAAAGATTCCGTATAAACAATTATTTACTATCATAATATGTATGTATGTAAATAAACTTACTTAATCAAATCATAATGAATGTGGCTGTCTCATCATTTTTTCATTTTTGTCATTTTTCTTCAAATCTTTCTGGCGCTTATAATATCCCCTTTGACGTTCACAATTTCTTTTTCTTTTTAGCTCTAAGTCTATAAAACGAAAATAGCTAGGTATAAATAATAGGTATAAATAATTAGGTATAAATGGTGTAATTACACACCAAAAATAAAATTTATGCATATAGAGTACCTACCTATTCACTCATTTTCAATCAATATTTTTTCATCACTTTCTTCATTAATAAATCCACATTGTTTATTCATATTTAATACAAACACTTTATACACAAAAAACTATTTATATAAAGCAATTTATTTCGATTGACAAGATGATCAGCTGTCAATTCATACAATTACAGATTTAATTTTATTTAATATAGGAGGCAAAATCGCATGAGCGTCGCCAGGATTATTTTCAGGGGGTGCATCTGCATCTACACACTATTATGATTTAATATATATATATAGAATGTAGAATGATTTGGACAGCAACCGCGACGCCTTTAGTTTTTATTCAAACAATAATTTAATAAAAAAAATAAAAAAATATATAATTTTCTGGTAAATTCAGGTATTTTCTTTCATAGCAGGGGGGTGCAAGCGCACCCTCTTGCACCCTGCTGCCGGCGCCCATGCAAAATCGTGTCAGTATTAGGTTTTGTTTCCGGTTTCTGTTATTAGAATGACGTCACGTCCGTTAGAATAACTTTTTTACTCCTAGTGTCGCTAAAGAAGTTTTACTTCAAAAAAAAAGGTAAATTTATCAAAAGGTGTGATCACACGCAACACAAAAACAAGCAAAAATTGCTTTAACTAAAATTAAAGTCCGACTTAAAACTAATATATCTTATCTGTAAATCTAAATGAATTGCCGCAGTCCTAGGCTTCTCCAATACTTAGGCCGGTACCAAAATCAAGCCTTATCCAAACCAAAAGGCTTGCTCCAAACACAATAACCAAAGCTCGTACTAAGTATTAGGTCAGCAACCAAAATTCTGCCTAACTCTAGGACTTATGTCTGTATCAAGGACTTATGCCCGTAACTAGGACTTTTAGCCGGTAACTAGAACCCTATTTTAAATAGGGTTTCTTTTCTCGATAAACTCGTGACACAACTACTTTGTTGCTAACTGCAATGATGGGGAATCCTGACCACAATTCTCTGTCTGAACAGTCTTAAACTACCAAAATACCACAACTGTTTGTTCGTTGGACCACCAAATGAAGATTTAATTAAATATCCGGACAAAGCCGCATTTTCCACCGAATTCACCAAAATTCAGAGTAATCTCTCCCACAATATTCAATGGAAATGAACGAGGTTAAATTTCGTAAATCCAAATTAAATTGTCTTCGATGATTGAAGATTACAAATTAACCTCAAGACAAATCTTCTTTAACGATACTTTCAGCACAAAGGTTCGTAAATGAAAGGCAAGACAGTTTCCCACGTCACTTCGACCACAATGATTTGACATACGTCGAAATAAGATATGGCCTCTACTATTGGGACAAACCGTAGCTTATTCAGCCAACAACTTACGAACAAACAGGGGTCATTCGATACGACCAATCTAAATATTTATATAGACGACAATAAAAATCCCAACATTACCTAATTTCCCATTTATTTTTGATTTCAATAATAAAGTTATAAATATGGCCGAACGTTGGCTAGAAAACTACATTATACAAGTTATCGATTAGGGAGATAGGTCAGACGTCCTATTGTCAAAGATTTCAAACATCACACAGTTATAATAATAAACTTATTTACAAAACCCATCGTTAGTGACAACTAAATATAATTTTATGGCCGAAATAACAACAACAGTTGGCGTTTTACTATTAATAACCTATATCAACCGGTTTTGCCTCGATAAATTCTGCAATATTATAAGGTAGGCCAACGATTTTGTTTACAAATTAAAATCTATCGCTAACGCCAAAATTAACCCGTGACAAATTAACAAGTTTTAATTTGAAAGAATTAATTTGGTATTTGACAATTTTTAAATTAATACAAAATATACAATTATACAAAAACCGTTTACTTTTGAAATTTAAAACAAAAATTAATACAAATTTATGGACAGACCCTTTTTCTTTAATTCCACGCCAATGGTCGGCATTACTCTCAATGGGATTAAAACTCCGACAAAGACCGGACGTCCTCACATTGAGACTGGAACAACTATAATAACTATTTAGTGCGAAAAAATATTTTAATTTGTTTAAAAATAGATTATTTTTTTATTTGTTACTAGTTAACTAATAGCTTAACAAAGTAATATCTTCAAGATACAATACGTAGGACAACCGAAAATTTCGTGCTCATTTAGTGCCCTTATTTTTTTTATTTTTTACTTGTTAACGGCTACCTTGATGGAATTAGCCAGTAATATCTTTGAACTAGAGTTTATAGGAGCTTAAAACAAGCATTGACAGTGCATAGGTATTAAGTGCTCTTGATTTATGCAAAAAATAATTCAATTTTTCATCTACTGTTGATGCTCCAGGGAAAAAAGATATTACTTTGTTAAACTAGCAGTAAAGAATAAAATAATGCAGTTATAAAAAATTAAATTATTTTTGCATAAAATAAGAGCGCTAAATTAGCATAAAATTTTCATGTACTGTTGATGCTCCGGTTGACCTCCTACGTATTCTATCTTAAAGATATTACTTTGTTAAGGTAGGAGTTAACTAGTAAAAAATATATAAAAAAATTCAGTTATAAAAATTAAATTATTTTTGCATAAAATAAGAGCACTAAATTTTCATATACTGTTGATGCTACGGTTTACCTCCTACGTATTCTAAAGCTAGCATTTTTTGTAATATTTGCAAATTTGATAGAGAACAAAATTTGCGATACTGGCATAAAATTAGTACTAAATAGCAAACTGATTATCGATTTTGCTCATTTTGCACTGCGAGCTTGACAGACGTGTGTTCGTAGTTCATCTTCGGAATCTTAAAACTGAATGTTTAGAAATAGAAATAAACATAGAAAAATGACAGATAAAATATCGCGTTCTGAGTGTTACAGTAATTTTATTATACTTTTATAAATGTACATAATGAAATCTATTTACTTTTATTAAAACTATCTTATCCCATAGCGACTTTATAAAAGATTGACGATATGTTTAAAGCTCTTATAAAATAGTTTTTTTAAAGTTTTTGTAAACACAATTTGATTTTATTAAGGATGTATTTTCTATAAAACTGTAATAAAACTGTTCTATTAATATTTTTAAAAACTTCTATAAAACTGCTTTATAATTGTCCCTAAAGAAATAAATATGTTTCAAAAGGTTAACACATACAACCGTTATAAATCATTTTAGTTGTATAGTTGCTTTGAAGGATTGTTTTATAAACGTTTATAAAACAATTTTATTGCGATGTTGTAAGATATTTTATAATTTTGTTTTAAGAACGTTCTTACTGTTAAATTATAAAACTAAATAGTCCCAACGACCAAATACTTGTTAAGACGGCATTTAAAAAACAATTTTGAATTTCTACAGCAGTTAAAAAACTATAATAAAACAGAATCGCTCTATTGACTAAAGGTTATAAAATCAAATTGTTAGTTGGGAGCTGTTTATATAATACCAGCAAAAAATCTGAAACTGTCCATTCTGCGAATTTCTGACTCTAGAGCCTTCTACCTCACGTAGACTCGGCGAATTTCTCGAAGTCAGATATTCAAGAATATTCTCTTCGCAGAATTATCGCTGTAGACTAATGTTATCAGCGTCTGCGTGGGTATGCGAGTAACATAAGAATTTACAGGTGGCGCTATAAAAATAGTTTTGAAGTAAAACTTCTTTAGGCGCGACTAGGGGTAACTCAGATTTATTTTCTGACGGAACGTTGTAATTCTGACGGAAGTAATGGTGTGATTTCAGCTATGGGAGGAGCTTCAATTTTCAAATTTTTCAAATTTTCGATATTTTTCAAAATTTCCAAAACTTTTCAATATGTTAAAAATCGCGCGTAAAGGTTCACGCACACTCTTTTTTTTATTTTAGGTTTTTTTGAGATACTGTGAATACGGAAAAAGAAAAACGGTTTTGGTGTTACTGGAAAGGAATAAAAATAATTTCTACATTAAAAAAAGTTTTACTATTTGAGATATTACCAATTATCAAAATACACCTTAAAAACAATTCATAGGAAAAACGTTTACGTGAGATATTTTAAACAGTTTACATATAAATTTTTCTAATTTGCTCTGTTCTCATACGCTTCAATTGTCATTATTTATATTCTATTTCGTATCTTCTCTGCAAGTTTTTTGTGTATCTTTCAAAACATTCTGGGAACATTTTCTCAATGAAAATTTTTCGACCTTCTTCACTGCAACTTAATTGTCCAAATATTTTTAACTAAAAAGAGGCAAAAAATATATAAATTTCAAAAAAAAACTCAACTTACAGTGTCGCCAATTCGAAACTTTTGTTTTAACGATAATACAGCTTGATGAACTAATTTAATTCCAGTTTTAAAAATATCATCTTCTTCATCATCATCTTCTTCATTCATTAAATAATTGTTAACCCAACTTGCTTGCATTTTTTCATATGTTTCCTTTTTTAATAAACATGTAATGGTCCCTGTGTTGTCCTTAACTGAAAAACGTACAAATTTTTATTATTATTATTTATTTAATATTCACAAATAACCCAGATATGCCAATTTTTCGAACAGATTTTTATCAGTTCTAATTTTTTCCATTTTTAATTCGATTTTTCGCCTTTTTTTTTTTATTTTTGTTTCTATTTATCGTTTTTAACTGTGTAATTTAGAAATCGAAACACTGCGCCATCTACCAGGTATCTATTTAACATAAATGTCTAGAGATGTTAGGGTTGTATACGTAAATTAACACCATCTATTAGGAGGAAGAACCTTGTACTTGGAATGATTTAGGAGAATACAAGTCTAAAACCCGAAAATTTTACCAAGCTTACTTAAATTTGAGCTTTACAAGCATTCAAAACAGTGGAGAAGAAAAACCGCAATATTTTTTATTTGTTTAAAACTATTAGCTGCTGAAAGCGTCTGCCGCGCACAGAGACAATAATATTATCTCTGCCCGTGCCAAGCACATACATATGACTATAACAACTGGATATATAGTGTTGTTTAGTCTAATTTTAAATGAGTTAACTATTTAATTCCTGCAATACAATGCGAGGCGCAATAGTATATTGTGTATCCAGTAGGAAAAGCGATACATTCCTGGACGACAATGTAAATTGTTGGCCGAGGGGTATAGCCGAGGTCAACAAACATTGGAGTCCGGGAATGTGCTTTTACTACGTATACACATATTATTTTTTCTGAAATCGCATTAAATATAATCGTAAATTAAGAAAGATTTTTATATGCATAACTGTTTTTGTTTATCATCGTATTTTCTATGAAACTGTTTGGTTGACATTGTTTGTTAATTATTGTTTATTAGTGTCACAAAAGTGTCAGTTAGATATTGTTTAAAATATTTAAAATGGACAGTGACGATGATGTCCAGAGGTGCAAAATGCCTCCATAGTTACTAAACTCTGCTACTAATGTGGTGTAATAATATACGCCTTTAGAAACTAGGCTTTATTGAACATAAAAACCAACAACTATAAATGAACATAAAAAAACTAACGAATATAAATGACAAGTTGTGGGAACTTGAATGTATGAATGTCACTAGGTAGTTGCTAAGGAACGTCCAACACAAAATAATATTACATTCACCCCCTTTTTTTTTAAACATATTCTTCCAGGTATTTTGGTGGATGTCTGGTTCTCTGACTACGACGAAGAACGTCATGAGGTGGGTCCTTGTCGGGAGACGGAGAACGCAGTGTAGGTTGAGGAGGATCATGCTCAGTAAGCCTCCCGGATTCAGGCGTCAATTGCAATGCTAATTCCGGAGGAGGTCCATCGTCATTTATCGGGGCTAATAATTCTGGTGGAGGTGCGTCTTCATTTATCGGGGCTAAATGTCGGTTTGACACGGTGGTTTCCCTTCCATCTGGGAGTCGCACATGGGAGTAGTCAGGATTGGCCTCCAGGAGTTCAACCTGTGTAACGGCTGGGTTGTATTTGCTGTTTGGCGGCGGTAGACATCTCATCAAAACAGTTCCTGGAACAGACAGCCAAGTTGGGAGTGAATGTCCGTTTATGGATTTTCTTATGTGGTTGAACATTCGTTCATGAGGCGTCGCGTTGGTGGAAGTACATAGCAGGGATCTTATAGAATGGAGTGCTTGGGGTAATACTTGCTCCCACTGCTCAGTTCTGAGGCCTCTAGTCCGAAGAGCCAACTGTATTGTCTTCCAAATAGTGCCATTAAAGCGCTCCACCTGACCGTTTCCCTTGGGATTATAAGCTGTGGTCCTGCTGGTCGCAACTCCTTGGGACATCAGAAAATTTTTCAATTCCGTTGACATGAAAGCTGTACCTTGGTCAGAGTGGACGAACGACGGCATTCCAAAAACAGAAAAAAGATTAGTTAGATGGTTGATAACGGTTGCTGCTGACAAGTCAGATGAAGGGAAGGCGAATGGAAATCGAGAGAATTCGTCTATAACCGTAAGCAGGTAACGATTTCTAGTATTTGATGGAAGAGGCCCCTTAAAATCGAGATTAAGTCTCTCAAAAGGTGCTGTGGCTTTGATTAGAATGCCGGTATTTTTGAAAAATCGGGGCTTGAGTTCCGCACAATCTTTACAACTCAATGTAATGCGTCGAACATCTTCAACTGAGAACGGTAGGTTCTTGCATCGCACAAAATGCACCATTCGAGTTACACCAGGATGGCACATAGTCTCGTGAAGTTCCCGGAGATCCTTTGAAGAAACAGAAGCGCAGACTCTTGACAGTGTATCAGCTACGGTATTTTCTTTGCCTGCACGATATGATATGTCATACTTGAAACAGGATAACTCCAGGCGCCATCTCATGATCTTTTCATTCTTGATTTTGCTTCGTCGCCTATTGTTGTCAAACATATACGATACAGCTTCTTGATCTGTGATGATGTGGAATGGCCTGCCTATGAGATAATGACGCCACTTACGAAGTGCCTCAACGATAGCTGCTGCTTCTTTCTCCATTGATGGGTGGCCTAATTCTGAGCCTGATAGTGTCCTTGAGAAAAAGGCGACAGGGCGACCGTGTTGAGAGAGCGTAGCTGCTAATGCGTGCTCAGAAGCGTCTGTTTCCACTGTAAATGGTAATTTTTCATCAACTGACATTAACACAGCTTTAGAGATATCGGATTTCAGTACTGCTATGACCTCTTTCTGTTCCGGGGTCAGTGGGAATGATTTTGCTTGTACTAGTGGACGTATTTTATCAGAGAACTTTGGGATCCATTTTGCCAAGTGTGAGAACATCCCTAAAACTCGCTTAAGATCTTTGGGGTTGTTTGGAATAGGCATTTCTTTAAGAGGCCGGAGTCTGTCTTCGTCTTGTTTTATTGTATTATCGACAATATTATATCCTAAAAGGTTGATATTAGTCAAGGAAAATTTAGACTTCTGCTCGTTGAGAGTAAGGTTGTACTTACTGGCTGTATCAAGGAAAGCTTCAAGGTTCGCATCGTGGTCTTCTAAGGTCTTTCCACATACTGTGACATCATCCAAGTATGCGTAGGTTTCCTTCAGATTTTCTTTCTTGATGATCGAGTTGATAAATTTCTGGAAGGCAGGCACTCCATTGGTTACTCCGAAGGGAATCCTCTTGAATTGATAGAGGACACCATCGGCCTCAAATGCTGTGTATTTCTTCTCGGATTCAAGAATCGGCACTTGGTGATACGCGGATTTTAAGTCAATTGTGCTAAAATAATTGTTTTTAGAAACTTGCTCGACAATAGTCTCTATCCGTGGGATAGGGTAGGCGTCCAGTTGAGTGTACCTATTGATGGTTTCCGAGTAATCAATACACATGCGTTTTTTTCTTCCTTCACTTTTCACCACAAGTACTTGCGCTCTCCAAGGGGATGTGCTCTCTTCAATGATTCCATCTTCCAATAATTTCAATACTTCAGACTTGATAAACTGTGAGTCCTCCCTCGAGTGGTACCGCGATTTAACAGCTATGGGCTTGCAATCGGGATCCAGGTTTGTGAATAATGAAACTGGAGGAACGTTGGCTGCCTTTAACATGCAGATCAACAGAGGATCTTTTGATCCCCCAAGTTTCATCTCAAGAGAGGAGTGTGCTGCTAGTAAGTCGTGCCCTATTATCACATCTGCACAAAGGTTCTTCATTACCAGTAGCTTAGCTCCCTCATAAAAATGACCTTGCATTTCTACGGTGACGTGACAGCAACTTTTCACTGTAGAACATAGAGCCGAACTTGCCATAGTGATTCGCTCGTTAAATGGCATGGTTGGAGCCCCGCATTTCACCACAATAGCCGAATCGATAAAGCTGGTTGTGCTACCTGTATCTATTAAAGCTTTACAGTGAAACTTATTAATTTTTATTGGAACAATCGCCTTCTGTAGGCTTGCCGAAGCTGCTGAAACTGCACCTATACTACTGGCTGAGGCAGTTTTCTCTTTAAAGTTGTTTTTTACAGACTTACAAACTTTTGCATAGTGACCAATCTTACCACATTTCTTGCACTCTTCTCCACTAGCTGGGCATCGATCACGGGGGTGGCGATTGTATCCACAGAAGTAGCAGAGTGTAGTCGGTTTGGATTTAGTAGCAGCCGTTAAAGAGGTTTCAAGGAGGTCTGGCTGGCTCGTAGGCTCGGCTGGCTCGGTAGGATTTTGCATGGCCGCTGAAAAATTGTTCACAGACGAGTAAGTTTGGGCATGTATATGAGCTATTTCTAGGGCTCTCGCTTGATCGTAAGCTTCGGACAATGTTAAGGTTTTATTTTCTAAAAGGCGTTGTCGAATAGTGTTGGATGCCAAGCCTGTTATAAATGCATCACGAATGTAGTCGTCCCTATTCTGTTCAGCCGTTACTGTTTTGAACGAGCACTCTTTCCCTAAAACCTTTAAAACTTGCAAATATTGATCAATCGATTCTCCAGGATTCTGTCGTCTTGTGGAAACGCAGTGGCGGGCATAAATTTCGTTCTTTGGCTTGATATATACATAGTCAAGAGCTTCAACGGCCGATTTGTACTCAGTTTGGTCACTGATCAATTTATAGATCGTGGGCGAAAGGAAATTGGTTAGGACAGTTATCTTTGCTGCATCTTGGAGTTCAACCTTCTCATTAACCTCTAGAGCGGTAAGAAAGTTAGTGAAGGTCTTCTTCCAATGAATGTAGTCATCTTGGGCGGTTGCCGAGTCCGGGTCTACTGTCAAACGTTCGGGACGGAGATACTTGTCCATTTGGTTGTCGTGACTCTTTGATTTATGTTCAATAAATTGTAATAATATACGCCTTTAGAAACTAGGCTTTATTGAACATAAAAACCAACAACTATAAATGAACATAAAAAAACTAACGAATATAAATGACAAGTTGTGGGAACTTGAATGTATGAATGTCACTAGGTAGTTGCTAAGGAACGTCCAACACAAAATAATATTACATGTGGTTTTAAATTTATTGCCAAATAAAATCAATGCGCAAAATATGAATTTGTTTATAAACGTTTTATGGATCATTTCCGTACACAGGTACGGAAAAAATATTCCCGTACAGTTCGGAAAAGTTAGTTGCCCACCAACGGACTAAAACACAAGAATAGTATTTTTTGCAGCTCGAATTTGATCCGAGAAACTGGACATTTCCATAACAATGTCAACGAAACGGATTCATAGAAAATACGATGATAATCAAAAACAGTTATGCATATATAAAACTTTTAATTTACGATTATATTTAATGCGATTGCAGAAAAAATAGTATGGGTATCTCGTAGTAAAAGCACATTCCCGGACTCCAATGTAAATTGTTGGCCTCGGCTATACGCCTCGGCCAACAATTTACATTGTCGTCCGGGAATGTATCGCTTTTCCTACTAGATACACAATATACTATTGAGATAAAATGGGGAGGCATTACGTATGAAAGTTTGAGAACCGCTGTCATAAACTATTAGTGCAGTCATTCAAGCTTAAAATGGATCTAAACCTCGCAATTCTAAGGACCTTCATTGATCTTCTTAAAAATTTGGAATTAAGTTCATTTTACCCTTCTCTTCAAACCTGACTTGGTCGCAAAGTATGCTTTTTATTTTTAGGTGGTGAAAACTACTCCAATAAATTGAAAATGAATGAATTATAGCAGTAATGGGCTATAATTATGTCCAAATATGTTAAAAGTTGAATGTTTTGAATCATGACTTTTATATTTTGATATTTTACAGCTCATCTTATATACCCTAAAAACAACCCCTCATACAAAGATTATTTAAAAAATGTGGTCAAGAAACATGAATTTTTTTTTTATTTTGGATTCACCCAGAATTTTATAAGCTATAACATCATGTGAGTTGCAATCTTTTTAGACCCTTTTGTTCAGAGAATTTTAATGTTAACACATTGCCTGCTATGTTACCCAAATATGACTGACAGAGATTTTTTTACGAGGCCATGTCGGTCAGATATACGTGACATCGTTTGTTTACCAGAGGCCGCTTAATTTTTTATAAAAGTGTCGCACGAGGCCACGTGGAAATAATAAGGTTTTTATTGCAATTTTAACAGATACACTGTAATGTTGACAAAAAAATATGATTTTTCTGAAATCGCTTGAAAATGTCTAGTTTCTCAGATCAAATTTGAGCCGCAAAATACACTATTCTTGTATTTTGGTCCGTTGCTGGGCAACGAACTTTTCCGTACTGTACGGGAATATTTTTTCTCCACGACCATTAATGAATTCCAACTTCATTTTTAATAATAGAAAGTGTTAATTCTCAGTCTTGAGATAGAATATTCATTCTGAAACACTTGCTTCTTATGTGTTTTGCATGTATTTTCATTCTATAACTAGTTACGAAATAATTAGAGATGCCGCGAATAGTAGGGAAGCGAGCTTGCGTCGCGATCGAAAAATTGCCGAATAAATGCGAGCTGCCGCCAACCGTTTCGAAATGGCTGTGGGAATCACACAGTAAACTGTGGGAATCACCGGAAAAGTAAAACAGTTTTATAAAGAGGGTTATGTTGTAATGTTTTATTATTCGCCGTGTATTGACACCGTAAAAAATGAGTAGTAAAGTTTGGGAGTATTTTACAGTTGATGAAACTGATGAAAGTAAAGCAGTATGTGGCGAATGCAATAAAAAAATAGTGCGGAGCATTGGAAAAGGTGCAACTACCAGTTCATTATGGAACCATTTAAAACATAAACATCCACAAAAGTGTAAAAATAAAATGGAAGAACAGACGAATGAAAAAAATCTCATAGCTATGAAACAGGTCAAACTTACTAGCCATGTCGGAGGTTTTGGCAAACAATGGGATATAAATCATTTAAAATCATTAGAAATACATAGGTTAATTGGTGAATTTATTGCTATGGATAATCAACCATTCACTATTGTAGAAGATAGAGGTAAATATTACTTCTATATTCCTCTCAATTATTTATTATTTGTAATGTTTTCGCAGGTTTTCAAAGGCTTGTTGGCAAATTACAGCCTTGTTACAAATTGCCAGGACGGACATATTTTACAAAAACAGTAATTCCGGATCTATATGAAAAATGTAAATGGGCTGTGAGGGAATCTTTAGCACAAATTAAATGGATATCTCTTACAACAGATATGTGGACATCAGATGTAAACTATGAAAGCTATATTAGTTTAACTGGACACTGGCTTAATAAAGAATTTGAAAGAAAGCATGCTGTGTTAAGTATTCGGGTATTTCTTGAAGGTACTCATACCGGAGAAAACATTAAAAATACTTTAAACACTTTACTTCAAGAAAATAACATACCCCAAACTAAAATACATATTTTGCTTAGAGATGGAGGGGCAAATATTAAAAAAGGAGCAAAACTTATGCATGTAAGTAATGAGACTTGTTTTATTCACACTCTACAGTTGGTTGTATTGGATGCAATGAAGTCACAAAGATCAGTTATTGATACAATTTCTACGGGCAGAAATATTGTTACTCATTTAAACCATTCAGCTGCATCTAGAAAAAAATTGGAAGAACAACAAAAAAACCTAAATATGCCAATTAAAAAACTGGTTCAAGATGTAACAACCCGTTGGAATTCTTCATTTTACATGCTTAAGAGACTAGATGAACAAAAAAGACCTCTCAGTTTATTAGCTGCTGAGAATAACAATATTCCATCCCTGTCTCCTAATCAGTGGAATTTAGTAGAAAACTTACTTATATTATTAGAGCCATTTGAAGAAATTACACGTCACTTCAGTTCAACAATGTGTGCGATTTATGAAGTCATTCCAACAGTCATTTCCTTACGCACTTTGCTTACTAAAATGGAAGTTCCAGGTCTAGGTACAATGCGTGTCACTTTAATTGAAAATATAAATACACGATTTAAAGATACGGAGTTAGACACCAATCCAAATTTTGCCTTTTCCACAATTTTAGATCCTAGATTCAAATGCAATTTTTTTAAAAGCACCAATAAAAATCAAGTACAAGCTGAGTTTGTAAAAACAATAAAAGAAAAAGATGTCCAGGCCCAACCTGAGGATATGGATTTAGAAAAACCATCTACAAGTAGCAGTACAGCAACAGATTTAATGGACCATGCTTCCAAAAGTGTCACTGGTGACTCTAGCTTTGACTCAGATGCAGAAGATAGACCACTAAGTTGTTTAAAACCCAAGAAAATTAAAATGTCAGTGTGGGATGTGTTATCAGAAGTTGCATCAACGTCATTGGTTGAAGCATCACCACCATATCAAAAGAGTGTGGACGCCGAAATTCAGTCTTATTTAGCATTACCGTTAATTAAAAGAACTGATTGCCCCTTTGATTGGTGAAAAAGGGAACATACACATTTTCCCATTCTATCAATATATGCTTCCAAATATTTGTCAACACCAGCTAGTACCATATTTAGCGAGAGGCTTTTCTCAGAGGCGGGCAATGTCTTTGAAGAGAAGCGAAATCGGCTCTCTGCTGCAAATGGAGAAATGCTAATTTATTTACATCATAATATCCCTTTGCTTAATTCTAAATATTAAAGCTATTAATAAGTTTGTTTCTTCTTGTTGTTTTGTTTATTTGTCGTACCTTCTTGTGAATTTAGGTTTTTAAGTTTTGTTGTTTTTTATTTTTTTTATCAATAAAAGATGTTTATGTTGCAAAACAATATTTTTATTTGTTATTTTTCTTGGTAATAAAAAATAAAACTAATAATAAACATCATCGAATATTCGGCCGGATAGCACATTATCCGATCAAACCGAACATCCGGATGAAGGGGCCGAATATTCGGCTTCGGCCGAATAATTCGAATATTCGTGGCATCCCTAGAAATAATATTCTGTAATTGCTCAACAAAAAACATAGATTGCCATGAATTTCAAAACTGTCACTCAGTTTGTCAGTGCGACGTTCTAATTGTTTTGCTACAAATTTCAATTTAAATAAACATGGTCGTGGAGAAAATACAGTCTGTTACACGATTAGAATGAAAATTCGATTTACTCGTGGTTCCTCTCGCTCGCTACGCTCACGTTCGGAATTATCCACTCGTATCGAATTTTCATTCTAACCTTGTTACAGAATATACTATTCTGTACCTGTGTACGGGAATGACACATAAAACGTTTATAAGCAAATTCATATTATGCGCCTTGATTTTATTTGGCAATAAATTTAAAACCACATTAGTAGCAGTGTTTAGTACCTTTGGAGGCGTTTTGCACCTCTGGACATCATCGTCACTGTCCATTTTAAATATAAGTACCTGGATGACCGAGCTTTGCTCGTGAAACATCTAAATCATAGAGCTTTCTGTTCGTATGTAGGCAAATTTTGCAAACATCTTACTTTAGCAGCGCGGATTCGACGAGCATAAACCTGAGATATTACTATTGTTAAATTATTTTAAGCTAGCAGCCCGCCCCGGCTTTGCACGGGGATTAAAGCAAAATAACAAAAGCCACTAAATATATTGGGTCAACGCTTCCCTGTAAACAATATTACATGTTGTTTTATTTTCTGGCAACAAAATAAATTGATTTTCAGGTGCTCGACTCGCCTTAGGCGGTTGGCCATGAGAAAAACCGATCCCTACTAATTGAAAGGTTTGACCTTGAGGCTAATATTCTCAGCGCACGCGATGTAAGAGTTTTAAGGTTATTTTTGGTTACATTAATGGCATTTTAGTAAGGTTCCCTATTTTTTTTTGAAAATAAAACATAGCCTATGTCACTCGGGAATAGTGTAGCTTGCCAACGGTAAAAGAATTTTTAAAATCGGTCCAGTAGTTTCGGAGCCTATTCATTTCAAACAAACAAACAAACCTTTCCTCGCCACTAAATATATTGGGTCAACGCTTCCCTGTAAACAATATTACATGTTGTTTTATTTTCTGGCAACAAAATAAATTGATTTTCAGGTGCTCGACCCGCCTTAGGCGGTTGGCCATGAGAAAAACCGATCCCTACTAATTGGAAGGTTTGACCTTGAGGCTAGTATTCTCAGCGCACGCGATGTAAGGGTTTTAAGGTTATTTTTGTTTACATTAATGGCATTTTAGTAAGGATCCCTATCTTTTTTGAAAATAAAACATAGCCTATGTCACTCGGGAATAGTGTAGCTTGCCAACGGTAAAAGAATTTTTAAAATCGGTTCAGTAGTTTTGGAGCCTATTCATTTCAAACAAACAAACAAACGAACCTTTCCTCGCCACTACATATATTGGGTCAACGCTTTCCTGTAAACAATATTACATGCTGTTTTATTTTCTGGCAACAAAATAAATTAATTTTCAGGTGCTCGACCCGCCTTCGGCGGTTGGCCATGAGAAAAACCGATCCCTACTAATTGGAAGGTTTGACCTTGAGGCTAGTATTCTCAGCGCACGCGATGTAAGGGTTTTAAGGTCATTTTTGGTTACATTAATGGCATTTTAGTAATAATCCCTAATTTTTTTGAGAATGAAACATAGCCTATGTCACTCGGGAATAGTGTAGCTTGCCAACGGTAAAAGAATTTTTGAAATCGGTCCAGTAGTTTCGGAGCCTATTCATTTCAAACAAACAAACATACAAACAAACAAACAAACAAACCTTTCCTCTTTATAATATTAGTATAGAGATTATTACTAAGTGCAGCCTGTCCCCTGGCAAATAGCCGAGATAGATTACGGCATAGTCCACAGTACAATCTAAAAAACGTACTAAAAATTTTCTAAATTAGTTTATTTTATTAACAGTTAAAATAATAATTACTGTTTTCACATGTAAGAACAAAAAAAAAACAAAAAAAATCTTCTTCTTTCGCGTAATCGATCCCATTATGATAACATAACAGAACTGTCATAACTGACAGACCTGACGCTTTTTCAACTGAGCCACCATCAACTTATATGATAGCTTTCAAAATGATATTATCTATACACAATTTAAATTAAGTTGACTAATAATTCAGTTTAAATTTAGAATAAAATGACATTTTCTAAAAATGATTCCTATCTAGATCGATTAACCGCCCCCGAAACCCCCTATATACTAAATTTCATGAAAATCGTTGGAGCCGATTCCGAGATTCCAATTATATATATATTTATATACTTCCAAGCTTTCGAAATTTATTTGATTTCTTTTTCAAGGAATCTACAAATAAACAAAATGGAACATAATGGAAAACAGAAAAATATAATAGTATATTACTTTACGAGTGGAGTAAATTGCATATTACAGCGAGTGTGTTTGGCCCATGAGCGAGCTTGCGAGCGAAGGGGCTAAAGAAACGAGCTAAATATGCAATTTGTTCCTCGAGTGAAGTACTATGCTTTACCAGCTCCATTACGCTGGAACCCGACTTCAATAAAATTTAATTTGATTTTGCTTAAGTAAAACTACAAACGATTCTGAGGATTGTAGTAAATTTCATATTTTTGTAGTTTTAGTAATAACGTATAAAAACAACTAATTGTGTTTTAAACAAAAAATATTGGGTACATAGCAAAAATTTGTTTTTAACTAAGTGCCAAATTGTTTGTAGTTTTTTGTAGTTTCAACAAAAAATATTAATCTTCATTTATACTTAGAAAAAATATGAAAAAACTGCAAAAAAAGTGCGGGTCTAAAAAAAACGAAACTTTCTAAGAAACTACAAACGATATAAAGAATTGTAGTGTCATTTAATCGTTTGTAGTTTGTATAAATATTGTGTTATAACGTTAAAATTGAAAAATTGGGGTCTAATTAATGAAAGTAATAAAAATTTGTAAAGCCTATAGCAATATTTTGTTTGTAGTTTATTGTAGTAACAAAAAAAATTTTTAATCTTTTTTTATACTAGGAAAAAATATGAAAAAACTGCAAAAACAGTGTCTAAATTAGAAAAACAAGAGGAATAGTCGAAAACGACCCCTATTGGGGGGGTGTATTGGGCAACTTTAGGGGTGGTTGTTTACCCTTGGTGCAAGATTTAACCCCCATTTTCGTAATCAGCGCCTCAAAAAACATATAGGATGGCTACATTTGCAAAACAACGAAAATAATCGAAAAACACCCCTATTTAGGGGTGTTTTTTGCATTTTTAGGGGTGTTCCAACCACTGGCGGAATCTTTAACCCTCATTTTCGTGATCAGCGCTCCAAAATACGTAGGGGACAAGTGGTCTCATCCGTTTCGCAATTTCCCGGACTTTTACCCCATTTTTAAACGGACGTTGGATATCCATAAGAGATAGACATATACCATCGCGGAGTTCTCTGTAGACCTTTTCAATGTGTAAAAATAATAAGTACATTATTTTGATAAATCTCGTAGGGTTCAGCCTGCGTTTGCAATGTAAGCAGAAAAAAATTGATAATTAACGACATCACATTAGAAACCTCAAAAATAACAGTATTTCTCCACTACTTAATGGATGTTATTATACATATAAACCTTCCTCTTGAATCACTCTATCTAGGTATTAAAAAAACGCATCACAATCCGTTGCGTAGTTTTAAAGATTTAAGCATACAAAGAGAAATAGGGACAGAAAAAGCGACTTTGTTTTATACTATGTATTGAATTGATATCAAATCATAAAATGTAAAAAATTATATTTAAGTACTTACTTTCTAGTTGTAAATAATCATCAGTAGTAAATATATTTTCCACTATACCACAAATTATAACTTCAAAAAAAGATATATTTCGATAAGAAAACAAATCGAAATCTTCAAAAAATTCGGCTTCCAATAGACCGTTTATAAAAAAATTTCCAACTTGGTGATTACCCAATTTATCTTCCGAACAAGAAAAATCGTAATCTTTTGCAGAAATAAACGGCGGATCTGTAAATTCATTCCCTTCCTGTGTAACTACATAAATTTCTTCTGATAAATCATCCATTCTATTTTTTTGCGAGAATCTGACTTATTTCAACTTTATTTAATTTTATTTCGTTTCCAAATACCTACCTCTAATTTTTTTTAATAGGTTAAGTCGAGAATGAAGAATATTAAAATGGCCTTTTACAAAGCAATTATTCAACTAACTCAAAAGATTAATAAATTTTGTAATTTTTATCAGTTTCAATATTTACACTTTTATCATTACTAATAATAAATACAATAGTTTCATTAAACAGATCTGATAAACATTCTTATAATTAAACTTTTGTTCTGTTTTGTATTACTTTAAATTAAATAAATTTTATATTAATTTCAAATAGGTAACCTTTCTGTTTTACGAGAAAACGCTCCTGCTTTCTTGTCTTAAAAATTTAAGTCATATTTTGAAAAAATTAGCTTTTACCTTTTACACGTAGTTTGAAAATTTTGCTAAATTTATCGAAATTTTTCGTTTATCTATAATAAAATACACATTATTTAAAAACATGGTAAATTCAGGGCCGGATCCAGGAGGGGCAGCGGGGGCTATGTTAGGGAGGGCGCCAAATTAAGGGTTGAGGTTGCCAACAAATTCAGTTTTTTGTGTGAGACTTAAATTAAAACACTGAACGTTAAGACTTATTTGAATGAAGAAGAACTTGCAAATGAAATAAAAAGTTTTAAGTTTCATGCCTTAACCTTAGAAGATGGACTGGAAGACGCAACAGCAGCATCTATGCTCAGAATATTGCACAAGAGCAAGTTGGCAGAGGGTTATCCTAACTTATGTGTTGCTCTAAAAATATTCGTAACGCTTCCAGATTCTGTTTCATCTGATGAGAAAAGTTTCAGTAAATTAAAACTTATAAAAACCTACATAAGAAATGCTATGACACAGCAAAGACTAACAAATTTAAGCATTATAAATATTGAACATGAAAGGCCTTCTTTGCTTTCTTGTGATAAAATAATCAACACTTTTCAGCAAAGAAATCCCGAAAAATAAGAATTATGTAATACAGGGTCTTGTGGATATAATCTTTGAGTTAAGGCTTTAAATTGTTTGCATTGTTTTCCATTATGTATGTAAAGTACAACGGCACAACTTATGTATCATTCAATATGCCTTATCATTTAACCTCGTATACGACTCGTGTAGTAATAAGTCTTCGCTTTTTCGTAAATCGGTCGGGACAGTCGGTAAAGGGGTGCCAAATGTAAAGCTTGTCCCCCCCTAGAAAAATTGATAGGTCCAGCCCTGGGTAAATTAATAATTTAATATAGTTTAAGAAAGAAAAATATTTATTATTATAAATAAAACACAAATAATCCGTTAATAGTCTAATCAACAAGTACCTTTTTTACGAAATTTTCACAGAGCTCTCATAAAATTATGATTTTGGTGTCATTCGATAGGATATTATAATATTGATCTCTAGAAACTTTTTAAAAAAGTTGAGAAGGCGCTCGAAAAAATTGCAATTGTTATAACCAAAAGAGTGAAAAAAACAGTGTTTTGTTTTTTTTGAAAAATCTCGAAAACAATTAAACATTTTTGGAATTAAAAAAAAGATCTGAAAAGAGCAGAAAATGTCACAAAAATAAGTCCGTACTTCCGAAACTGTATCTCCAAGATTTATAATTTTAACAGAGACCTAGAGTCATAGCTAAAACGGGATGTTTTGCGTTCTCGCACGCCGCCTATTTCAGTCACGGTAAACAGAAAAATTATTTAAATACATATATTAAATATCAATATTAAAAAAAAAATTCACGTACCTTTGGAATAAGTTGATAAACAATAATCCGTGCGAAAAAAAAATTTTTACGTATTTTTCCATTAGTTATGCTATTGTTAATAAACAAAATTGTTATAACCGAAAGTTAACATAAAAACCTTTATAATTATTTAACAAAAAAGCTCAATTTTTTGTCCTTTGGTAGAATTGTTCGGAAGAGGTGAAAAAATAGATTTCCGTTGAAAAAATAATAATTTTTTAATTTTCCAGTTATTTATAAACAATCTATTGCATTAAAAAATTTCAAATGTTGATAAAGTAATTGTTTATATTTTTTTTAATTCGCAATGATTTCGTTTCTTTCTCATTTAGCGTTAGCTGAAAATATTTTTCTTATTTTTTCATGCTATTATTTAAAAAATTGTTATAAACAAATGCATAATATAATTTTGAGGCAATGGAAAAAAAATTTTTTTTTGATTTGAAGGACCAAAAAATTTTATGATTTAAAAAAAATCGTTTCTTAAAAAAATTTTTTTATTGCTCAAAAATGCATTTGTTTATAAACAATTTTTTTCCGCCATTTATTATTAATATTAAGGAACCATTTTTTTGTTTAATCATTATTTATATTGAAACACGTATGGGGGCTTTTTACACAATTTATTTACAAAATTGTTAAGATACACTGAACTCTGCTGGATAACGTCTAACTACTTGACAATACAATGAACTCTTGTGAACACTTGACTCGAACTGACGTTAACTGCCCATGCATCCCCTTATATACAAGATTATTTAATCTAGTCAGTGTGTTTAGAAGTTTCTAGAATTTTCTAGAAACATTATTTAAAATGGTCAGTTGATTTTTTTACAAACTTCTAAAAATCAACTGTCAACAACAATCTTTTAAATTAAGGTCCCTTCCTTTACGGTTATCCCGTTACACTGCCCCCTCCTTAGATTCATTCCTCCTGGAATGTTATTTCCTACATCGGAATCCCGCACACTCCCTGAGCCAGCCAAACCATCTTCTTGGAGTTGCTGCGCATCTCCACTGTGGTTTCCCTGGTAAGGCGCCAAACGATCATGATGGACCACGACGGGTTTCCCTCTGGGAATTTTCACGATCCGATAAATGACATCGTTAATCTTCTTCTTGATGGTGTAAGGACCTTCCCAGTTCTTTTATAATTTGGGACAAATACCTCGACGCCGTCGGGGGTTATAGAGCCAGACTAAATCTCCAACTTGGTAACTCTTTTCCATTGTCCGTGTGTCATAGTACCTCTTAATCCGATCACTAGATAATTGTAGTTTTCCACGCACCAGGTTGTGTATATTTTCCATTCGATTCTGAAGGTCGGCGACATATTGTTCACGTGCCATTTCTTCACTAGGTTTACAACCAAACACCAAGTCACATGGTAGCCTCATTTCTCTACCGAACAGGACCTTCGCAGGCGTTTGGCCAGTTGATTCGTTGATGGCCGATCGAATTGCCATTAGAAATAGTGGAATATGTCGATCCCAATCCCTCTGACAATCTGACACCACTTTTGACAGATAGTTGGTTATAGTCCGGTTCATTCGTTCCACCATTCCATCAGACTGAGGGTGCATCGCTGTGGTTCTCGTTTTGTGGATGCCTAATCTTTGGCAAACTTCTTGAAACAGCTTGCTCTCAAAATTTCTTGCTTGGTTTGAATGTAATTCTAGTGGTACCCCAAATCGGCTTACGAATTCTTCAACCAATATATCTGCTAAAGTGGTGGCTTCCTGATTGGGAACTGCATATGCTTCAACCCATTTAGTGAAGTAGTCCATTACAACAAAGATGTACTTGTTTCCTACATCGGTCTGTGGAAGTGGCCCCAATACATCTACTGCGATTCTTTCAAAAGGACTTCCAACCAGGTATTGCTGCATTTCCGCCTTCGGTTTTCGGTGCGGACCGTTACTGGCAGCACATGTAGTGCATTTACGACACCAATCTTTAACATCATTAGTGCAATTTACCCAGTAAAATCTATCTCGGATCTTTTGCAGCGTTTTCGTGATACCCAGATGTCCTCCAGAACTATCATTATGCATCTGTTTTAAAATTTCCGGTACAGCATTTCTTGACACCACTATTTGTTTCCTTGTTTCTGTGCCCTCGGAATTTTCTACAAGTCTTTTAACGAGCCCACCGTCCAAAACTAAAGAGTTCCATTGGGACCAGTATGCTTTTAAAGCAGGAGAGGATGAGGATATCTCTCTCCACAACGGACGACGGTCCATTCTCTTCCACTCCCGAATCTTTCTTAGAACGGGATCGTTTTCTTGTTGCTCCTCCAGCATAGAGCTCTCGTCTTCTGGCACAACCTTAACAAAGGCAAGTTTTTCCTCGTTCTGCTCCATACGGGTACAATGGGGGCAATCAGGTCGACATGGTCTTCTGGAAAGTGCATCAGCATTACGATGTCTGGTTCCAGGTCTGTGCTCGATTTCAACATCATATTCTTGCAGTTTTTCGAGCCATCTTGCTATCTGTCCTTCTGGGTTCCTAAAGCTAAGTAGCCACTTTAAACTAGCATGGTCTGTTCTGATCAGGAATTTTCTACCATACAGATATTTATAAAAGTGTTCGACGGATTTTACAACTGCTAACAGTTCCCTCCGAGTTACACAGTAGTTCTTTTCAGCTTTCGATAAAGTTTTACTGAAGTAACCAACCACTCTTTCCTTACCGCCTTGTAGCTGTGACAAGACGGCTCCAATTCCCACATTACTGGCGTCGGTGTCCAGAATAAGCTTACCATCAGGAAGTGGATAAGCAAGAACAGGTGCTGACGTAAGCTGTTTCTTCAATATTTCAGACGCCTTTTGACATTCCTGATCCCAACAGAAGGACTTATCTTGTTCTGTCAAACGTGTCAAGGGTTTGGCAATGTCTCCAAAATTCTTGACATATCGTCGGTAATAGGAACAAAGACCCAAGAAACTCCGAAGCTGATGTTTGTCGATAGGGATTGGCCATTCCTGAACGGCTTGTATCTTAGCGGGGTCAACAGCAACGCCATCCTTGCTTACGTTATGTCCTAAATAGTTGACCTGTCTCTGGAACAAGTGGCATTTCTTAACATTCAATGTTAGATTAGCGTTCTGTAATCTTTTAAAAACTTCTTCCAGGTTAGATAAATGTTCCTTAAAGGTCTTACCCATTATGATGATGTCGTCTAGATAAACTAGACAAGTTTCCCATGACAAACCCCGCAAGATGTTCTCCATTAGTCGTTCAAACGTCGCAGGAGCATTACAGAGGCCAAATGGAAGGACCGTGAATTGCCATAACCCTGATCCACTGGTAAAGGCAGTCTTTTCTTTGTCTGCAGGATTCATTTTAACTTGCCAGTATCCGCTATTAAGGTCTAAGGTAGAAAACAAAGTAGAACCCGCCAAAGCGTCGAGGGCATCATCAATCCTTGGTAGAGGATAACTGTCCTTCTTAGTGACAGCATTTAGCTTTCGATAGTCGACACAAAACCGCATTGATCCGTCTTTCTTTCTCACTAATACCACAGGAGAAGCCCACGGACTACTGGATGGTTCGACTATGCCATTTTGGATCATTTCTTTAAGGGCTCTGTCTGCTTCTTCCTTCTTAACTTAAGGCATCCTTCGGGGTACCTGTCGAATCGGACGTGCATCACCAGTGTCAATTCTATGTTGTACAACATCAGTTCTTCCCAGTTTACTTTTAGAACCAAATACAGGTTTATAACGATAAAGTAGATCTCTTACCTGTTTCTTTTCTAATTTTGACAAAGAGGGATCTAATTTTGTCATTAATTGTTCAATTTCGTTGGTCTCATCTGTTTCCGTAACGTTTACCTTGTGAATTATGGCCGTTACTGGTTCTAAACTTCCCATTTCCGTGTCCTTTCGGAGAAAAACTGGATGATCGTTCAAGTTGATAACTCGGATGGGTACCTCTTTGGCGGATCTAACAAGAGTCTTACCCACAAGGAGTTCTTTTCCCAATTCATGGTCATGGTTCTTCGGCTCTATCATGGCTGGGGCACCATCTGGCTCCGGTCCATCCAACCACGCTGTGACGACACATTCGCAGCTCGCCGGAAGTTCGATATCATCGATTAGCTTGATCGAGGCATTGTCAACTTGTTTTCGGTGCAGGAATATTTCTTCATTACCAGTACGAAGGATACGTTGGCGAAGATCCAAATGAAAACCACAGTGGAGCATAACATCCATGCCCAGAACAACATCTTCATCAACGTCAGCCACCAGCACTGAGTGAACAAGAGAGGTTGAACCAAACTGTAGCGTCACCTGTATCTCACCGTAGACTCTAGCAGAATCTCCGGTAGCGGTACGCAGTCTCCAACTGGTAGGCCACATCTTCTTTCGCATAATGATGGATGGTCAAACGATAGTTTTCGTAGCTCCAGTGTCTACCAGCATGCTAAAGTTCTTCCCATCAATGAGGCCATCCACATATAAGCTGTCCACGTGATGTCGCAGAGTTGCCAATTTTATGGTGTGAGGGGCTTCGGGAATGTTTGGGGTCGATTTCGCCCTCCAGGAGTCGACCCGTTCTAGTTTTCCTGCTGCTGGGGTACTTCCGCAGAAGAATTTTCTTTTTGGGGGCAAGTATTTCTTATATGGCCTAGTTCTCCGCAGTTCCAGCATCTCACTGGGCGCCTTCTTTTTGGAGATAACTTCATTAATCTCTCTACTACCGCTTCAACGTCGCTAACGGAATGAACGGCATGGTCGTAGTTACCAGTGATTTCCCTTAGTCGAGCAACTCCACGTGAGGCCTCCGTCGCCGCCTCAAACTCCAGGGCAATGGTCAAGGCGTCCACAAGAGTCTTCGGCCGCGCCAACCGTACAGCGCGCTGCAACTCGACGTCTCGAAGACCATCGGTGAAGGTTTGGACTGCTAGGCACTCCAGGAAATCCTCCGCTGCATTTGAATAAGCAAGTCGAACCATTCTTGCTACATCCGCTTCAAATTCTTGGATAGTTTCTCCATTTTTCTGTTTTCGGCTCTTTAACTGCATTCGGTACACCGGTTGTAGATGAGTTTGACCATAACGCATCTCTAGACGATTCACCAATAACTCGAAGTTGTCAGCTTCATCCGGTGTCAATGATTGCAAGACGTCTAAAGCTTCGCCTCGCAGAGCTACGGTTAGGGACAATGACTTCTCCTGGGATGACCATCCATTAGCTCTGGCCGCTGCGTCGAATTGTTTCAGGTAATTTGGCCAGGAAGTCTTCCCGTCGAAGGTCGGGGGTTTCATCGTCGTTCGTACATGGGTCGTCTCCTACTCGCTTCTTTGTCGTTCGACGTCTGCGTGGCAGGTTTGGTTTTGTAGACAAGCTTCCAGTTCTCGTTTAAGTTTTTCTATCTCGGATTGCATTTGCTGGTTGATCTCATCTCTGAAGTTGGCAACTTGCTGATTCATGTTGTCCACTTGCTGATTCAAGTTGTCCACTTGCTGGTTTTTCTCGTTTCGCAAATCGGCCACTAGCTGATTTTGTTCGTCTCTTAGATGTGATATTTGCTGGGAGAACGAACTGGATAACTCATCTGATAGGGTAGACATCCGTTGTGATAGCTGGGAAAATTGTTGCGTCTGTTCTTCTTGCTGGCTCGTCATTCTTTGTGACAGCTGGGACATATCTTCGCGCTGGCTCTTCATCTGACTGGATAGCTCCTCATGTTGGCTCGTCATTCGTCCTGATAGCTCCTCTTTCAGCTGGGACATATCTTCGCGCTGGCTCTTCATCTGACTGGATAGCTCCTCATGTTGGTTCGTCATTCGTCCTGATAGCTCCTCTTGCAGCCGGGAAAGTTGTTGAGCTTGTTCTTCTTGCAGCCGGGAAAGTTGTTGAGTTTGTTCTTCTTGCAACCGGGAAAGTTGTTGAGTTAGTTCAGAATTTGATTTTTGAACTGGGTCTTCGAACTCCACAGCGTCAGGGTCCAAATTATTATTTACGTAGTACTCACGGAGCCTTCTCAACAATACGGATTTGCTTCCAGTAGTTTCCAACTCTAATTCTTCAAGCTCTCTTCTGAGCTCAGCCACCAATAGTTCATTTATCTTTTTTCCAGGCATTCTTGTATCTTCACCCCACACCTGACACCAATTTGAAACACGTATGGGGGCTTTTTACACAATTTATTTACAAAATTGTTAAGATACACTGAACTCTGCTGGATAACGTCTAACTACTTGACAATACAATGAACTCTTGTGAACACTTGACTCGAACTGACGTTAACTGCCCATGCATCCCCTTATATACAACATTATTTAATCTAGTCAGTGTGTTTAGAAGTTTCTAGAATTTTCTAGAAACATTATTTAAAATGGTCAGTTGATTTTTTTACAAACTTCTAAAAATCAACTGTCAACAACAATCTTTTAAATTAAGGTCCCTTCCTTTACGGTTATCCCGTTACAATATTATTCTTTCATATACCGAGCAAATTAAAATTAATTATTTATATTTAATTAGTTTATTTTATAAACAATTTGTTATAAACAAATAAATTTATTTTTTTAAAATGTTGTAATAAACAAAACCAATTATGTATTACTTGGTTTATAATTTTTTTTTTTTTTTTTAGAAAATTTTAAATATTTTCTGTCTGTACGTTCAATATTTTCTCTCAGCTTTCGACCACTATTATTTAAATAACTTTTAAACTACTACAGATACGAGAACAACACTTCAGGTCATTTTTAACCGTTTTAATGTGATAAACAATAAGAACCATCAGCCAAGGTTCTAACTTAATTATTTATTTACTTCTTTGGTTTTATTTTTAAAACACATTTTTTCCCAACTTTGATAATTTGGCTAGTAAGCAAGATTTTATATAAAGATGGAAGTTAAATTTATGTTCAACCTATATTAATTCATTCAGTATTCTTAAAAGAGAATGTATCGAGTTTAATTTAGTATTTGAGCCTAAAGGAACTGTAATTGATTATGAACTGGCCATTCACAAAGTGAAAAATAGTTGGCCAAATTGTAAAATAATAGGGTGTAGATTTCATCTTGGCCAATCTTGGTTCAGAAAGATACAAAACTAGGGTCTTTCTGTCGTGTATAAATTCAAAAACTCTGAAGAAGGAAAATTTTTAAAATTGTTTTTTGGCTTGTCATTCTTAAATCCTGATGACGTGAGAGATTGTTTTGTTGAAGAGCTGTTTGAAAAAATTCCCACTGCTAACGCAAAAATTCTCGAATTTTGGGACTATATTGTTGATAATTATATAAGTGAAGAAGCTATATTTCCTGCTAAATTATGGGCATGTTCTTCAAATGAAATGTTCCGATCAACAAATAGTTGTAAATATTTTCATTCGCGGTTTAATTCCCATTTTTATAAATCTCATCCCAATATTTTCAAATTTTTAGAAAACCTCACTAATTTCCAAATGGAAACATGTAAAAATTAAAACGGTTCACAATCATCCTAAAAAAATACGTCGTGAATTGAAATTACAACGGGATCACATTCAGAGTTAAATAGACCTATATGAATCTAAAAAAACGACGAGATTTTTCAATTTTTAAAAAACATTTGTTGTTCCTATTTACTTTAAAATCATATTTATTAAGAATAAAATTGTAGATTATTTTGAACCTAAAGTTTTGTAATATAAGTAGAAAAACAAAATGATTCTTTTATTATGTTTCTATAATCTGTAGCTTAATTAACCCTTTAAGAGTTAAATTGGCGTTGGGCGCCAATTTGTAGCTTAATTAATACTTTTAAAATTACATTGGCGTTGGGCGCCAATTTGTAACCCTTAAATTACCCTAGGCTAGCTCCTGAGGGTCGTGGCTTCCTTCTGAGTCCTTACCAACCCCTTCCAAACATTAGTTTAGGGCGCCAAGTACAGAAAAAACAAATAAAAAGCGTTAAAATCAGTTTTAAGTTGATTTATTTAATCATCAAAAGTTAAGTAAAAGCTATTTAAAAAATAATTAATTTGATCTCTTATCTTTGATTATTTGGTTTCTTCCTGTTGGAGCTTGATAGGTGATGAATCGGATCTGCTTGAAAACCAAAAGTGGATGGCAGTGAATTTTCTTTTAAGGAATCTTCCTTTAAGGCCAATCCCGGGAATGGTGTCACCTTGAGTCGACTTCTATGAACAAAAATGGCTAACGGTAATCAGCGAACCTTTTCTGATTTACGGTAATCCTTAATAGGGAAGATAATCCTTAATAGGGCCCTTCTTTGATTTGGTAATAAACTAAATTTAAGCGCCAAGGTAATCACAAAATAATTCTAAATTTAATAAGAATCGAAGATAAAATGAAAGAATTGAAATAATTTTCTAACGAAGTGATAAACTTTCTCCTTCCAAATCGACGCGAGCAGACCATCCGCATCGGCGCGATTCGTTGAAAATATTATATAATACCTTTGTGAGAACAAAGCTTGGATCAGAGACAATATAATATATTATCTCTGGCTTGAGTATTGTACTTTAGTGTGGTCTCCAATCTACCAGAATTCTATCCAATCTATTGAGGTAATTCAAAGGAAATTTTTAAAATATATATTCTTTAAATCTCATGGACGGTATCCGGAGAGGGGGTTCGATCACACAATATTAATTCAAACTTTCAATATGGAGCTTCTGGCTGATCGGCGCAAATTTGCATCTTTATCTTTCTTACACAAACTTGTTAGCAACAAAATTGACTGTTCGTATATTTTAAGTAAACTTAATTTTTTAGTTCCAAGAATATTAGCTAGGGTAAGGGTGCAGAACTTGTTCCTGTTTATGCGCAGGTCTGTGCTCATTCACAAATTGATGTGAATTCTGCGCGAGAAATTCAAATTTGCATGCATTGTTGCCAGATCCATTGCATATCTGTAACAATCGGAAACTTGTGAAATACCACAAAATATAGCATTAAAAATACGGTTCTACTAATTATCATGTTCTGTCCAATGGGCCTAAATTCACGTGTTAGATAAAAGGTTTTGTAAACAAACATTTTGGTTAGAATTTCTTTTTGAAAATACTTTACACCAAATAGAATTCGTTTTGGGAAGAGTCTTGAGAAATAAACAAAAAGTTCTTATATTTTATAACCTTTTTTTTGGTAACAATTTTTCAAATAATTTTTCTTTTTCCGGAATATTTTGTGTACATAGAATTTTTGTTATTTTCTTGATTTGTTTTTTCAAATTTTATGAAAGATAAATTAGTGTATTTTGGAAAAAACAAATTCCAAACAAATATATTCTTTTATATTTAAGCCGATTTTGCTAGGCTATTTTAGATTAGAAAGACGACCCTTGACAAATCTATCAGTATTAATAAAATAAGCAGGGATTATTTTCAAACATTAAATTATTTTTATTTTAATTGGCAATTTATAATTTATAGTTTAGATAGGTATATATTTTATATTCAATTTTTTTAACTTTATGCATTGTTGTTGAAAATACAGTTTATTCTTCTTTAAAAAAATCTCGTAATATAATTTCATTTTTAAACTCTCGTAATAACAAAAAAATAGTAATAGTAAATAAGAATGGAATTTCCCACAGAGATATTTTTGAAATAAACCTTCTTGAATATTCACATCTGGTTGTAGGGCCATAACATTATGACATCATCATCTTAATATATATAAATTACGTGTCACGTTGTTTGTCCGCAATGGACTCCCAAACTACTTAACCGATTTTAATCAAATTTGCACACCGTGTGCAGTTTGATTCAACTTGAAAAATAGGATAGCTTTCATTTATAGTCGCAATATTATTTTATTGTAAATTATTTGTTTATTGAATTGTTATTATATTAAATATGACATTATCATTTTGAAAGTTTTCATGTAAAGTCTTGGTAGCTAATTTGGATCAGCGGCGATTATGACATATCGGTTGGGTTATGGTAATGGGATCGATTACGCCAGAGGGAATTTTTTTTTTTTTTTTTTACATGTGAAAACAGTAATTATTATTTTAATTTAACTGTTAATAAAATAAACTATTTTTAGTCCAGTAAACCTGGGTACCAACCTCACCATTAGATTATTGACAAACTTTTTTTTTCTAATTTGTAGATATTCATGTGTAGATTACAGTACGAAAAAATGTCCTCCGGAAAATGACCGGAAGGGGCCGGAAAATGGCTCAGACTCCCGAAAAATCGGTTTTTGGCCGATATCTCCCGAGATATGGCAGCTAGAGATGTGGCGCTTGTCTTGAAATGAAGACAAGCTCATTACCTACAAAAATGGCCCCGATGATTTTTTTGAAAAATTTAACCGTTTCCGAGATAACCGGCCTCAAGCGTTGACTGGTTTTTTTGCTGCGCGCCGCGCCTCCAGAAGTCACGCTACGTGAATGTAGGCACTAACGAGCGGACGAATTAGCCCATAACTTTGTTAAAAATGAACATTTCTTGATGATTCAAAGTTCATATGAAAGCAGAGACTTGTATTAATAATACTCTCTAATTATAATTTATTTTTTACTTTTTTGGAACATTGGAAAATCTGGCCAAACTTTTTTTTTTCTCGATATCAGCACCTCGTTACAAATTCACTCATAATTTTTTTATAAAGAGTACTTTTACCGATTCCTCTTAGATAACGGGCCTTCAATAGGTGGTGAATGTATCCTGAATTAATCAATAAACAATTTTCGTGTATTTTTATAAACAATGAATCTTTTTCGGGGCGTTTTTTTGGGATTTCCGGAGTTTCCCGAGAATCTCGGTTCTATCGAGGATTCCTAAGAAATTAATGGTCAAACCACTGCCCAATGCACATGATTGGAAAGCTGAAAATGTCCCCTTCCCAATGGCGCTTCTCAATCTTTCCCATGATTTTCATTTTTCCGGAAAATTGTGAAAATTCTCTGCCCCACGAAAAATGACGACCCCACGACTTTTTTTCCATTAACCATTGTTTTCTTCTCGGGGTTGAATTTTTGAGGGTAAAGGGTTATACCAAACGAAAGCTAACACTCTCAGCTTTCCAACAATATATATATTGAGCATTTTCTCCCGTGTATCCGGAAAAAAATCCGCCTCCAAACTTCTCGAATTTTCATCTACTTTTATTTACCGAGCGCGGCCACGCGGCGTCCATCTATAGTATCGTACAAGCGTCTGCTATAGTCCGTGCGTCCACGTTGATTTCATTTTCTTTCTGCTTTATTTACAAACAACGAGCGAGCTTTGTTTACAAACAACGTGTGAATTTACAAACATTGGATGGTCAAATTTGTTAAAAGCATTAAGTGGAAAAAGTGAACAAAATTGTTATTATTGTTATTAGAATATTTCATTTTTTCAAGTTTTCTGTTTTGGAGCACAAGGTAATTTTCATTATTGGTCTAAAAACTTGGGTCAAGCGTAATTATTTCTTACAAAAAAGTCTAAAAATTTCCTCTCAATATATAAGGCCCCACAAAATATTGAAGCACTCGGGGACGTTAGATTCCACTTTTTCGAGCGATTGACCAACAAAAACAGTCCATTTAAACTGGCAAACTTGCCCCCTACTGACGAAGCAGCAAGACAGCACTTTTATCGAGTGTATCTGCAAGTGCAGAATTGGCTGGGGAACGATCTGCCGCCAGAAGAGTGGGGGTGGAAACGTACAAGGGATACATTATCACCCATCCAGACTACAAAAGATCCAGCGCATCCAGATCTGTTGAAAATGATTTCTTGTCAGTGTAAGTTGGACTGTAGCAAGAATTGTTCATGTATTAAAGCTGGACTCAAGTGCTCTATTCTTTGTGGTTCATGTCATACCGGCCCGTGTTGTAATTACAATGATGTGGAAAATGAAGATACAACAATAATTGAAGGCGAAAGTTTAGAAGTAGAGCCGGGTGCAGGCGAAGATGAGGCCGTAGAAATTGAGCCGGAGGTAGAACATCAAGGAACAGGAGCTGTAATAGAACAAGAGGGGTCAAGCGTGACGGATTATTGATTGAAAATAGTTGTTCTGGTTCCCATATATGTACAGTTGCTTATTTATTTTTGAATAAAAAATTTTATTTTTCAAAAATTATGACTATAATTTATTGCAAAAAATTGCAAAAATTTGGCAAACCCTTGCACTCTGTTTGCGAGAGCAATAGCTAGAAATTATTACAGCCCCTTCAACACAGATGACCCCGGTCAAGACCGAAACTCCCAATCATGGATATATCGGCACATTCTGGGGGCAATTTTTGCAAATTATAAATCTGTTCTTTAGCCTCGTTTGCAGGGATCCAAGGAGAGCAACTCGAGGTGCTCATTCAGCGGGAATTAATCACGTCCCGCCTCCAATAGTTGTTGGAAGATCCATAATCCCCGCTGGACACGCTCATGACCGTAAAAATTTCGCGAACGAGAAAAAGGGAGGTGGCGCCCTCTACAATTGATCTACAGTTAGAAAAAGGGAGATCGGTGTAATATCAGTCACCTGGTGGCAGAATTCGACAAAAAAAGCCACATTTTCTGCCTCCGAAAATTTGAGAATTTTTGCAACCCTTTTTTTGCAATAAATATTAGTGCAGCGAAAAAAATGTTAAGGACCATTTTTGTAGGTAGTGAACTGATCTTTACTTCAAGACAAACCCCACGTCTCTAGCTGCCATATTTCGGGAGATATCGGCCAAAAACTGATTTTTCGGGATCCTGAGCCATTTTCCGGCCCCTTCCGGTCATTTCCCGGAGGACATTTTCTCAGAGGTTAATCTACCCATCAATACCTACACATTAAAAAAAAAAAAGTTTGTCAATAATCTAATGGTGAGGTTTCGGATTTTTCTGGTCTTTATTTACTGAACTATTTAGAAAGTTTTTAGATACAACTACCCTTGATTTAGTTAACAAGGAAACAATCCTCTCTACGATCAATCACAGCGTTGCATGACTTAATATTTTTGCAATATCAAGGATGCTGTTCATTGCTGAGATGACACTTAAATTCAGTTTTAATTATTGAAAAGTTTTAACATAAAAAGTTGTGGCATGTGCTTTGAAACTATATAGTTTAATAAACTGGGCAACTATATATTGCATGTTCACGTGTAGGGAAACCGTCGAATCTGTTTGTGTTAGCTAAAGACAGGTTAACCAAAAATATTGTGTTCCGATTAGTGCTAAATTAAATTGAAAATAAAAGTAATTACCTATAATTTAAAATAATAAGTATTATTGTTAAAGATTTAAGACTATCTGCCCTACCTACCTCATTCATGCATAAGTTAAAGTGTTACATGTTATTTACTTTGTAATGCCACATAAGTGATAGGGTAGTTTTGCCCTACATATTAATTTATTAATTTATATTTTAATGTATTGTTATGTATTACATTTTACCAGGTCAAAGTCATTACTTTAGATCTTGGCACGTGTTTAAATAGTTTAATTTTGATTCTCACGTAGAATATGAATTGACTTTAAAAGCAGGTTGTTGAGGTCAGACACCCTTTGGGGTGTCCCTAAAACAGACCCTGGGGTCTGGGCAATTGAGACTCTTGACGTATTTTCGTGAGTAAGTGTGACATGCCACCATGTAATTTATTTGGTAAGACTCCCTATTCTTAATGTTTATCACTCATTCTTATTCCTTATTTATTCGTTAATATATTTGTTGTTTGTTTCCTGTTGTTTATCTCATCTTACCCTTGGTTAGTTTTCTGCCTTCAGCAGGATACCTGGCCGGGAGTGCCTTTAGTAAGCTACTCCTTATCCTTATAGGGCACATTCTCTCAAATCTCTCCAGGCGTGACAGTAATATACTCATTTGTTATAAACTTCAATAGAAATAATAATAAATTTTAAAATTCTTTTGTATTGATTTTTGCTTAATATCAATCCAGTGAATTTTTATACCAGCTTTAACGTTTCCGTCTTCATTCGTAAATAATAATTTCATTGTATTAAGGGGTTGCAGTAGTAGAAAATCTGTCATGGAGGTCGCCATATTTTTTACAAATGGCATCTATGTAAACAAGCATGGTGGTCCCCATGACTGATGTTCTACTACTGTTCCTCTTAAATAGATTACTACAATGTAATAAGTATAACAAAAACCTTAGCCACAGCAACGCGTGGCCGGGTCAGCTAGTAAAATTATAAAGGAATATACAGATTGTATTTTTCCTTTCATATTTTATATTTTTCAAACAATACATTTTCTAAATATGAGATTTTAAAACTTTTTCTCATTTATTAAAATTTTTAACATTTTTTAAACTATTTTTTTTTAAATACTCTCAATACGTTCTTTATGGCATCAAATGTATATTTTGTTCTATTATATGGGGAATTTTGCCCTTAAATAAACAATAAATCAATATATGTGAAAATAGCCCTTGCTTGTTTTATTAATTTTGTTGGATACGTCAAATTTGTGAAAATTTCTAGCAAAAGTTGAATAAATATAAAAAATATTTTTAGTTTCTTCTTATCTTTTGAGAACCACATCGGTTGCAGTTTTGAAAGAAAGAATTTTAAATGATCAAAAAGTCTCAAATAACATTTTTACGCGGGTGATTTAAACCCTATTTAAAAAATATTGTACTGTTACGTTCTAGGGGTTCAAAATAAAATCACTGCTGAACGAAAAGGTCTAATTTATTTACACACTACAAACTAAACGAATTATAACTAAATAACTAAACTAACTATAACACACTAATTTATGTACAACAATTAACTTCGATTTATATTCACTATTTATTTCCACTTCGTAGATCGCTCCAATATTTAGACTGTCGCTGTTAACTTTTTTACTTGCCTTGTGGTCCGCCGTTCTCAGCTTATATACCAGTCCACTGCTTCCAGAAGATCCTTCAAAACAGTTTCTCGACGCGCGTAGAAGAAAAGGAATATTCTCGATCGTACGCGCGGTCACTAGACTTCCGGGAATCAGTTGTTTACCTAGCGCTATCAGGGCGACAGGGGTGTACTAGGGTAGTCTCGCTCGTTACAGTACATATTAGGTATTTTGTCTTATAAAAATACAACATATTTTTTAATTTTTTTATTATATGTACAATAATATCTACGTAAAGTGTTTAGTGTTTAAGTATATAAGTAATTCTATGCACGTAAAGTAAGTAAAAAGTTTAAGATGAATGTTTAAAACCAATCTGTTTGTATTGTCAGCTAACCTAGACCGAGGCCACAAGGATCTGGGGGAATAACAGCGAGGTTAATTTTATCAAGAAGTTTTAAGTCGTTAAACTATGAGATATTAAAAATACACGATTTTATATTATATATTCAATTTATTATACATAATTTATATTAATATGATCTGTGTCACAATAATAAAGTTTTTTTCGGTATTGATCTATATTTTTTTAAATATTTCATCGATTCTCATATTTTATGGCCTTCAGAACAATTATAGTTGATTCAAATAGAAGTGTCATCAAGTAGTCTCTGGAAAATTCAAATTTGTAGTGGCAGCACCCACGTTTAGTGAAATTTGAATGGCAATATTAGCCAGCTTGTGATCAGATTGCTACATAATGCTCAATATAACTATAAACATTTTGACACATCGCGATGTCATATAATTCCCTAACTAAAGTTCTGTTTCCATTGAATCTAGTAATAAAGTTAAAGATGATCTCACACGTACCCAGCCCACTTGATGACAATTCTATTTGAATCAACTATATATGTAAATTAAAGCTAATTTTTAAAAAATGCAAAGAGAATTAGGACTAAGAGTAGATAATACTACTCGTTTAAAACACTTCAATTTGTCCAAGTAAACAAATTCTAGCCATCGTAAATTTGAACGCGAGAGTTGGCAATAGCGCTCGCCATAGTCAATCTGACTTTAAAAGCGCGTTCTGTCTGGGTACAACCTCTGCACCTTTACCAATTATACTATTTTGTTTTATAGAATATGGTGAGAAAAACTTGAAATTAATAAACCAACAAAACGCAACTAAATTCTCTATCTGTCAATGTCAATTAAATTTGGAGATAGGTTATGTCTTTGAATTATTCAAAGGGTTATGTGCTAATTTGTTTATTGTTATTGTTACCATTATTCTTAAAAACATGGAAATAGATTTAGAATCGGATATAAAATTATCACTGAAGCTATATAAAGATGTCAAAAATGTAAAGGAAATAAAAGACAAAGTTATAAAAGGTGATATGCAGTGCTGTATAATCAAACCTTCTCTAATTATTGACCCTTTCCAAATAGTCGTAGCAGCGAATAAAGCAGTTATGAGTGAAAAAACAAGAACAAAAAATCTGTACACGGAAATACTACTTAATTTAGCACCTAGTAAACATATATCTAAAAGTTTGCAAACATTTGGTTTAGATGATAAAGAAAATACTCTGTTGGTAGCAACGATCTCTAAAGAAAGTAATAAAGACGTTGAAAATATAAATGGAGTAGAAATACCTTTGGAACAACTCTTAGATTATTCGAACTTGACTTTAATAAAAAAAATTTATAAAATTGGTGATAAAGAAAGCAATGTTACCTCTATTATAGATTCAGTTGTAAGTAGAATAGCAACTAAAGATTTTTTAAGTGTTTAATTACATTAATACTAATAAATGATAATACTGTTGTTTTAACGTTCTTATTTTGACTTATAAATTTAAACTTTTTTGAAAACATAATTTTTCTTTTGGTGCAGCCACAAAAATTAAAAAAAAAAATGTATCGGCTAAAAATTAATATTTTTTTTTTGTTTTTTTCAATTTGTACGAAATTTTCTTGTTTTTTCAATTGATTTCCATAATTTGATTACATTTTTGTCTTTTTTTGTTCGTTGTAGTTTGTAATTTTTACGCTTTTGTTCCTTTTTAAGTTGTTTTTTACATTTTTCATTCAAAATATATATAAAAAAGAGATTTCGAAGAGAAATCTTTTTTTTATCAATTTACAAATAAAAAAGTTATGGAATTTTGAAATTTTTTATATCTTTGTAGTTTTTTCATAATTGTTGATTTATTAACACAAATGTGGATAGAAACGGAAGAAACTTATCAATCGAAACAAGAGAAGACATAGTAAATTCCCAATCTCGAGATAAATTAAAATTTCTGTTGAAAAAAAATTAAGAATTTATTCATAAAACTAAATATAAGAAAAATAAGATAAAAAATTAATAAATTGATGTTCCACATTCCACAATAAGTTTAAAGTGAATCAGGATTTAGTATTCTTCCTTTAAATAAAACATTGTTAACTTGATTTTTATGCAGCAGCATCATTAAGAAAGGATGATCAGCAATAACAGTAGGTGGAGGTGATGCAGGTTCCATCAAACAGCATTTTACCATTAGCATAGCTGAAACAAAACCATTTTTTACTATCTAATTTTTAATTGACAAAACAAATATAGTTTATACATTTATCTTATTTTACTAACAGTGCCCGCCACTTCGTGTATGTTAAAAAATGTATGAAATAAGTACCTACTATTCATTCTGATTTGGATTTTGCATTCGTCTCTTAAAAACATATTTTTATAGGCAAATTGATCTCCGATTTGTAGAGTTATTATAAAAGGTTGATCATCTTTGAATTCTTCAGGATCAGGTCCTATGCTTAATAAACATCCATATATCATCATAATCTCTGGTACAATTAAACATTACTTAAATGAGAAATAAACGTGGAAAGTATAAAAAAAATACATAATTATTGAGTATTAATTTATTAAGAAAAGTAATTTTAAGAAAATACACAGTTACCTAGTTTTTAATAACAGATTTTTGTTAGACGAACAGATAATGTAGATGAAACACTAATTTGTAATTAAAAGCATAATAAATTGATGAATCACAATGAGTTTAAACAAAATCAGGATTTTGTACTCTTCCTTTAAATAAAACATTGTTAACTTGATTTTTATATAACAGCATCATTAAGAAAGGATGATCAGCAATAACAGTTGGTGGAGGTGATGTGGATATCATCATACAACATGGTACCATCATCATAGCTGAAACAAAACCATTTTTTACTTAATTAACTCACAAAACTAAATAGTTTACACGACATTCATATTATTTATTTAAAAATTGAATACAATACATACTACGATTAATGATTACAAATATAACACAATAAATGTGAATTATTCATTCTGAATTGGATTTTGCATTCGTTCCTTAAATAGTATGTTTTTTTGTCCAAATTTATCTCTGATTTGAATAATTATTATAAAAGGATGATCAGCATTGACTTCTTCTGGATCAGGTTCTATGCGTAAACACATCCCAACTGCTATCATAGCTGCTGGAACAATTAAAACTATTTTATTATTTAAATGAGACAAAAAATAAATGCCGATAGATTTGTATAAAACAACTCATTTTGAAATTAGACAACCGAAAATCCTTCCTACTAAAGTAGACAGAAATACTGTCGATAAAGTGGACACATGAAAAAGCTAGGATTGGTGGATGAAGCAAGCTGCAGATTTAGTAGTAGAGGATACTCTCCAGAATGCATTGCATTACGTAATTTTAGGATCAAATACCTAGGGTCGTACGAAATAGAAGAAGAAGATCTACCTAACTTGAAACCCAACGATATTCTAAATTTTCCAAGGAAGATAGGATTAGAAGAGCACTGTAAGTATGAGGAAATCATCAGAAATATAGCAAGAAAAGGGAGGCGCAATAGATGTTATAGGTCGCAGGTGTACTTGTTACCCCTAACTTGCTCATACACACACACATACGAAAGTTGACAATCTTTCTACTAAAGTTGACACACTTCCTACTAAAGTCCACAAACTCTTCTACTAAAATCCTATTAAACCTGACAAACTTCTTAATGAAGTTAACAAACTTTCTACTAAAATTGACACACTTTTTACTAAAGTAGAAAGTAGGCAATCTTCTTACTGAAGTAGACAAAATTCTTTCTAAATTAGAGAATCTTCCTACTAAAGTTGACACACTTCCTACCAAAGTACTACTAAAGTCGACAAATTTTTCTAGTAAACTTCTATTAAATATTTCACAAATTTTTCGACAAATATTAAAATCAAATATTTTTGTTAAGTATTATTTTATTCATAATTCTTTAATAACAGTAATTTGTTACATGAACAGACAATTTATTTGTAATAGAAAGAATAATAATAAATTGACAACCCACAATTAGTTTAAACAGAATCCGGACTTAGAAGTCTCCCTTTAAATAATATATTGTTAACTTGATATTTATATAACAGCATCATTAAGAAAGGATGATCAGCAATAACAGTTGGTGGAGGTAATGTGGATATCATTATACGATAATTTATCGATAGCAAAGCTAAAACAAATTTATTCTTTATTTACTAATTATTAATTCCCAAAAAAAATATTTCTTAATATTTTGCTATAAAATAAATACTTTAACAATAAATATTCTTATTTGGGTTCTGCCTTTATCACTTAAAAAGTACCTCCCCCAACGGACAGTGTTTTAATAGATGTTTAGATAAAAATAAATAATAATAAAAATTATTTTTATAATTTATTATTGCAATAAAGAATGGATAAATAAATACAGTAGATAATTATAGAATATTTTAACAATTATAACTGTTGTGGATTTTGCAATCTTCCCTTAAAAAGTGCATTTCGTAAGCCAGATCCATCTCTGGATTGTAACAACTTCTTGATTTACTACCTGAACTCTTTCGTTGAAAATCAGTGCAGTGCAACCAATTGTGTAAAACAAAAAGTTACCAAAAACAGTGTTACAATGAATCTATTTCGATACTGTTTTTAGTGTCGAAATAGAAACTTTGTGAACGTGAATTATAAAAAATTATTATTAGAATTCAGTTGCATCATGTTCATGTTTATACAAATAAAATGATTTGATTAAGTAAGTTTATATACATACATACATACATACATACATATTATAATAGTAAATAATTGTTTATGGGAAGCTGTCCGTTAAGTATAGAAGCATGTTGCACATTTTTGTTCATAAGATAATAATATTCGAAATGTTTTAACACTAACTTATACTTATTTTAGGTTTGGTTATAATGAATCCTGTACTGCCAAGTCGTACTGTAGATCCAACTGCAAGTCGTACTGCCAGGGTGTACTGCAAATTGTAGATCGTATTGCAAACCGTACTGCCAGGTCGTACTATCAATTAGGTCGTACTGCAAGTTTTGTTCACATGTTTCGTCCAAATTTTTGAAATCATTTTTTAAATGCTTTTGATAGTAGAATTATATTTAGATCTTACTGCAAGGTTGTACTGCCAGTCGTGCTGCCAGGTTGTACTGCAAGTCATACTGCCAAGTCGTACAGCAAGTCATACTGCCAGGTTGTACTGCAAATCGTAGATCGTATTGCCAGGTTGAACTATCAATCATATAGGTTTGTTCACATGTTTCGTCCAAATTCACGAAATCATTTTTTAAATGCTTTTAATAGTAGAATTATATTGCAACTAATTTGCCAAGATCTTACTGGTCTTACTGCAAGGTTGTACTGCCTGGGATTACTGCAGGCTGTACTGCAGGGATTACTGCAGGCTGTACTGCAGGGCGTACTGCAAGTCATACTGCAGATCTAACTGCAAGTCGTACTGCCAGGTTGTACTGCAAATTGAAGATCGTATTGCCAGCCGTACTACCAGGTCGTACTATCAATTATGTAGGTCGTACTGCAAGTTTTGCTCTCATGTTTCGTCCAAATTTTCGAAATCATTTTTTTAAATGCTTTTGATAGTAGAATTATATTTGTCAAGATCTTACTGCAAGGTTGTACTGCCGGTCGTGCTGCCAGGTTGTACTGCAGGTCGCACTGCAAATCGTAGATGCTATTGCAAGCTGTACTGCTAGGTTGTACTATCAATTACATAGGTCGTACTGAAAGTTTTGTTCACGTTTCGTCCAAATTTAAGAAATCATTTTTTAAATGCTTTTGATAGTAGAATTATATTGCAACTAGTATTTGCCAAGATCTTACTGGTCTTACTGCAAGGTTGTACTGCCAGGTTGTACTGCAAGTCATACTGCCAGGTTGTACTATCAATCATATAGGCCGTACTTCAAGCTTTGTTCACATGTTTCGTCCAAATTTTCGAAATCATTTTTTAAAAGCTTCCGATAGTCCTACCATCCAGTAATCCGTGGGCTTCTTCTGTGGTTCTATTGAGAAAAATAGAATGCTTAATGATGGCGGCGGGTTCTACTTTGGACCTTAAAGGCGGATACTGGCAGATTAAAATGAATCCTGTAGCTGTAGACAAAGAAAGACTGCCGACTAGCCTAAAGGTAAACCAGTTGATCAAGATTGGTAATGGCAATTCACGGTGGTCCTTGAACATCAATCAATTCCACAGAAAAAACATCCAAGATCCAAGAACTAAAAATTACAAAATAACGAAAATCTCGAAAACTAAAACCAACACCACATTCACATTCTAAACGTGTCGAGGTTAAAACCAATTTAATTAAACTTTAAATTTAAATCTCAAAATACGTAGATACCTAAACTTTTTCACGTGTTACGAGAAAAGTTGTTATTTTAACAGAAATAGAAACTTTACATTTAGAATGTGTGATTTTGTAGCTGTACCTACCTTATTGTAATACAACACAACACAAGAGCCTTGGATAGTTCGATAACCATTTCATTTTGTAGCATTTTATATTCCATATTCAATAAAATTTAAAATCCCGAGTTGAGTTTGTTTTCTTCAGTTCTACGAATTAAGGATCTGTTATTGCTGGTAAAAGATCAGCCATCCTGACTAGTGGTTTTATGGCCTTTATGGCTACCTAAGCAAACCTAAAATAAGTATAAGCTAGTGTTAAAACATTTCGAATAATATTATTTTATGAACAAAAACGTGCAACAGCTTCTTTACTTAACGGAAAGCTCCCCTATAATAGTATATTACGTAACAAGAGTGGTAAGTAGGACATTACGTACGAGTGGAAAAGTTACGTACGAAGCCGCGTAGCGGCGAGTGCGTAATTACACGAGTACGTAATACCTCTTATCACTCGAGCTAAGGCGTGTTTACATGATGCCAGTAACTGGCACCAGTCTTACTGGCATGCCAGTGCTTGATTAGGACAGCGCTGGACTGGTACGTTTACACGTATCCAGTAGCTAGCGACAGTCTCACTGGCAGCCTAGTTCCTACTTGGTGAAGTTTACCCTTCACATGTACGCCAGTCACTGGAACGCTCTGTTTACACGTGTCTACAACCACTGGCGCGGGGTTGAAGGGGACGCGGACGAGGGCCACTGGCATGAAAAATAGACCAACTTTCTATTCGAGACAGCGCTGGCAGACAGCGCTGGACTGGCACAAGAAAGTGTTTACATGATGCCAGTACCATGCAAGCGCTGGCATGCCAGTGAGACTGTCGCCAGTCACTGGCATCATGTAAACACGCCTTTACGTACTATGCTTTATCTACGACTCAATATTTTAATTTTAATATAAATATTTGACATCTCTAAAAAATATATGACGTACGTACTGTACTGATATCTACTCCTTTGACAGTAAATGTCATTTATACTCATTGTCACCATGCAGGGTAAGTAAGCTATAACGCACAGTTGTGCGTAATGAAACGTCATTCCAACATGACGTTTCATTACGCACAACTGTGCGTTATAGCTTACTTACCCTGCATGGTGACAATGAGTATAAATGACATTTACTGTCAAAGGAGTAGATAAACAATTATTTACTATCATAATATGTATGTATGTATGTATATAAACTTACTTAATCAAATAATAATGAATGTCGCTGTATCGTCTTTTAATTTGTATAAACATGAACATGATGCAATAAAGCATGCACTCTCTTTAGGTACATACAAACTTCTTCTATGTACTAAAAACTGAATTCTAATAATTTTTCCTGGTTAGGACCTAGATAAAATAGTTGGTAGTGACGTAATAATAAAACGAGCTTATGAAGAGATGAATAAATAATATGGACGAATTTTTTGAAGAGATGAATAAGTTTAATTGGTCAGAAGAAGAGTTACTAGCATATAAACAAATGAAAAAACGCATAATGGATGAGATTGCTGCTTTTGCTCAAAAGTTTGATGAGGGTGTTAGAGTAGGTCATGAAAAAGGTAGACAAGAAGGCATCCAAAACGGTTATGAAAAAGGGAGAGCTAAAGGTTGCAAAGAAAGGAACATTGAAGTTGCAAAAAACCTACTTAAGGCTGGTGTTTCTATTGATATCATCTCCCAAACAAAGGAAGTCTCCTAAAGCTGAAATAAAACAATTTCAGGAAGAAATTGTCTGACATGATTTTTGTAGCTGCTTGTCCACTGTTGGATCATTTAAATAAGTTTCAGGGTTATCATCTATTCCATCAGTAGTTTCTTGCCTGTTTTCGCCCCGATTTAAGGTACCCTTCCGGATTCTTCCTCTTAATTTTTGAATCACCTTGTTGTAAACTACCCAAGTTTTGTTCTTGCTCCGTTCTACCGGATACGCTACTCAGGTTAAAACCTGGATTGGTTATTTTATCTTCTTCGCTAATATTCTCCTCATTTAAAAAAGCAGAAGGAGCTTTCTTAACTTTTTCTACTTTTTTATATAGTGTATCAAGTATCGTATTCGGTGAGTTATTTTTGATAAGATTATTTAAATAATCCGTTTTGCTTCCTGCTTTATCAAAACAAAAACCATGCAATTTTTCAATGGCAGAACAAATACTAAGTCCTACTCGATGTAGCACCCTAGATAAATTTTTTGGTGTAAAAAGTTTTTTCTCGGCTAAGAAGTGATTTAAATAATTCCTTTCATTAAAACATGATTTGTGGAAATTTTTTAAGATAGAAGCTGAATTATTTCCTGCCATGCCTAATATTTTGGATAAATGACTTGCCGTAAACCCTACGCAATAGAAATCATTCAAAAGCTGCGTATTGTTCCCTTGCTCATCAAAACAAACATTGTGAAAATCCTTCAGAGCAGAACAAATGCTAGCCCTTGCTCCATGCAGTATATTAGATAATTTTTTAATAGTAAAACCTGCCTGTGAGAAATGGATTAAATACGCTTTTGCTTTTTCTGTGGAACAAAAATCATGAAACTGACCTAAACTACTTACTGATGCGCTTAATATACGGCACAGACTCTGAGGACTAAAACCTATCTTACGAAAATCACTTAAAAGTCCTGTTTCCTTTCCTTTATCGTCAAAAAGAGTATTATGAAATTTTTTTAATCTATGAGAAGCATGAGATCCTGATCCACATAACATAGAGGATAAGTTACTTGGCTTCAAGCCTACATCATAGAAATTATTTAAAAGTTCTGTCTCTTCTCCATTGTCGTTAAAACAAACGTTATGTAATTCTTTAAAAGCAGTGCTAGCTTTAGCTCCTGCCCCACTAAAAATACCTGACAAGTTACTTATAGTAAAATTCCTTTCCTTATTCCTTTTTTCAGTAAAATGTTTTAAATACTGTTTTTTATTTCCTTGCACATCAAACCAAAGATCATATAAGTCTTTAAAAGCTTTTGTAGTATTCGCTCCTGCTCCACTTAAAATACTGGAAATATTAGGTAAATTTATTCCTTCTTTTTTTAGAGTTTTCAAATAATGTGTTTTATTTCCTTCTTCATCAAACCACAGATCGTATAAGTCTTTAAAAGCTTTTGTAGCACTAGCTCCTGTTCCATGTAAGATACTGGACATGCTAGCAAAACTTGCTCCTTCTTTTTCTATAGTTCTCAAATATTGAGTTTTATTTCCTTCTTCATCAAACCAAAGATCATATGAGTCTTTAAAAGCTTTTGCACCATTGGCTCCTGCTCCATTCAAAATACTAGATATGCTAGATAGATCTATTCCTTCCTTTCCTAGAGTTTTTAAATATTGAGTTTTATTTCCTTTTTCATCAAACCACAGATCGTATAAGTCTTTAAAAGCTTTTGTAGCGTTAACTCCTGCTCCAGCTAAAACACTAGACATATTAATAAGATTTACTCCTCTTTCTTCTAGAGTTTTTAAATATTGTGTTTTATTTCCTTGTTTATCAAACCACAGGTGATACAAGTCTTTAAAAGCCTTTGCACCATTAGCTCCTACTCCGTGCAAAATACTGGACATATTAGTTAGATTTATTTTTTCTTTTTTTAAGGTTTTTAAGTATTGTGTTTCATTTCCTTGCTTATCAAACCATAAATCATATAAGTCTTTAAACGCTTGGGGAGCTTTAGCTCCTGCTTTACTTAAAATACCGGGCACATGAGCTAGATTTACTTTTTCTTTTTTTAGAGTTTTTAAATATTGTGTTTTATTTCCTTGCTCATCAAACCACAGATCATATAAGTCTTTAAAAGCCTTTACACCATTAGCTCCTGCTCCATTCAGAATACTGGATACATTAGTAAGATTTATTCTTTCTGTTTCTAGAGTTTTTAAATATCGTGTTTTATTTCCTTCTTCATCAAACCACAGGTCATACAAGTCTTTAAAAACCTTTGCAGCATTAGCTCCTGCACCATGCAAGATACTGGATATACTAGCAAGACTAATTCCTTCTTTTTCTAGAGTTCTCAAATATTGTGTTTTATTTCCTTGCTCATCAAGAAAAGTATTATATAGCTCTTTAAAAGCTTTTGCACCATTAGCTCCTACTCTATGCAAAATACTGGATACATTAGTAAGACCCATTCCGCTTTCTTCTAGAGTTTTTAAATATTGAGTTTTATTTCCTTTTTCATCAAACCACAGATCATATAAGTCTTTAAAAGCCTTTGCACCATTAGCTCCTGCTCCACCTAAAATACTAGACACATTAGTAAGATTTATTTCTTCTTTTTCCAGGGTTTTTAAATATTGTGTTTTATTTCCTTGCTCATCAAACCACAGATTATATAAGTCTTTAAACGCTTTGGGAGCTTTAGCTCCTGCTTTACTTAAAATACCGGATACATTAGTAAGATTTATTTCTTCTTTTCCCAAAGTTTTTAAATATTGTGTTTTATTTCCTTGCTCATCAAACCACAAATTATGTAAGGCTTTAAAAGTCTTTGCAGCATTAGCTCTTGCTCCATGCAAAATATTGGATACACTAGCTAGACCTATTCCTTCTTTTTCTAGAGTTTTTAAATATCGTGTTTTATTTTCTTGCTCATCAAACCATAGGTCATATAAGTCTTTAAAAGCTTTTGCAGCACTAGTTCCTGTTCCGCCTAAGATACTAGAAACACTAGCTAGATTTATTCTTTCTTTTTCTAGAGTTTTTAAATATCGTGTTTTATTTCCTTGCTCATCAAACCACAGATCATATAAGTCTTTAAAAGTCTTTGCAGCATTAGCTCTTGCTTTACTTAAAATACTAGAAACACTAGCTAGATTTATTCTTTCTTTTTCTAGAGTTTTTAAATATCGTGTTTTATTTCCTTGCTTATCAAACCACAGATCATATAAGCCTTTAAAAGCTTTTGTAGCATCAGCTCCTGATCCACTTAAAATGCTGGACATACTGGATAGGTTTATTCCTTTTCCTTTCACAATTTCTAGACATTCTTTTCCTTCCCCTTCAATTAAAAAATCTAAGAACTGATTAAATCTAGGTGTCCCTTCTTTACCGGCAACACTTTTAGCAAATCTAATTTCTTCATTAATATTGTGTACATCCACACGCGACCTCTTCAATACAATATCATCTTTGTCTGTAACAGAACGTCTTCGTTTTCTACTCGTTTTATGAGTTTCCTTACCTGTACTCCTTGAATGATCGCTTTGCTCGTGTGAGGAATTTTCAATATCTTGTAATGGTGTAGAAATGTAAGATTGAGAAATATTGTTTGAATTTGAACCTACCACATTACCGTAAGCTTCCTCTCTAGAAACTTTTATGCTTCTTTTTATATCTTTTTCAATATTACTTAGAAGTGGTACAAAATGGTTCCTGTAATTCACTATATAAATAATATTATTACCTGTACCTACCTTACCTTTAGTAACATGTAATCGATCTATCTCTTTATCTCTCAATTCTATAGTCCTAATTTTAACGCCATACTTTTCACATATCATTTTTCCTTCAACTTCAGGTCTTCCCCATATAGTGTTTTCCAACTTTAGAATTTTTATTTCTAAATCAGAGCTTGTATTTGCAATGTCTTCTGCAGTAAATTCAATACTCGGAATATATTCACAAAGTTTTTCACCTTCTCCTTTTAAAGCACTACCCAACCATGCACCTTTTTTTGATTGATTAACCTGTTGTACATATTGCTTACAATTTTCCCGCAAAGACTTTACACTAAATCCTTTACTACCTGCAATCAGACCTTTATCTTTTAGCTCGTTCAACCCTTGAGATATGGAATCAAAGAAACAATCCCCTTCACCTATAGCAGCTCCTATCTTAAGGCCCTCAGGCAATTTCTCCCTTAGTGTCTCTAAAAGTTGATTAAGCTTCTTTTTTTCCTCTTCATTCTTTGCATTTTTTATACCACTGAAAATGGAAATAGGTTCTCTAGTAACAAAATCCGAATTTTCTAGAGTGCTCTTACTATTAGGTGGTTTACCGGACTCTTTATTCCCTGCTAACATATTGATTCACTATACTAAATAGGTATGTAGTATGTTTTTTTTTTTTTTTTTTTTTTTTTTTATGGCCCGTGTTACTGTGACACATTAGCCAGCGCATTTTAACTGATTACTTTTTGGGGTCACTTTTTACAGTGAGTCGGAGATTACTCCTCCCCATATACTTTTATATACATTATACTTCTCATTGTATTTACAAACATATTTCAATATTTTTTGTCATTAAATTAATAATATGGTCTTCTTCTTCTTCTTTTCTGTTTGTGGCCTCAGCTACCTAGGCTATTCGGCCTAAATAATTATGTCGCTTTTGTTTAATTAAAAATAATAACCGTGAGAACATTTTTCTTTGGGATGGGATCATTGGGTATGTTCAGACTAAGTCAACGATTACAATCGATTACAATCGCCTGCAAGCGATTGTAAACTGATCGCAGAGTATGGCTCTCGGACACGATTAGATTTTATTACTTACTGTCAACGAATTTTTTTGGCTGCCATTTTCGTTTGTATTGTTTACAAAAGATATAGCGTGCAATGATAAATTACTGTTATTTTGATATAAAAAAATAATTAATGTGATGAAAAAAATGTAAATATATTATATTGTCTCTGTGTAGGAACTTGTAGACAAACTTGATCACAAACCCGATTACACTAATCGTGTCCGAGGGCAAATGTTAAACGATTACAACCGTTTGCAGGCGATTGTAATCGATTGTAATCGTTGACTTAGTCAGAACATACCCATAGACTTTTCGAAACATAGCCCAAAGGCGCAATCGCATTCTGTAGTGGTGAAAATTGGAATTAACCAGCAAAATATGATCAGCTGGTAGCCCGAAATATGTTATATACATTAACTCACCTGGGGAAAAACTAATAAAAAACACTTAAATAGCAAGTTCCTTCAACAATATATCCAACTGAAAAGTCTTATTTTATCACATAAATCACGAAAACACTAAAAGAAAAATTTCTTATGAGGATTTACGCTCCGCCCATCTCTGTGATGTCAACACTTAGGCAGTTTATTTTTAAATTAAAAATCTTTAAAATGTCTACTATCCTAAACAGTAGAAGCCCTGAACCAAATACAAAATTTGTATCAGTTTAATTCTTTGAATATAAAACCTCTATATTCAAAGGTTTAATTTTAGAATAGTATGAAAAGAAAAAAGAAGAAGAACTATCTGTCAACTATCAAACTTTCTTCTTACTACTTATCAATGTCAATTGTCAATGAGTCAATGTTCATAAACACGAAGACTAGATACCAGGAGTCTACACGGTATAGGCTTTTTCATATTTCTGGTCTCAATTATCGGGCCAGATCATAGTTCTATTTTTTGCCACTGGCGGCGCGAGGAGCAGTAAGAACCAAACCGATGTTTATGACATTTATATTTCACGAAATTAAATTAAATATATGATATTAATTTATTTAAAATTACTTGTAATAAAATTAATAAAAAGAAATGGGAAAGTATTGTGCTGTTCATGGTTGTGTTAGTGGCCGAAAGTCAGATGACAGTGTAAAAAAAGTGGGTATATTCAAAGCACCAAAAGTGAGTAACATCAAAATAATATCTGTTTAATTTATCTGGCGGTTGCCAAGTAGCAAAGCCATATAACAAACAAGAACATCAATAATTAATTTATAAATTTGTGTAGTTTTTAACTAATATTTGAAAATTTTTGTGCATTTTCATTTATCTTTTGAAATATTGTAATTAAATCTTAGGAAAACAAGCGCACTCTACCGGCAATAGTTCTGTCCCCTAAATTGAGACCATTTTTTTAACATTACGTTTAAACTCCTGGTATCTAGTCTTCGTGTTCATAAACATCAAAACATCACCCTTTATCTCTGCTATGGAGGGAAGAGGTAAGGAGAACTGTCTCCGTGTATTGAATGTGTCCGTCAAAATGTGGTAAATAAGGGTGGCGCTACGATCGTAGTTGGGTAAATTTTAAAAAAAGCGCCATAATTTCTTAGAGTAGGATAGATAAATAAACAAGGAAAGACACATTTCCGCTTTATTATGACACCATTTTTAAAATAATCATAAGATACATAAGATAATCATAAAGTATAAAACGAATTTAAAATACACTAAACTGAATTCGCTGACCACGTTTTTTTATGGCACTTATATAATTTGTGACTTATATTACGAAATCATACGACATTTCAATCAATTTGTCAAAAACTGCTACATTCATTCTGTCTGTACCCTACATCCACTTTAGCGCCATTGTAGTGGCAAGTTTGAGAAGTGTTATGTACCTCTAAAAAGTGGACACATTTTTAATCATTTCCCATTTAAGATCATTCTCCTTACCTCTACCCTCCATAATCTCTGCCCTTACCTCCTATTTTAAGGTTGTGTTAATGGTAGACAGTTGAGTTTCGTATTTTTGTTTAAAATTTAATTATTAAAATGGAAAGTTTTCTTAAAGTGTCACCTGATAAAGATGATTTACTTAAATTGTTTAATGAATATTTATATGAACCACAACGTTGTGATCAAACTATTCGAACACTTGATGGTGGTTTTAAAGCACATAAAAAAATTTGTGTTTTGAATAAAGTGTTGAAAAAACAAGTCGATGAAAGTGGATCAGAAATACATATATCAATTTTTTCAGCAAGAACTATGCGCTTTATTATAGAAGCTTTATATAATGTACAATTGGTATTATATCGTAACGATGATGAAACCGAATTGAAGAAGGCGATAAATTATTTTTTTGGTGATATTGAAAATAATGTACCTGAAGCTAAAAGGAGAAAAATACCAATAAAAATAGTGCCGTCATCATCAGGTACAAAGAGAAAATTAATTGGTTTTCAAAACATTGATAAAGTTAAAAAGAAAAGATTGCATCCATACGTTTGTGTGATTTGCAATGAAAAATTTGATTTTTTGAAAGAACATGTATGTAAACATGAAACTGAAGATACAGAGAGAATACCTTTCCAATGTAAATGCAAAGAAAAACTTAACTTTAAGAAATTGTTCAGAGTACATCAAGAAATTTGTAAAAAATAATTTTAAACAATGTATTTTATTTTAAAATTTTTACATTCTTGTTTTTTTATATAATAAAGGTAGATTTTTAAACAAGACTACTCGGAATCTTTTTAATTTTATCCAAAAGTTTATGTGTTAGTTTATAACTCAAACACGCCAAAATCGCTAAAGGGATTGGGATGAAATTTAGAACAGGGGTATATAAGGGTCTGGAAACTCTCGAATAACACATTGACCCCCTCCAAGGGAACAGGAAAACGGAATATATTCATATGGTTTTATGTTATCATTTCTTAGAAATCTCAAATTGCAATTATTTTTTTATACCTTTTGTAGTTTTCACTAAACGAGGGAATTACAAAATCTTTTTTTTTTGATTTTGTAACTCCTTCGTATATCGAAAACTACAAACAATAGGAAAGAAATAGTTGCATTTTGAGATACCCAAGGAAATTTCTTTTCTTTTGATAAGTTATAACTTTTTGTCGGTTCTAAACTAAATAAGCTATTGAATTTTGAAATTTTTCACAACTTTGTAGTTTTTTGAAGTTATACTTCTATTCGTGCACTCGGCGGAAAAAAATTGTGTAGAATTAAATGGGAAAAATCATATTTTTAATTTTTTTGCATTATTAATCAAATCGATGTTAGTCAGTGGTCTATTGGCTAGCTTTATTGGAAGTTTTTTTTCTTTCTTCGTAGCTTCCTTTGATATATATATTTTTTTAAATACAATCCCTTAGTTACCTATAAATTTTGTTTAGACGATAATTTTCATCAAGTTTTTTTTGAGCGTTTTTAGCATCAATTATAGTTTTTGCTATAGCTGAACTTCCTCCTGCTATTGTCCCTATCGCACTTAAAGCTGTCAATATAGTAACCAACTCATCAAGTGCCAAATAGACCTTTTTTCAATAAGAAAAAAAAGAGTGTGTACAATAATTAATGATATTTATTATATAAAAACCAACGTGCACCAAACATAAAACTAGGCGGACTTTTAATATAACTACTCTTTAAATATCTCTTAATTTCGGAGACACTCATTTCAACAATTTCTATATTATTATCATCATCTTTAATTGTATTTAAATTAACTTTCATATCATCTTTAACTTCACAATAAAAAGCAGTTTGTATACTCGCTGCAGCCCCAACTCCACTTCTGTATGCTGCAATTTTTTCTAAATCACCAATTTTTATCAAATATCCACATTGTTTTAATACTTCATCCATCGCTATTTCTTCAACGGATTTCAATTTATCAACAATACCAACACAAAATTCTAACACGATTCCAATATTTGGTGGGTACTTTTTTGTATCAATTTCCTCATTAAATTTCCGATCTGTTTCGGGTATCGAACCGAAATAAACCGCTGGTCGGAATTGTTTAACTAATATTAAAACATTACGTGAAATGTTGTAGATTATTATTAGAACAGTATCGTGGATTTTGAGGAGATCCCAACTTTTTGATTCGCCGTTTTGTATAAAATGCATTGTGTACGTTTTCATATAAATTGCTTTTTCTAATTGTTTTATTACGATTTTTTGTATGTTTTCCATTTTTTAATACTTCTAAGTGCTTTAAATGTCAACTTTGATTTGAGTTTCAATTTAAAAGTCAAAATCAAAGATGCTATAATATTGTCCTTTTTTTTTAGTGGCGTTGAACATAGTTTTTCCATAAAGACAATGCCTATGTTTTGATTGCTCAATTTCTACTTTGACGTGTAGTCAACTTTGGTTTTGATTGGTTGAAAGCAAAAATTCATCTACTCGAAGTGCCTTTTACTAGTTTTGTTTACAGACAATAAAGTATCAAATCATCAAAATTACTCTTTAGTGACCAAAAAAATGAGACATCGAGATTTATTTTATTGATTCGCAATTCCTTTTCAAATAAAGAATCAATAAATACATCAAAATACAATTTTTTGTATCTGATTTTTCACTGATTCAAATAACATTTTGAAATATTAGAATTTTAATTAATTATGTAAAAATCTTTTTTTTTAATATTTAGGAATGATTTTCTCCTCAGAATCGATTGATTATTCAATTTTTTCTATTTTTTAATATTGAAATTGTTTAAAGTACCGGGGTTATTAAATAATTGAAATTTAATATAAAATACGCGTTTTTTCATATTACAAAAATGATTTATTCTTTAAAATCGATTAAATATTTAATGTTTATTTCAATCTCAATTTTTTTGTTTTGTTTTTCCAAGTTGAAACTGTAAAAAAAAGTGAGAGGTGTCAAGGGACACCCGGATGGAACGAAGTTCCTTTCGATTAATTAGTGAAGGAATTGTAATTTGTAAACACAACAGAGTGTTTACATAAGCATTTATTATTGTCTGTATAAAATCTCTACTTACCTAACTCCATCAGCAATATCCGAAATTTGTGGAGAAACACTGTCAGGATACATCATTGTTATTATTTTATTATCTACTAGCGGACCCGGCGAACTTCGCACCGCCTAACACTAATGTTTTTTCCAATTTTTTTTTATTTTTATGATTAATTTTTTGTATTTTTTATCATATTTTCTCGTTAGTTACCAGTTTTTACTGTTATTTATAGTACTTTGTAATTTATCGGTTAGGTATATTATATATTAACTGCGCCACCTTACGGTGGCGTCATAGTACTTAGTTATGTAAGAATTACAGGTGTAAATTTATAACATCTCAACTGCGCCACCTTAGGGTAGCGTCATAACGATTAATTTCGTAATAAACGCGTCCGATCGCTGCGAAATTTAAAGTGCTATAAGGAAAATCGCGGCCTCCGATGCGCTATTTATAGGCACGTTACCGCCGCCCCTGCCGGCCAGTACCACCGCAAGCGCTACGTCCCGCAATTTCAAATCTGTAATATCTTCGAAAATATTCATTTAAATCTTGTGCTCTAAAGGACCATAAAGATCTATATTAAATCAACAATGTATTTAAGCTATTTAATTGGATAAGGATTAATGCTGTATTGGTTAAAATCGCTTCGAAAGTTAGCCATTATTTGTCGTAAAAAGTAAATGACAAAAAAATGTTATTGTGGGATATCCATAAGAGATAGACATATACCATCGCGGAGTTTTCTGTAGAACTTTTCAATGTGTACAAATAATTAGTACATTATTTTGATAAATCTCGTAGGGTTCAGCCTGCGTTTGCAATGTAAGCGGAAAAAAATTGATAATTAACGACATCACATTAGAAACCTCAAAAATAACAGTATTTCTCCACTATTTAATGGATGTTATTATACATATAAACCTTCCTCTTGAATCACTCTATCTATTAAAAAAAAACGCATCAAAATCCGTTGCGTAGTTTTAAAGATTTAAGCATACAAAGGGAAATAGGGACAGAAAAAGCGACTTTGTTTTATACTATGTATTGATTATCTACAAAAAACCTGTATAAACTTTTAACAAAGTCGCAACACTACACTGTTCAAAGCAAAATAGAAAATAGTAAATCCATTATTACCTGAACATTTTCAACAGTTCGTTTCTTTTAACAAAAGTGTCCATTCATACAATACCAGAGGTTTGGATGACATATATCTACCAAAAATTACTTTTTATTTCAATTTAATTTAAAACAGGAATTAACAATTTAATACAAAATTTTAAAATATTTGACAGTAACTGACAGTTAAGGTAATTTGACGTACCTAACTAGTCAAGTTACGAACTATTTTTAAAATGTTTATTAATTTATAAAAACAGGATGGTATCTACTTATTTTTTTTCCACAGTATTTTCTTTTTAATGTAAATTTTCTTTTAATTTAAATTAGTGTTTTTTTAATTGTACTTTTATTAGTATTTATGTATATTAGGGTTTCCTATTTAAATAAAGATATATCTATCTATGAGAAAGAGAGAGAGAGAGAGACAGACAGACAGACAGATAGAGAAACATGTGTGTGTCGTTTCGTGACATTTTTTGGTCTGAATTTTTTCCAGCTAGTCTCAGTCGTAACGCGCGAAAGGGAACTTCGTTCCAATATGTGAAAATGGAACTTTAGTAGGAAGTGTGTCAACTTTAGTAGGAATTTTGTCTACTTTAATACGAAGTTTGTACAGTTCAGTAGGACTTTAGTAGGAGAGTTTGTCGACTCTACTATGACTTTGGTAAAAAGTATGTAAACTTTCGTAATAATATTCACTACTTTAGTAGGAAGATTGTCTATTTTAATAAAAAGTTTGTCTAATCTACTAAGAAGTTTGTCGATTTTAGTAGAAAGTTTGTCGATGTTATTGAGACTTTAACAAAAGAGTTTGTCGACTTTAGTGGGACTTTACTAGAAAGTTTGTTAACTTTAAAGGAAGATTGTCTACTTTAGTAGGAAGTTAGTAGGTAGTTTATTGTCTAATTTAGTAGGAAGTTTTTAAAGTGAAACTTTTATTACATCGTTTTTTGGTCTGTGTTAGTGCATGTCGCATGTCGGTCGACCGCCGAGTAGGTATAAAGTAGGCGGCGCCTATAGTTTAATACAAAAATGTACGGGAGTGAGCAGATCTGCTGATGAAAACAATTCTACCTATTCGTATTAATACTGTAACGAGCGAGACTTCCCTAGTACGCTCCTGTCGCCCTGATAGCGCTAGGTAAACAACTGATTCCCGGAAGTCTAGTGACCGAGCGAACGATCGAGAATATTCCTTTCCTTCTACGCGCGACGAGAAATTGTTACCGAAGGATGTTCTGGAAGTCTGAACAGGTATATAAGCGGAGAGCCACGACCCACGGGGAAGTAAAAAAGTTAACAGCGACAGACTAAATATTCGAGCGATCTACGAAGTGAAAATAAATAGTGAATATAAATCGAAGTTAATTGTTGTAAATAAATTAGTGTGTTATAGTTAGTTTAGTTATAATTCGTTTAGTTTATTGTGTGTGTAAATAAATTAGACATTTTCGTTCAGCAGTGATTTTATTTTGAACCCCTAGAACGTAACAATACGAACTTCGACTTCGTAAGTATCTACGACATGTAACGTCGACGGTTATATTCTACCTTGAAACGTACTTTGATGTAATAAAAGAATTTAAAATAAAACAATAAATTTTGAAAAATTAATCAATTACTTCAAATAGAAGTTCAACTCCAGCTGAGATCGGTAAGTGGTTTCTCTACTGGCAAATTAGTGCCCAGCTCAGCCGTAGAGGGTAAGTACAAAAATAATAGTGAGTCGCGCCACCAATTTGAACGGTTAAAATCAGAAACCCCCGTTGTTCCAGGCACTGACCTTTCTCACTGGAGATAATTAAATAAATTAAGAATCTTAATCAAGGTTAATTGAGCTGCAAGTTTAAGAACGTTAAAGTGAGCTAAATAAAACAAAATATCTTCAAAACTAGACCCTCCTTTAATGATCCAAAAGTACTGTGGTTAATCTAAATTACAAGTTCTATACACTAGCGCAGAACAATGGTATAAATATGAAAGTAAAGAAAAGATTATCTGAGAAGTGTGATCACACGCATGACTTAAAATTAAAATCTACAATTAACGACTTAAATCTACAAGTTACAATGGCTTATAGCTTATCTGGTAATCCTGTAGTCGATTTCCTTCAGTCCTTGGCTTCAAATGCTTCACAACTAAAAGGCCTGAACCAAAAATTATCGCCTGCACCAAAAATTAGGCCCGTACCAAAAATTAGGCCTGTACCAAAAACTTAAGCCTGTACCAAAAACTTGAGCCCGTTTCAAGGATTTCAGCCCGTACCAAGAACAAATTAGGCTTGGTCCAAACAAATAAGCCCGTACCAAGAACAAATTAGGCTTGCTCCAAACAAATAAGCCCGTACCAAAAACCCTAAAATCGTAATTTGGAATTAACAATAAGCTTAAGCAGATTATCATGGCTCCTTGAGTTAATTAATTTAATACCGTTATACCAATTTACTGACTTTAATACAACTTACACAAAAACTTATTTAGCTTAACAATAAAAAAAAAATGAATTTAGATGAATTACACAAATTACAGAAGTTAAGGCTGATATTTCTGAATTTACAATTTCTAATCAAAACTAATGACTTGAATGCGCTTAACAAACTTAAATATGACTTACTAGCCATAACTGAATTGTAACAAAAAACTAAATTAAGGTTTAACATAAAATTGATTAGCAATGGCGCAAAGGAGCTGAAAGAATAGTCTAGTTTCTTAAAATAATACACACATACGATACACAATGAAAAACACATGTAAAACCAAGATATAAAAACTAAAATTGCAACTATATGGCGTTATTAATTGTAATAAAATATAACATTATAACTCACCTATTGACCTATTGTAATAGGGTTTATTTTCTCTAGACTCGTGGCACTCTCAACTGGTATGAATGTGCGAGGACGTGAACGTTGCTAACTGTACTGATAGGTGATTTAAACACCGCCACTCTAACTGCAATACGCTGGCCTGTATGGTATTGAATTAATCAACAATTCGCTGACTGTACCGTGATCCTATCCACAGAAGACTTCATAAAAATCCTGACACGCGGTTTTCCATTGAATCACTCAAAAATAACAACAGAATCTAACTCCAACAACGATTCGAATGGATAATAAGGTTTAGCTTCAAAAATCCAAAATTAATTGTTACAGATGCACTATGCACTGCGGTTTAAAACTTAAACCAAAAAGTCTCCTGACCCTCCCACAGGTCGAAAGCAAATAGGAAAATGGCTGAGACAATCGATTCCTTTCGATTCGACGAAATATGACACAATCCGAAGATGGCATCTACCCGTTGAATTATTAACTCGTTTGTCTGGTCTTTAATGTGTCAGATGCCAGTGTAACGAATCACCCGACTGCAGACAACAATATACTGAGTTTTACGACCAGGAAAAAAAGAAGAATTGACAGCCAGCGGTTTACAAGCGAAAGTGACAGTAAATTTCAGTAAACATAACAACAATAATTTGTGACCTGAATATCTATACTAATATTATAAAGAGGAAAGGTTTGATTTTTTGTTTGTTTGTTTGTTTGAAATGAATAGGCTCCGAAACTACTGGATCGATTTCAAAAATTCTTTCACCGTTGGCAAGCTACACTATTCCCGATTGACATAGGCTATGTTTTATTTAAAAAAAAATAGGGATCTTTACTAAAATGCCATTAATGTAACCAAAAATGACCTTAAAACCCTTGCATCGCGTGCGCTGAGAATCCTAGCCTCAAGGTCAAACCTTCCAATTAGCAGGATCGGTTTTTCTCATGGCCAACCGCCTAAGGCGGGTCGAGCATCTGAAAATCAATTTATTTTGTTGCCAGAAAATAAAACAATATGTAATAATGTTTACAGGGAAGCGTTGTCTATACTAATATTATCAAGAGAAAAGGTTTGTTTGTTTGTTTGAAATGAATAGGCTCCGAAACTACTGGGCCGATTTCAAAAATTCTTTTACCGTTGGCAAGCTACACTATTCCCGAGTGACATAGGCTATGTTTTATTTTTTTAAAAAATAGGGATCCTTACTAAAATGCCATTAATGTAACCAAAAATGACCCTAAAACACTTACATCGCGTGCGCTGAGAATACTAGCCTCAAGGTCAAACCTTCCAATTAGTAGGGATCGGTTTTTCTCATAGCCAACCGCCTAAGAAGGTTGAGCACCTGACAATCAATTTATTTTGTTGCCAGAAAATAAAACAATATGTAATATTGTTTACAGGGAAGCGTTGTCTATACTAATATTATAAAGAGGAAAGGTTTGTTTGTTTGAAATGAATAGGCTCCGAAACTACTGGACCGATTTCAAAAATTCTTTCACCGTTGGCAAGCTACACTATTCCCGAGTGACATAAGCTATGTTTTATTTAAAAAAAAATAGGGATACGTATTAAAAATGACCTTAAAATCCTTACATCGCGTGCGCTGAGAATTCTATTGATTATAGAATAAAATAATGTACTACGATTTTGAAGAATATATAAATATCTACAAAAAATGCCGCGACAGCATATGTCTAACTGTTATAGTTACGTCACAATAACTATTTTTTAAATGTTTTTATCTTGGTATTAATCTCTATCAAAATAACTTATTTCATAATCACGATAGATATCACAAATTTAGCATGTGCAATGGGACTAGGCTACTTATAAAGGAATTAAAGGACAATTAAGTTGTAGCAACCATTATAACTGAACCACCAGCTGGTCAACTAGCTCATACACTGAGGATACCGATGATTCCAACTGATCTACCAAATCCATTTAAACCGCTTCGATTTCCTATCAAAATATCTTTCGCTTTTACTAATAATAAGTCTCAAGGTAAAACCTTCCAATTAGTAGGGATCGGTTTTCCTTATGGCCAACCGCCTAAGGCGGGTCGGACACCTGAAAATCAATTTATTTTGCTGCCAGAAAATAAAACAACATGTAATATTGTTTACAGGGAAGCGTTGACCCAATAAATTTAATGGCTTTTGTAATTTTTTTTAATCCCCGTGCAAAGCCGGGGCGGGCTGCTAGTAATAAATAAACGGTGATTCAAAGTAGTATTAGTAACAATTTGTGACCATAATATAATAAATAGACGGTGATTACCTACGAACAACCAAGAATCAACTTGTTTTCAATTCTGAATGCTACCATTTAACCCTAATTCTGGTGCAATCGTACAGTAAGTAGATACTGTTATCTTTCAGAAAACTATTATTCTTAGAGCAAATTTAGCCCGTGACAACCTATTCGTATTAATACGAACTTCGACTGCGTAAGTATCTACGACATGTAACGTCAACGGTTATATTCTACCTATTCGTATTAATACGAACTTCAACTGCGTAAGTATCTACGACATGTAACGTCGACGGTTATATTCTACCTATTCGTATTAATACGAACTTCGACTGCGTAAGTATCTACGACATGTAATGTTTTAAAAATATTACAGTCGTAAATAATAATTTTTGAAACTGAAAATATGGAACTTTAGCAATAAATTATGTAACATATTGAAACACTTATGGGGACTTTAACACAATTTTATTTACAAAATTGTTAAAATACACAGAACTCTGCTGGATAACGTCTAAACTGCTTGACAATACAATGAACTCTTGTTAATACTTGAACTTGAACTGACGTTAACTGCCCATACATCCCCTTATATACAACTTTATTTAATCTAGACAGTGTGTTCAGAAGTTTCTAGAATTTTCTAGAAACATTATTATTTTTTAGAAGTTTCTAAAAATCAACTGTCAATAACAATCTTTCAAATTAAGGTCCCTTCCTTTACGGTTATCCCGTTACACTGCCCCCTCCTTAGATTCATTCCTCCTGGAATGGTATTTCCTAAATCGGAATCCCGCACACTCCTTGAGCCAGCCAAACCATCTTCTTGGAGTTGCTGCGCATCTCCCCTGTGGTTTCCTTGGTAAGGCGCCAAACGATCATGATGGACCACTCTGGGAATTTTCACGATCCGATAAATGACATCGTTAATCTTCTTCTTGATGGTGTATGGACCTTCCCAGTTCTTCTGTAATTTAGGACAAATACCTCGACGCCGTCGGGGGTTATAGAGCCAGACTAAATCTCCAACTTGGTAGCTCTTTTCCATTGTCCGCGTGTCATAGTACCTCTTCATCCGATCACTAGATAATTGAAGTTTTCCACGCACCAGGTTGTGTATATTTTCCATTCGATTCTGAAGATCGGCGACATATTGTTCACGGGCCATTTCTTCACCAGGTTTACAACCAAACACCAAGTCACATGGTAGCCTCATTTCTCTACCGAACAGGACCTTCGCAGGCGTTTGGCCAGTTGATTCGTTGATCGAATTGCCATTAGAAATAGTGGAATATGTCGATCCCAATCCCTCTGGCAATCTGACACCACTTTTGACAGATAGTTGGTTATAGTCCGGTTTATTCGTTCCACCATTCCATCAGACTGAGGGTGCATCGCTGTGGTTCTCATTTTGTGGATGCCTAATCTTTGGCAAACTTCTTGAAACAGCTTGCTCTCAAAATTTCTTCCTTGGTCTGAATGTAGTTCTAGTGGTACCCCAAATCGGCTTACGAATTCTTCAACCAATATATCTGCTAAAGTGGTGGCTTCCTGATTGGGAACTGCATATGCTTCAACCCATTTAGTGAAGTAGTCCATTACAACAAAGATGTACTTGTTTCCTACATCGGTCTGTGGAAGAGGCCCCAATACCGACCCGTTCTAGTTTTCCTGCTGCTGGGGTACTTCAGCAGAAGATTTTTCTTTATGGAGGCAAGTATTTCTTATATGACCTAGTTCTCCGCAGTTCCAGCATCTCACTGGGCGCCTTCTTTTTGAGATAACTTCATTAACCTCTCTACTACCGCTTCAACGTCGCTAACGGAATGAACGGCATTGTCGTAGTTACCGGTGATTTCCCTTAGTCGAGCAACTCCACGTGAGGCCTCCGTCGCCGCCTCAAACTCCAGGGCAATGGTCAAGGCGTTCACAAGAGTCTTCGGCCGCGCCAACCGTACAGCGCGCTGCAACTCGACGTCTCGAAGACCATCGGTGAAGGTTTGGACTGCTAGGCACTCCAGGAAATCCTCCGCTGCATTGGAATACGCAAGTCGTACCATTCTTGCCACTTCAGCCTCAAACTCCTGGATAGTCTCTCCATTTTTCTGCTTTCGGCTCTTTAACTGCATTCGGTGCACCGGTTGTAGATGAGTTTGACCATAACGCATCTCTAGACGATCGACCAATAACTTGAAGTTGTCAGCTTCATCCGGTGTCAATGATTGCAAGACGTCTAAAGCCTCGCCTCGCAGAGCTACGGTTAGAGACAATGCCTTCTCATGGGATGACCATCCATTCGCTCTGGCCGCTGCGTCGAATTGTTTCAGGTAATTTGGCCAGGAAGTCTTTCCATCGAAGGTCGGGGGTTTCATCGTAGTTCGTACCTGAGTCGCCTCCCCGTTTCCTCGTCGGTTGATGTCTACGTGGCAGGTTTCCATCGTTTCTGCATCTCCGTCACCGTGGTGGATGGGCTGGTTTCGACGACAAGCTTCCTGTTCTTGTTGAAGCTTCCTTATTTCGGACTGCATTTGCTGGTTGATCTCATTTCGCAAGTTGGCAACTTGCTGATTGTGCTCGTCTCGAATGTTGGCAACTTGCTGATTCATGATGTCTGCTTGCTGATTCATGCTGTCCACTTGCTGATTCATGTTGTCCACTTGCTGATTCAATTTTTCTACTTGCTGATTTAAGTTGGCCACTTGCTCATTTTGCTCATCTCGAAGAGTGCACATTTCGGAGCGCAGATGCGATATTTGCTGAGAGAACGAACTGGATAGCTCTTCTGATAGAGTGGACATCCGTTGTGATAACTGGCTCATTATCTGACTGGATAACTCCTCTTGCTGGCTCTTCATTTGACTGGATATTAGCTCCTCTTGTTGGTTCGTCATTCGTTGTGACAGCTGGCTCTTCATCTGACTGGATAGCTCCTCTTGCTGGCTCTTCATCTGACTGGATAGCTCCTTTTGCTGGCTCGTCATTCGTCCTGATAGCTCCTCTTGCAGCCGGGAAAGTTGTTGAGTTAGTTCAGAATTTGCTTTTTGAACTGGGTCTTCGAACTCCACAGCGTCAGGGTCCAAATTATTATTTAGCTAGTATTCACGGAGCCTTCTCAACAATACGGATTTGCTCCCAGTAGTTTCCAATTCTAATTCGTCGAGCTCTCTTCTGAGCTCAGCCACCAATAGTTCATTTATCTTTTTTCCAGGCATTCTTGTATCTTTACCCCACACTTGACACCAATTTGAAATACTTATGGGGACTTTAACACAATTTTATTTACAAAATTGTTAAAATACACAGAACTCTGCTGGATAACGTCTAAACTGCTTGACAATACAATGAACTCTTGTTAATATTTGAACTTGAACTGACGTTAACTTTATTTAATCTAGTCAGTGTGTTTAGATCTTTCTAGAATTTTCTAGAAACATTATTTAATCTAGTCAGTGTGTTTAGAAGTTTCTAGAAACATTATTATTTTTTAGAAGTTTCTAAAAATCAACTGTCAATAACAATCTTTCAAATTAAGGTCCCTTCCTTTACGGTTATCCCGTTACAATATATTAAATAAAATATCTTTTAAAATTAATCAAAACACTTTCATTTTTAAACAAATAAACTTTGTAATTATCCTACCCTTGTTATATATATTCATCTCATTCTTTTGTCGATTTACTGAAGTTTTCACTTCTATCGTGTGTGAATCGCACACACACCTTTTGATTTTGATTTTGATTTCGATTTTGATTTTGATTTTGATTTCGATTTCGATTTACATTTCGATTTCAATTTCGATTTTGATTTTGATTTCGATTTCAACGCCTATAGTTTGCAGCAGCTGACAGTGTAGTGTGCTCCAAGCTATATTATTTGTGTTTAATTTTATTTATATTCGGTCCATTCCAATTTTCCAAGTATAAAATTAAGATTGATAAAGCGATTTTTATACCCTTAATGGAATATTATTCGAAAAATTTTTAGTTAAATGTCTATAGTGTGAAAAAAAGTTTCACTTTTACCGTGGTTTCATAAAACCACACAATGCTTTTTTCTTCTTTAGTCGGAAGTTTGTCTAGTTCAGTAGAATTTTAGCAACAGAATTTGTCAACTTTAGTATGCCTTTAGTAGGAATTGTGTCAATTTTAGTAGGAGGATTGTCTAATTAAGAAGGAAGTTTGTCAATTGTAGTAGGAAGCTTGTTAACTTAAATAGAAAGTTTGTCGAGTTTTTGGGACTTTATTAAAAGAGTGTCAACTTTAATAGGAAGTTTGTCCAGTTATTGAGCTGAGGAGTAGGAAAGTTTGTCGATTTTTTTCTAGAATGATTTTTTCCACAGAATCGACTGAATATTTCAACATTTAAAAAATTTTGCATAAAGAAAATATAAAAAGTAGATATTTAAAAAATATATTTTGGATCTCACTTTTTTTTGAATTATTACCATAGGAAAGTTAAAATAATAAACCACAGCATATGAGCACAATATTTATTAGTGAATATCAAAAAATTTATTAACAGTTAATAAACTTTAAATATGAGTGAAACTTTAATGTAACAATGAAAATAAAAAATACACTTTTCTTCTGAAATTAACAACAGTTATGGATAACCAATTTGCAAATTATTTATTAATATTATTACTTACATGATTGTTTAATTAAAAGAGCACAGATAAATATTTTAAAAGAAAGTACAAAATTTAAGAATAAATTGCAGACATTAAACAAGAAATATTACATATATGTACAAAGGGCTATTTGACAAGATTTTAAAAGTCGTTTTACGAAAGTTGAACCAAAATAAAATTAAATAATTTACGCATCGACCAAAAATTACATTTTAAGCAATATGATGTCAGGAAGTCTTATACTGTAATCTTCACATTAAGAAATATAACAAAATAATAATAATAATAATAAAATGAATGAAAATGATAAAGCTACAAATCTGTGGTCATTTCAACACTTTTTTATATATTGATGTTAACTTTAAATAATAAACTCCAAGATATATTCTAATAAGGCTTACAACGTAGCAACATTAAACACATGTGGCAAAACAGATTCAAATGTTTGCTGCATTTTGGAATATCAAATTAAATTAGTGCCAGATTATTATATATTTTACTCATTAGATGCAATTTATTGTTTCATTTTGTATAGGAATATAACATTTCTTCCGTTTGAAAGAAATAAGAAGAACGTACAAAAAGACAATGTAACTCCAATAATTTTCTTTTAACCTGTTTTATTATACGAGGTTTATTAAGAAAGAAACGAGAATTTTGAATTTCACGGACTATGTACAATGGATTTTCGAAATTTTTTATCCTTATATGGGAACGCATGTTTCTAATTTATGTCGACAATATGAGCCATTTTGCATTGTGAGTTTGTGTTTGACAGACAGAAACGTTAGATGTGTTTTGGAATATTTTTTGATTTTCTACTAGGGGCCATCCATAAATTACGTCACACGTTAAGGGGGAGGGAGGGGGTCGACGTAGTGTGACATTGTGTGACAAGGGGGTGGGAAGGGTCCTTAATTTCGTGCCGTCACATTTCAAAACTCATTATAACCACAGAATGAGTTTTGTGCACTGTTGTTAACTTCCCGATTATCAATGTTTCTATATTTTAACTGTTAGGGTTGGCTGGAAGAGATCTCTCTTTAGAGATAAGTCCTCCTTTATACATTACCATTTTGTTTTTGTTGTATTTTTGGACTGAATAAAAAACAGGCTAAGGAGTTGAAAAATGATGCGACTTGGTACGCAAATCATGTGCGTGAATCACAATATTTATTACAAATAGTAAAATGCGAGGTTGTCTCATGTTGTGGTGTACGACGATCTAGCCTTTGGCGACTGTTACAAGAGGGGTTTTTACCACCACCTGTTTTAATTAATCAGACGTCAAGCGGTTATGTAACCCTAGAAAAAGATGACTCCGAAGGTAAATTCGCTCCACTGTTACTTCAGCTAGCTTTGGATCTTCGAGCATCATCACATTTGAAGCAAGTTCCGTATGATAGCTATTGCCCCAGTGTCGAGGCATACTTGTTTAAGCGATCATGTGGCACCTGTGGTCTATATTTTGCATCATACAAGGCCACTAATCAACACAAGCAATTACATAAGAAACAACAAGAAATGTTTCCCATAGCAAAGATTCGTCCTAAACGAATTGCTGCTAGAACGTGCCAGAGAAATTCATTGTTTGGATAATGACAATAATACGGTATGGTTTGTTGAAAAAGATGTTGACACATCGAATCTTCATTAACATTAACAACCCCAACGAGAATGAAGTGGCTGCTATGCCAGTTATAAATAATTTAAAGGAGTGGGTTCAAAATCCATGGACTAAAGATGATTAAGTTTGTTCTTTAATTAATATAATTAATCGTTTTTATTTTGTTATTTGATGTTAATCTTATAAAAAATAATTTAAATCGAAATAAAAAAAATTACGAAACTGCTGTTTTAATTAAATAATTATTTCTAGGTGTAAAAATGTAAAATATGTGACGTCACACAAGGGAGGGGGGGTCTCACAAATGTGACCAGCCGTGACAAGACGGGAGGGGGGGTTAAAAATAATGAAATTTGTGTGACGTAATTTATGGATGACCCCCTATCAAACAAAATGAATCAAAGGATCAGCATTACATTTTGCGTTAAAAATGATATGGTTTGCTAATGCTTTCAAAATGTTGATTATGACATTTGGTTAATCTACTATGAGTAAACCAAGAGTATATGAATGTTATAAACGTTTCAAAGAAGGCCGAGAAGACATTGATGACTGCTCTGGACGCCAGAGCATATCAACAACTGATAAAACGTCGAATCAGTGAAGCAGTTTTGAAAAATCGTCAAATTACTATTAGGGAAGTTGCTGAGGATGTTGGCATATCATTTGGATCATGTAATGCGATTTTATCGTATGTTTTGGGTGTGACAGCGAAGATTGTTCCAAAGTTGCTCAATTTTAACCAGAAAACGACACATGATTATCGCTTAGGAGCTGTTTAATACCGCCAACGACGATCCAGATTTCTTCAAAAGGATTACAATTGCTTAAGAAACCTGGATATATGGCTATGACATCGAAACCAAAACCCACTCAGAAAAACTGCAATTTTTTTACTTTTTTTTTCTATTTTGCTTTGAACAGTGTAGTAGTGTCGCGACTTTGTTAAGTTTATACAGGTTTTTTGTAGATAATAAATGTTAAAATAATAGAAAATAAAAACAATAATGTATCCTGACAATGTTTCTGCACAAGTTCCGGATATTGCTGATAGAGTTAGGTAAGTAGAGATTTTATACAGACGATAATAAATGCTTATGTATATACAAACTCTCTGTTGTGTTTACAAATTACAATTTCTTCACTAATTAATCGAAAGGAACTTCGTTCCATCCGGGTGTCCTTTGACACCTCTCACTTTTTATTTGACCAATTCGGAGGTTGGGATTGGGAGAGGAACATTATGATCCGCACTTCCAATTAAATACAAACAATAATTGGATTGTAGAAATTTTAAATAAACTGGCACTAATCTAAATAACTTTATCACAAAATACAAAAAAAAATATATAAATTTATAAACTAAAGTTAACTAATTTATTTAAGATGTAGGTATTACGTAAGGTGTCCTAAGAAATATAAATCATTTGTAAAAAAAAATTTATTTTGTTTTATCATCAATAGAATACAATAAAAGGCTAATCACCATTTTAACAGCCGTAAATATCAAGATCGACTCGTTTGTAAACATTTGCTTTTAAAATATGTGATTTATTGTTGTCAACTGTCGTAAAGATCAAATTACGATTATATGAAACAAGTAATTATCAGACTATACGATCAAATGAAACTTTTTTTGAAACAATGTAATCATGATCATTATCAAATATTAAATTAATGTATTTGAACTCTTTTTTTCTCCATTGAATTGATTCTCCTAGTATATGAAACTCCATAACTCTTTACTTCAATATAAACGAAGACATGTAAATGGATAAGTTTTGATTGAATTTTGAATATATAACAAAGTAGTCCATCGTTGACGTTTATAGTGAACCATTGAAAAATCTTTACACGGGACCATTGACTTGCGATAGGAGTATAGTAGCTGCAAGAATTCTAGACCAAAACACCATTTCTTATGAATGTTCATTTTGCACTTTTTGGTACCATTCAAGTAATCTGAAGTCACAACTCCGGTTTACTCCTTTCCTTTTCTTCGGCCAGGAGGCAAGCGTGTGAGTTGCTACGAAAAGAGGATTAGGGTGTCAAAAAATCATTGGAGAGCCAAATGCATAATATAAATGTTCTGACAAATTTTAACGTATAAAACATTATTAAACAGGGGATTACCTATGTATTCCTCTTGTAAAGTGGTGTAAGGTCTACAAAAAGTACCAAAACGGCATTAAAGTACTATCGCTTAAGCGACATATTAAATTTAAACGTATGACAAATTATTAAGGGGCCCAATGCATCCCTCTTGTCGTAAGTCCTATGAAAAGAGTGAAAAGGGCATTAGTGTAGTATTTCCTAAACATTATAATGATCGATAAATCATTAAAAAAGCGAAAAGTATTCCTCTAATAAAGTGATAAGAACTACGAAAAGAGTGAAAACGGGATTATGGATAAATTGGATGGACCAATTTTGATCAGAGAAATATCTTTTAAAAGGGTATGATGATATAAGTATCTCCCGTGAACCAGAAGTGCAAAATGAACCTTTGTAAAAAATAATATGGGAATTTGCATTAAAACTCACACCCTTTTCGCAGTATTCTACATTCTTGCCTCCTGGCCGAAGAAAGGGAAGATCACTAGGAGTTGTGATGTCAGATAATCTTGAAATAAAACTTTACTGATAAATAATGACGATTAATTTTTTAATTAATCAAATATTACCAATTTTAATGCTTAAATTTACTGCCAGAAATGATAAGACATGCACGATTGACATTCAATGGCGGATGTTAATGATTTTATTTGTAGTAGCTTACCTGTGCTACAAGTTTTATTATTAAAAATAACTTCATAATATTTAAAAAGCATAAACTTTTTTTTGTCAGTAGAAATGTTATTAATCAGTGAAATAGCGCTTTGGATTCAAATATTTTCAAGCAGATTCTATTGGTTTTTAAGTAGGTATAAAGTGTAGGATGATATATTTAGCGTACCTTAATAAATATTTTAATTTCCTAATAAAATTTGCATCTATTTCATAAAAAAATTATAATTTGGACGTAAAGCTTTACACATAGGTACAAGGCAAAAAACTTGTTAATTAGTTCTACTAATAATGTACATTTGTTTATTTTACAATTAAAGCTTTACAGCAAATTTCCTCCACTTTATGATAGTGGCAGTTTACTAATTTGATATATTATAAAAGACTGAAGAAATATCTTAAGATGAACTAAATAATTTACATGCTTTTATCACATTGAACCTTTTTTTTATCATTTATCGCAGGTTTATTTAATTGGACGTATTAAAAATGTTTTGTGTTAATTAAAGTGTAGAAGGGCTTTTAAAATTTATAAATTCAAATTTTTTATTAAAATTATTTAAATTTCAGATTTTTATAAAGTAAGTTTTCATATTAGTTCATTTAAAATTTTTGTATTAAAAAATATAAAAAATTAGCCGATATTAAAGATAGGTATTTAAAATTAAATTAAATACTATTTTTTAACAAATATCTAAACTTTACTAAATATAATATCTGATTTTTTAGTTAAAAATTGTAGCAAAATGGAAACATTAATATCATATTCGAAATGAAGTAGTTTTTTGAGTGCATTATTTGATCTGAAAAAAAAAAATTAATAAGTTATTTCTATTTAGAGGTTTTTGAGGTAGCTAAACACAAATTTCATAATGGCGATGGTATCCGAGGTACTTGGTGCACAGGTGGACCTCGTAGCCTAGAGTTTTGTTACATTTGGTCAAAATTAGTTGATAATTATTAATCAAGGAATTTTGAGGTAACTGAAAACAAATTTTATGGTGGAGATGGTTTCCAAATTACCCAGTGTAATTTCGTGTTCAACGTCAAAAATCCCTGTGAATAAAAATTAAACTCATTTTCCGAATTTCAACTTTACATTTTTATCTCTTTGAAAATGAATTTTGCTTGTGAACAAACTTTTGTCCATTTTTGGTCTATTGCCCAAAAACTACCAGAATGAATTGGTTTCAAAATGTGGGGTCATTTATATTTGAAAATTTTAAAGAAAAAAATTGAGAGTTATTTTTTTTATGAATGGATTAGCTTAACAGTATCTAAATTTTTTTGTTGTAGATGAAAAATTATATGTAAACAATTTAATTAACAAACAACATTTTAAAAATATATTCAATTTCTGAATAGTTATACTGGGTATCTCACTATTATGTTTATGAATTAAATACGTTTATATTTTTAGGTTTATGTACCTATAATATAAAGAAAAGCATAATCAAATTATTTAATTTTTCAAATTAAATGAAAAATTAATATATTAATATGCAAACACAATTTTCAAGCTACCACCTTTTTCCTAGTTAGAAAAATATTGATTGAAACCTGAGTGAAGTGAGTGCCGACAGAAGTAACTACTACTCTTATTGTGCGTTGACTTTATGTGCGTTAATTAAAAAAAATGTGGGTGTAGTTATGTATGCATATAACAAGTTATACTTCATTCGTGTAGCAAAATAAAAATTTATCAAACATTTAATCCTGTTTGTAGAGATACCGAACTTCTAATGGAAAAAACTAGTGTGGCAGTCAGTGGGACTGCCGGCAGAAGTTATACTTCTATGCAAGCGCATGGATTCATAAATTTGTATGCGAATGATTTAGCAAACTCATTATATCATATTCGTGTTTTTTTTTAATAAAGAAAGCAATAAAATAAATCATTTATTCTTAAGTGGTATGAAGTACATCATGTTAATGCAAAGTGTGTATTTATTATTTAGTTTTAAAAATTCATAATAGATATATAAGTGTTAGTTAATTTTTTGGAAGGTTGTAGGATGCGGTAAACCCCAAAAGATAACTTTTTATTATGATTTCTAAATAAATAGAAAAAAGGCAAGTATAATAAAATGATAAATAATAGAAATAAATATAGTTTAAAAAAACTAAAAAACACGCTTTTATAAAGCATGTTTCTGAAAAACATCGAACTAAAAAGTTAAAAATAATTTTAAAAATAAAATTCAAACAAAAATAAATGAAAAATACTAGTATTATTGTGAAAAAAGCGTGGGCGCTTGACATTCGAAAAATATGGTATGCAGCACCCACGCTTTTTTCACAATAATACTAGTATTTTTCATTTATTTTTGTTTGAATTTTATTTTTAAAATTATTTTTAACTTTTTAGTTCGATGTTTTTCAGAAACATGCTTTATAAAAGCGTGTTTTTTAGTTTTTTTAAACTATATTTATTTTTTACTTTTTAGTCCAATTTATTTTATTTCAATAGATTCGTTAATTTGCTGTGACAATTACAAGACCCTCACTCAATCATTATTCGTTTATTTAGTTGGAAATGCTTTGAAAGCGTGTTTTTTTGATTTCTTAAATTATATTTATTGTATTTATATTGTTGATGATTAAACAAATTGTTACAATCACTTGGAAAAAAAAATATTATTGTGAAATCTAAAGAATTGTTAGATTAATTCTAAGACAATTTAATTCATATTGTTTATAATTAAACGTATTGTTTTCAGAACTTGGAAAAAAATTACTATTGTGAAATCTAAAGAATTGTTAGATTAATTCTAAGACAATTTCATTTATATCGTTTATAATTAAACGTATTAAACGTGACTAAAAAAAAAATAACGATACGGGACTCATCCAAGGCAGCAGCCGCGGAGTGGAGAGTTACAAACAAACAAACATACATACATACATACATACATACAGGTGAAGTTAATAAAAGCGTGTTAAAAAAATAATTATCACATCTTTACCAAATTAATTAGAACAAAATAAAATGGAGTTGCCAGGCATCGATCCCGGTATCTCTCGCATGCTAAGCGAGCGCTTTACCATCTGAGCTACACACCCAGTTAATAAAATTTGACGATAAGCGGTACATAGATTAAAGATTAAAAATATTGTTTTTTTATGTTATTGTATTATTAAATATCTTTTGTAATAATTTTTTGCAACATTTAAAATCATTTTGATAAGAAGCAAACAAGATGAGTACACAGTTGCCTTGAGTCTCTGGCTTCTTGTGCTGTGTCGAGTGTCCGAGCGAAATATTAGCCCAAACTGCAGACATGCGCAAAGGAGTGGAGAGTTACAAACATACATACATACATACATACAGGTGAAGTTAATAAAAGCGTGTTAAAAAAAAATAATAATCACATCTTTGGCAAATTAATCAGAACAAAAAAAAATGGAGTTGCGCCAGGCATCAATCCCGGTACCTCTCTCATGCTAAGCGAGCGCTTTACCATCTGAGGTATACACCCAGTTAATAAAATTTGACGATAAGCGGTACATAGAATAAAGATTAAAAATATTATTTTTTTATGTTATTGTATTAAATATCTTTTGTAATAATTTAACATTTAAAATCATTTTGATAAGAAGCAAACAATATGAGTACACAGCTGCCTTGAGTCTCTGGCTTCTTGTGCTGTGTCGAGTGTCCGAGCGAAACTGCAGACATGCGCAAAGGAGTGGAGAGTTACAAACATACATACATACAGGTGAAGTTAATAAAAGCGTGTTAAAATTAATAAAAAGAGTAATTACGGATAAAAAGATTAAGAAAATACTAAATTAAGTACTATCACGCCACTGTAAAAGGACACAATTGATATGTTTTAGGTATATTAACACCAACAAGTCTTACTTAATAAAGCATCTCATATAATATGTAAACAAACAATTCTTACAAAATAAAACGAAAAAATACTATGAAAACAACCAAAGAAAAAAAATATTGAAAACAACAAAAAAATAAGACAAATTCGTAATAATTTGAGAAAACGAAAATAAGGAAAAGAGATCCATGTTAATATAAATAATAAAAAATTAGCAAATTTAATTATCACAAACGCAAAAAAAAACTAAAATGATGACAAGGCAATTTCATGGTGTGGGATTTTTCGTGATGTGCGTGCACATTATAAAAATTATAATTACCCTAATGTGCCAAAAGAAATTTAAAAAAAAGTGTGAGGTGTCAAGGGACACCCGGATGGAACGAAGTTCCTTTCGATTAATTAGTGAAGGAATTAGTAATTTGTAAACACCACAGAGTGTTTATACATACATAAGCATTTATTATTGTCTGTATAAAATCTCTACTTACCTAACAGTTCGTTTCTTTTAACAAAAGTGTCCATTTATACAATACCAGAGCTTTAGATAACACATCTTTTTAGAATTACTTTTTATAATTTAAAACAGGAATTAACAATTCAATACAAAATTTTAAACTTAAAATATTTGACAGTAACTGACAGTTAAAGTAATTTGACGTAGGTACCTAAATAGTCAAGTTACGAACTATTTTTAAAATGTTTATGAATTTATTAATTTATAAAAACAGGATGAAATAAAATGTAATACTATTATAGTTAATTATTATTTTTACTACAGTATTTTCTTTTAATTTAAAATAGTGTCTTTTTAATTGTAATATATCTATCTATGAGAGAGAGGGAGAGAGAGTTATTTATTTTTTGGTCTGTGAGAGAGAAACATGCGTGTGTCGTGTCATAGTGTCGTGACAACTTTTGGTATGAATTTTTTTTGGCTAGCTCCTAGCGTCAGTCGTAACTGTTCGTAACGCGCGAAAGGGAACTTCGTTCCAAAAACTTGTGAATTTTGAATATTCTGTGTAAAATAAAAAAATGTGAGAGGTGTCAAGGGACACCCGGATGGAACGAAGTTCCTTTTGATTAATTAGTTAAGTTATTGTAATTTGTAAACACAACAGAGTGTTTATACATTTATTATTGTTTGTATAAAATCTCCACTTACCTAACTTACCAAAATTTGTGGAGAACCATAATAATGTCAGGATACATTATTGTTATTATTTTTTATTATTTTATTATTTATTATCTACAAAAACCTGTATAAACTTAACAAAGTCGCGACACTACACTATAGAAAATAGTAAATCCATACCTGAATATTTTCAACAGTTTCTTTCTTTTAACAAAAGTGTCCATTTATACAACACCAGAGGTTTAGATGACATAGATATATCTAGAATTACTTTTTATTTCAATTTAATTTAAAACAGGAATTAACAATCTAATTCAAAATGTTAAAATTAAAATATTTGACAGTAACTGACAGTTAAGGTAATTTGACGTAGGTACCTAACTAGTCCAGTTACGAACTATTTTTAAAATGTTTATGAATTTTTTAATTTATAAAAACAGGATGAAATAAAATATAATACTATTATGGGTAATTATTTTTTTCTACAGTATTTTCTTTCTAATGTACATTTTCTTTTAATTTAAAATAGTGTCTTTTTACTTGTAATATATCTATCTATGAGAGAGAGAGAGAGAGAGAGAGAGAGAGTTTTATTTTTTGGTCTGTGAGAGAGAGAGACGGACAGACGTGTGTCGTGTCGTGTCGTGACAATTTTTGGTATGAATTTTTTTTGGCTAGCTCCTAGCCTCAATCGTAACTGGTCGTAACGCCCGAAAGGGAACTTCGTTCCAAAACTTATGAATGGCAATGTTGCGTACACAGGAGCGTTTGGGAGGAGAAAAAACACTTTTCAGATTCCCATCCTTTGATACCTATTTCTTCTTACTAAATCGTAAGCCTTTTGCAGATTGATAAATATTAGATGTGTTAATGTCTAATTTTAGACTAAAAATGTTGACAATTTTGTTCGGAACCTGTTCTGCTCTTTGTTTTATAGTTATGGTACTCCATTTCCACTTTCACTTTATTTCTTATAATTGAATATTCTACTAATTGTGTTTGTCAACGACAATCCTCTGTAGGTGTTGTAGTTGCATTTATTGATTTTGTTGTGTTTTGTTTTCATTAGAAACATCTTTTCTATTTAGTGTCGTACCACACTATAAGAAGTACCTAGTTACTTCAAAAAAATTTGAACAGAAGATAATCATTATAGCATTGAAAAATATTAAAAATATATTCGATCAATGGAATGTCGTTCAAACAAAATGATTAGATTGAAACACTAGATTTATTTATGCACTCAGAATAATAAGACAAAGATAATTTTAAAATTTGTGTTTACATATAAAAAAGGTTAGAATATTTTCTGGTTGTAAAAAATGTGTTAAATCAATCGTGTGTAGATGCTTATAGTAAATAAATAAAAACTCTATATTTTTATCCACAAATTATCTACTTATAAATATACTAAAATTAATCACTTTTCCTTATTAAAATAATTGCAAGAGACTCGGTATATTACAGTACAAATTAGATCAAATATTAATTACTAAATATAAACATAGTTTATACACAGACGCATAAGCGTATAATAGTTTTTTTACATAAAGTGAAACAAAAATTGTTTTCTGTCAAAGTATAACATCCTTTGACAGTCATTTGCAGATTATTTAGTATAAATAGTTGTCTGCTTTTGTGCATAAAAATTAACTTTTTGTTCACCTTGCGAAATTTATATTTTTATTTAAATAAATGCTTAATTCCATTTATCAATTTATAAGTATATAGTATTCATAAAAAGTTACTTATTACAATTCATTTCTACCTTAATTTATTTAATTTAATTTGTTTACCGTTTAGAACGTATTTAAGACATTTGCGTTAAATATGAATAAGGTAAAGCATGTATAAAATTATAGAATTTGTGTGAATACAATTTACAGGAACAAGTATCTAAATAAGCAGTTAATAATATTTAGTTTAGAACATAAAAATCTAAGGATTCTGTAATTCGATTATTTTGCAGAATTTAAAAAAAAATGAATTTCTTTAGACCAATTTATCTTTAACAAAAAAAAAAACTAGAAAAAACAATATACAGATTTAATATGAAAATTGTCAGTGGCGTAAATAGAAATTTGTTTACAGGAAAGAAATTATTGCCAAATACCTCAAAAATTTAAATTAAAATAATTATATGGACCTGACTTTAGACTTTTTACCAAAACTTGGGATTTTAAACCTAAAATGATCCTGGTCATATTTGTCGTTGTCAGAAACCTAAATTTACAGTAATAGTAAAGAAAATTACACAGGACAGTTTCCACTGAGCTATCATTTCTATAAAATGGGCAAAGTGGACATTGGATTGTATGGGTATGCAGTTAAAACTGATGAATATATGTGTAACGGCAGAGTATTTGTTCGCCAATGACATTACTATCTAAAACAGGTTTTTTTAAAGTCTTTTTATGTTTCAAACATACATCATGAAACTCTAGACTCCATTATGGACTTATAGACAGATTTAGTAAAATAAAAAAATAGTACAAATACGAGAGTTAAATTAAAAAAATTGTTACTGGGGTATTTAGATATAGGGTTAAAATTGTCGTTCTGTACTTTAATTTTCATAATATTTCGTGTTTCCTTTCCTTGTGTATCCGCCACTGAAAATTGTTAAACTAACGATAACTTTTCTAACTAATAAAAATCATATAAAATTGGTCAGTTTAAGGTTTGTAATAAGATTGAATCCTTAAATATTTTTTGATGATATTTAATTCATGAAAATGTCAATAAAAGCCGTAAAATGTTTTGTTAATTAAATGAGCTTTTTGTGAGAAAACTAAACTTTCCCCATAGGCATTTAATGGTGATTAAATTTGCATACACCGTTATGTTAATTTCGCCGGAACGTTAACCAGTAGTGCAATAGATAAGATCTATGAGGTGGATACATTTTTTTTAAATCTACTGTTTAAATATCTATTTAAAACTTTAACTAAATTGTTTTGATGTTCTATTTCTTCGCTAAAACCTGGATTTTCCCATCTTTTATCGAATAAAAAATATTTTTTTCTCAAACGCCTATTTTGATTTTTTTAACCAAATTTATGAAAGAAAGGAAATTACAATCATATAGATCCACAAAGAAGTCAAGTCAACTAAAAAAAGCTTTTTTGTCCAAAGAAATCGATTCTTGTTGACAAAGCACAGTACAATAAATGAATAAATAAATAAAACAAAATTATAATGATCTGTAAGTAAGCTTTGGCGGTAGTTTTGGACTCTCATGATCCATGGTCAGAAAAAGTGTTTTATCAAGACTTTGCTTCTTATTTTATTTCTCTTTTTCTCAAAGTGTTTGATCTACTCTAGGTCTTGGTAAACATTTCCTATGACTAATAGATCGGTGATCGAAACAACATAAAGTTCAATAATACTCCACCTTTCATTTATTTTTGTAACCCCGTTTAATTCCTGCGTACTTTCCAACTGGAAAACTGTACGTTTAATTTTTGTCAATAAAAAAAACTCCTAAAAGACTCCGCACATAATATATAAAAAATGGTCTTTGAGTTAATGTTAGAAATTTGGTATAGTTTATCCAATCTTAATGAGAAATTTTGTGCTGTTTGGCGGTTTTTAAGTGCCTTTGATGACATTTCCGACCATTGGCGTGGAATTAAATAAAAAGGGTTCATAAATTTTTATTAATTTTTGTTTTAAATTTCAAAAGAAAAACGGTTTTTGTATATTTGTAAATTTTGTATCAATTTGAAAATTGTTAAATAACAAATTAATTCTTTCAAATTAAAACTTGTTAATTTTAGTTATTAATAAGAACATTTGACTCATTATTCAAATAGTACATAACTCATAAGATTTTAAAACAATTGTCTACAAATAATACTCATTTTGTCTGACAATCTTAAAAGATTGTCTGTCCAGCAAGGAACACGAGGAGGGATGAGCCTTCCTTGCCTGGAAAGGAAAGGGTTGGGTATGTTAGTAAGAATATAAAATTAGTTTGTTTTTGAAAACAAGTTTTCAAGATACATCACGATCGCTGTAAAGGAAATTAGTTGGAATGACTAACAAGAATTGTCAGAGTCTTCTGAAGTAGAATCGTTTCCAGGTTGAATTACTAATGGTGCTATTGGCGGTAAAACAGGATATTCCTTTTCTATTTTTATAACATGTGTTTCGCAATTTTTCCATACATCGCTATTAAAGCCACTAATTACCTCTCGAATATTATCAAGAACAACTGCGCTTAAGGTTGGTGACTGATTATATTTTCGTAAACGTTTCTTTACAGTACACCAAACCATTTCGATTGGATTAAAAATACAGTAGTAAGGAGGTAAACGCAAAAGGGTATGACCATGTCTGCTGCAAATGGTGTCAATGACGTATTCATTTTTAAAATTCTGACTTTTGATCATTCTTATTAATTCCTTCTTTACTGGCACCTTTTTAGGAACATCGATATTTTTGATTGCCATAAGTCTTAAAATTTTATTCTTTTTTTGTGTTATTAGGTATTTTGTTTAATATGCGGAAATGATACGACACATTGTCCATAACAATTACTGAATTGTAAGAAAACCCAATAGATAGTGTTGAATTTCGATTCATAAACAAATAAATAAATGAATAAACGAAAAACTAAAAGAAAGTGGAAAATTAAAAACAGAAAAAATGCGAAAAAAATAAAGTCTAAAAAAAATACCTTTCTAAATCAAATAATATAACGCCACCGTAAGGTGGCGTAGTTATTATCTTATATATTTAAACGAGAAATTCTTACTATATATATTAAGTACTATCAAGCCACCGTAATATATAATATATCTAATATAAAAAATCAATCACGCTACTGTGTACTGTAATGGGTAAGAAGACTATTGGCGGTATTTGACTGTTGTCGCATTTTGCAATTTCCCTCTTTGAAGTTTCGTTTGATAAAAAGCGCACCGTCGGCATTTGTTTGCGTTAAGATCAATGCGTTACGAACCGACTTAAAAATCCCGACAGTAAATACACAATGTTGCCGGTATTTAAAAATTTCTTTAAGTATAAGTAATATATACAAAATTGATATCATTAGAAGTGAAAACTGTTTAAATAAGAAGAACCTAGTTAATTAATTTAAGTATATATTTTGTAAGATTATTTTTATATTATCTTTCTAAGAGTCATTGACGAACAATTGAATAGTAAAGTAGAGAGAAAATTTTCAAAATATATAAACTTAGGAATATTCGCAAATATATCTGACAACCTAGATTCAAAAGTCGGATCCTTTGTTGGGGTTAAAGGGCGTGGTTATGTTTTCACATTAAGATTGGATAAACTATAAACAAGTTTAGCATACTGATCAAAAGTCTTAAAAGGCAGCCAATTCTAATAACCTCATTTGAAGGTCAAATAGAGAACTCTTCGTCCGAATAATCTGAAAAAATTCATGTGTACATTTTTCAAGTCATTTTAAAATCTTCTTTAATGGGGATCTATTCTATCGACTCAGTAGATCGAAAGAGGAGATAATTTTAAGAGTACGATTATGACCTTGATCATAGCCTTGATACCTTGAAAATGTACGGATTTTTTTTTCGAAGGTCAGTTTCTATATTTTAACTTGAATTGACCACTCTGCAACATTTTCCATATATATGGTACGGTCTTTTTCTTATGAAACCGTGCACTACTGGCTTTAAAATCAAATAACTAACATTATTATTATTAAGTAACAATAAACAAATAATTTAGTAAAACAAATTTATGTAATAAAATTATTAAAAACATGATACAAGGCATTTGGAAAAACTGTATCATAAATTATAGGTAGAGATGATTAGTAGTAGGATAAAATATGTAAACAATTCATTTTTATTTATTTGCTGGTGAAACTTGTAGTTTAATTGTAAATAAATTATAATTAGATACTTTACAAATTATACAAACAAAAAATAACATTTACAACAAAACCTTCAACAGTACTCAACCTTCATCTATAGCTGGTTTAGCCTCTAACCACTTCAGCCACAAATATATTATTTGTTATTCAACTTTTTCATTGTCTTGAATCAACTTGATTTAACACATAACATAAACACTCAAGTGGTTAGAGACGTTACCGGCTAATGGTAAAGATAGCAGGTTCAAATAATGCCAGATGTAAAGTTTTATTTCGATTTCTGATTATCTCGTTTGTAGAATTTCTAAATTTTAAAATTCCCATATAGTCCAGTAAACCTGGGTACCAACCTCACCATTAGATTATTGACAAACTTTTTTTTTTTAATTTGTACATATTCATGTGTAGATTACAGTACGAAAAAATGTCCTCCGGAAAATGACCGGAAGGGGCCGGAAAATGGCTCAGACTCCCGAAAAATCGGTTTTTGGCCGATATCTCCCGAGATATGGCAGCTAGAGATGTGGCGCTTGTCTTGAAATGAAGACAAGCTCATTACCTACAAAAATGGCCCCGATGATTTTTTTGAAAAATTTAACCGTTTCCGAGATAACCGGCCTCAAGCGTTGACTGGTTTTTTTGCTGCGCGCCGCGCCTCCAGAAGTCACGCTACGTGAATGTAGGCACTAACGAGCGGACGAATTAGCCCATAACTTTGTTAAAAATGAACATTTCTTGATGATTCAAAGTTCATATGAAAGCAGAGACTTGTATTAATAATACTCTCTAATTATAATTTATTTTTTACTTTTTTGGAACATTGGAAAATCTGGCCAAACTTTCTTTTTTCTCGATATCAGCACCTCGTTACAAATTCACTCATAATTTTTTTGTAAAGAGTACTTTTACCAAATCCTCTTAGATAACGGGCCTTCGATAGGTGGTGAATGTATCCTGAATTAATCAATAAACAATTTTCGTGTATTTTTATAAACAATGAATCTTTTTCGGGGCGTTTTTTTGGGATTTCCGGAGTTTCCCGAGAATCTCGGTTCTATCGAGGATTCCTAAGAAATTAATGGTCAAACCACTGCCCAATGCACATGATTGGAAAGCTGAAAATGTCCCCTTCCCAATGGCGCTTCTCAATCTTTCCCATGATTTTCATTTTTCCGGAAAATTGGGAAAATTCTCTGCCCCACGAAAAATGACGACCCCACGACTTTTTTTCCATTAACCATTGTTTTCTTCTCTGGGTTGAATTTTTGAGGGTAAAGGGTTATACCAAACGAAAGCTAACACTCTTAGCTTTCCAACAATATATATATTGAGCATTTTCTCCCGTGTATCTGGAAAAAAATCCGCCTCCAAACTTCTCGAATTTTCATCTACTTTTCTTTACCGAGCGCGGCCACGCGGCGTCCATCTATAGTATCGTACAAGCGTCTGCTATAGTGCGTGCGTCCACGTTGATTTCATTTTCTTTCTGCTTTATTTACAAACAACGAGCGAGCTTTGTTTACAAACAACGTGTGAATTTACAAACATTGGATGGTCAAATTTGTTAAAAGCATTAAGTGGAAAAAGTGAACAAAATTGTTATTATTGTTATTAGAATATTTCATTTTTTCAAGTTTTCTGTTTTATTCTTTGTGGTTCATGTCATACCGGCCCGTGTTGTAATTACAATGATGTGGAAAATGAAGATACAACAATAATTGAAGGCGAAAGTTTAGAAGTAGAGCCGGGTGCAGGCGAAGATGAGGCCGCAGAAATTGAGCCGGAGGTAGAACATCAAGGAACAGGAGCTGTAATAGAACAAGAGGGGTCAAGCGTGACGGATTGGTGATTGAAAATAGTTGTTCTGCTTCCCATATATGTACAGTTGCTTATTTATTTTTGAATAAAAAATTTTATTTTTCAAAAATTATGACTATAATTTATTGCAAAAAATTGCAAAAATTTGGCAAACCCTTGCACTCTGTTTGCGAGAGCAATAGCCAGAAATTATTACAGCCCCTTCAACACAGATGAGCCCGGTCAAGACCGAAACTCCCAATCATGGATATATCGGCACATTCTGGGGGCAATTTTTGCAAATTATAAATCTGTTCTTTAGCCTCGTTTGCGGGGATCCAAGGAGAGCAACTCGAGGGGCTCATTCAGCGGGAATTAATCACGTCCCGCCTCCAATAGTTGTTGGAAGATCCATAATCCCCGCTGGACACGCTCATGACCGTAAAAATTTCGCGAACGAGAAAAAGGGAGGTGGCGCCCTCTACAATTGATCTACAGTTAGAAAAAGGGAGATCGGTGTAATATCAGTCACCTGGTGGCAGAATTCGACAAAAAAGCCACATTTTCTGCCTCCGAAAATTTGAGAATTTTTGCAACCCTTTTTTTGCAATAAATATTAGTGCAGCGAAAAAAATGTTAAGGACCATTTTTGTAGGTAGTGAACTGATCTTCACTTCAAGACAAACCCCACGTCTCTAGCTGCCATATTTCGGGAGATATCGGCCTAAAACTGATTTTTCGGGATCCTGAGCCATTTTCCGGCCCCTTCCGGTCATTTCCCGGAGGACATTTTCTCAGAGGTTAATCTACACATGAATATCTACAAATTAAAAAAAAAAAAGTTTGTCAATAATCTAATAATGGTGAGGTTTCGGATTTTTCTGGTCTTTATTTACTGGACTAATAAGAGATATTTGAAATTGACTAATTTACTATCTATTAATAATAACCTTATTTAGTTTCTAAAATTAGTATAATTTATGAAATTTTTTTCTTAACACCTTGTATATTAATAGCATATCTGCCATTGAATAAATCTTATATAATATAATAAGGTTGTTATTTATTTAGACTGGTTTCAGTACAAGCAAATTGTGGTCCCTATAGTTTTCTAAAGTTTATACTTAACTGCTTACTTTTTCTAATTGGTATCGTAATGAAAAGCATTACCTAAGATTGCTTAATTTTCTACTTAAAACAAATAAGAAGTACAAGAACACTTTTAACAACTGTAAGTAGTTTTTTGATAACTATAAACTGAGAAAACAACTACCTACTAACAATTTTTCTCAGTATAATAAAAAAAAAACAACATTTTTAACATGTTAATTAATAATTTCCTTTTAAATGAACAAATAAAAAAATAATACTGACACCATGTAAAACTTTAAACAAAAATATATAGAATAAATAATATTATTGTCGTATTTAAAAATTAAAAATATTCGAAGACTAGAGATTAAGGAATAGTTTGAATATTTTAATATCACTTTTCTGGTAAAGTAAAAAGATTTCTACCTACGGAAGAATCTAAAAAAGCCTTTGCTTTTCTCTGTGGGAGGTGCCATTAACATTGGCACTTGGTTCTTGTGAGTGATACGTATCTAAAAAATAAATAAAACTAAATCACAATTACTCTTGTTGTTTAAAGTTAAGAAAAAACACAAGATGGAAGCAAGTATGTACAAATATAATCCAATATATAAGAAGGAATAAGAAGCTCCGAGACTCGGGAAATGCTGAAAAACTGAGAACCAGCAAACAAGAAAAGACTCATATTTTATACATACAAGACCAGAACTAGAAAGATCTGATAACAGAGAAAATGTATTAGTTTATAGATAATCCAGAGGAAGAAAGAGTAGAGTACAGGGAAGAAGAGATACGTAGAACAATAATATCAATGAAAAATAACAAAGCACTGGTACTTAAAGGATTTACGTCTAAACTAATCAAATACGGTGCGGAAAAAATATGGAGATTCTTGCGACGGCTATTTGAAAAAATCCTAAATGGAGGGAAAATGTCTAGAGAATGGAAGGAAACACAAGTGACATTTACTTTTAAAAAACAAATGTGAAAACTGTAGAGGAATTAGCAGTAGAACAAATTATGGTAGATAAATTTAAAATAGAAAAGAAAAAATAGAAGAAGATAAATCAGGATTATCACTAGGAATGTCTTGCTTAGATCACATTCATACTGTACAGCAGCTAATAGAAAAGAGAAAGGCAGGTTTATCTAGCCGGTATTGGAATCACCTTCAAAAAAAAAAAAAAATGTTTAGCTACGAAACAAGAACCTAAAAGAAAGTCGAGGATAATTTAGGCAATTATAATTTAAATATTTGGTATTCATCATTTCCAAAAATACCGCAACAAAAGAAGACATCAACAGTAAAATAGAACAAGGTAGAATGATTTTTAAACAATTATATGCAGTGATTTGGAACAGGGATATTAAAAAACTAAGCAAATAATATTCAACTCCATAATTCAAACCATTATGATGTTATGGCAAGAGCAAAGAGAAATGAAGTACTGGAGTGATGGACAAGAAGATACGCAGAAGAGTGCAAGTAGAGAATGGCATCATTAAATAGATTGAAGAAAAGAGGCTTTTGTGGGATAAGCATGTCAGAAGAGAGGAGAGCAAGTGAATTTTTAAATAAATTGTTAAATGTCTTCCTGACGAAGAATCAAATCTAATTTGACAGCTAGACAACAAATCACAAAATTTTTATTTCAATTGGCCTAATTTTATAATTTGACTACAACTCTACTATTGATAAGGCAAAAAATAGCTAAAAGAAAAAAAGTACTTGTATATGGGGAGAACTCAAATATTGATCTTTAAAAAGTTACCGTAGTAGGTGGCTGCATCCACGGTTCACCGTCGATTTGCATGGGAAAAGTCTTTTTTGTTTTTATTAAAACCGAAGAACATTGTGCTAATCTTCGGCCACTAGCCCTTAATCCGGTCCTTACTTGTCCCATGTGTAAACAATTTTCTAACCCAATTACCTCAATAAGTCCATCACCAATATCTGAAATAAATGATAATAAAGAGAAATAGATACAATAGGGAATATGCATGTAATTTAGATTTATTTGATTTTAATATCAACAATACTTTATGCTCTTAAAATTATATCTAAACCATTATTTCTATATTTAATTTGGACTTCATTCCATAAAACTTAAATTAAAATGTTAATTTTGTGCGCGATATTCAAATCTGAGAAAACGACCCATCATTGGTCGAAGCGACGTTACGTCACATCGCATCCCTTTGAGTTGTTTACATGTGTTTACAAGATATTTGTGCTTAAAATTGTGTTTTAATTATATCCTGTGGTGTTTTGTACTGTGTAAACGGTTTGAATACATTAGTTATTATCAAAAACAATGACGGAAAGTGGTTTTGTGAAAGCACAGTCGGACAATTTACCAAAAATAGATGCTTTTATGATGACATATTTTGCATCGAATTCAGATTTTGTATCCGTGAAAGTCAAAAGAGTAAAAGCTTTAAAGTAATTATATAACAAATTATATAATATTACATACTGTATTATCTATCAAATAGATTTTAAAACTTCGTGCACTCATAAATACTCATTTAAACATAACCTTAACTTTAAGGTTATATTTTAAGTAAATGTTGTTTACATTTACCTGCTAATAAATGTTTTAGATCATATTATACTTATGTATGAAAAGCTTAAAGAATTTTGTTTAATTGATTTAGAATTAGGTAAATGAGGATGTAGGTGACCAATTGAATCTTTTTGGGTGAATTTGCCTAAAATTATTGTTACAGATCTCAAAGAGAATCTTATGGTGATTCAGCTGTGGGCTATGTTCAAGTAAAACGAGAGGGGAACATATGTGTAGTAAATATCGGTAAAATGGTTTTTTATCTTTTTGCATGATTTCACAGCGAATTAAACTCAAAAATCTCAAATAATCACACTAAATGTAAACAAATGTCACTGACAGGGGGTGCGATGTGACGTTTCCGAAGCGCGCGCAAAATGGAGGCGTTTGAACATGACAAAGTTAAGCGACTTTTTATTTATTTTTTTAAAATTTAATTAGTACATTTTCAACAATACTTTTATTTTTTACTATATTAAAACGAAGTGAAAAGTGAATTAAACGAATAAAAAAAATACATGCATATTCCCTATTCAAAGTTATTTTTTTATGAAGAAAATTTCTTGGGGTTAACCACATGCTTGTTTTTATGGTAACACCAAACAACTGTAAATTAAATAGATCAAACCGAATCTCTGTAATCATAGTCGTTAATGTTATTTTATTTGTTAAGACATTCTTACCTTGTACTGCAACACTCAAATCCACAGAGTTAAAACTGCTGGTACTCAGTTCCTTTTGCCTCTTTTTTGACTTTTTTCTTCGAGTACTAGACAAATGTTCACCCCAAAGATTAGAACCACCGTGAGTATAAGGTATGTTTAATAAAGCTACTCCTTGTAATGGAGGACCATTAGCAAGATCTAAACTTTGATCATCACACTAAAAACATAAACTAGATGAATAATTAGCATTTAAATGGATGTTTTATTAAAAATTATAACAATAAGCGGTTTGCACACTATCGAAGGTAGCACGTGGCGTCAAAAAGCCTCAGTTGTTACTAACGTTAATCATAAAGTTTTGGAGTACCTCAGATGATAAGTTTTCTCCATCTTAAATTTCTTAAACCGTCAACAAAAGCTTCTTTTCTGGCGTAAAGGCGTAGGGAATGTCATCTATAAACTTCTAAATTGGTTCATTACCGTTTAGCCCCTATGGATTGGTAGAATAAGTGAGCGTGCTCATACCTCATTTTTAACCTCTTTTCCAATTAGTCGAAATTTTTCCAACTCCGCGGCAAGAAAAGTTTGCAATACATTCAAAGTTTCTCTACGAAGTACTACCGTTTGCGCTATTCACTTTATATCTTAAGAATTACACGTTGGTACGACCCACTACTCTGAGCTGCTTTGAGTAGTAAGTACAAGTCGTCTTGCCATTAAAGGTGGCTTAATTTTTGGTGTAACATATCCTGTAATTCAAGACAGTGGAGATTTGAAAGGAAAACTGATTTTTAATCGTTTGTAGCCTGTGTTTAGGAGTCGGCGATTCCATATCACTAGTCTTACTGGACACCAGTTGCGGAACTAATTCTTGTAAATCTTGTGTTATTTTTTATTGATCTGGACACTTTACGAGTCAGGGTTGATATTTCAATAGCCTTATTGCAGAATTACTGATTTGTTCGTAAGCGTAGCTACCTACTTTCTCATTATCTGATTGTATATCTCGGTGAAAAGAATGTTAATTTTCTCCGTCAACTCCGTGATAGGGTAGTCATCTTTTGATCTATATGCTCAGGCAGTTTAAAAATCTCGATAAAAAGCGTGGTCATCTTCTTATCTCTCATTCGTACTTTGTTTAGTGACAATCTTGGTAGTGTGTGTGGTGTTGATCTTGCATAAAAATGAGTTGATCACCTACAGTGTCTCATGAAAGAACAAACATGATCATCTAGGAGTTCCGTTACGTATCTATGAGCTGTTAAAGAGCTACTCTCTATAGGAAACATCTTTGTATGTATTTCTATAGCGATACCTGCCTAAACCATAGCAAACCCAACACCAAATTTATGTCTTTATACATAATACAAACTCAGGTATATCTTTCTTCGGCTCTTTTCCGTAACTTGACGACGCCCATCTGGTCCCGACAAAAACGCGACTCATGTGTAAAAAAATATTTTGTTCCAATCTACCAAGTTATTTCGATCAAAACTCAATCTTTCAATTCAAAATTTGCGGCTATGTACCCACTTTTCCATTAGCATGAAGCCTTCTTTACTAACATTAACAGCTCTTAACCTCTAGAAGCTGATTTCACAGCAAAACCACAGAAGCTGTTCTATTCCGCTAGCCTCAATACAAACCAATCACCTCTTTGAGTTGTTAATTTTTTTTATCAGATCCAAACCTGTTTATAAGAACATTGGTCAACATTATGTAGAGCACAGATGCTTTTACCAACAATTTTGTGGGTTGCATGTTGTCCTCATCATATACTTCAATGCTATAATTCACGCTCCGTAGTGCATAAGAAATATTAAAATATTGCAAATTAAAAAAAAAAAACAATTCAACGTACACTTATTTCAATATGTTCATGAAGGTTTTTACAAGAAGCTGAAAACTGTTCAGATGTTGCATACTCAAAGTACCATAGTTTATTTTTCATTCTACTATTAAATTTTTCAGGATTCTTCTCTCTCTCTAGATGGAATTTTACGCAAATAGCTGCATCCTGGAAATACAAAAAAAGTAATATATTTAAAAATTTTTACTTTGAAAACAAATAAAAAACCAACACCGTAATGAATTAAATATTTCCCATTTTCTCCAATTAAAACAATAAATGTATAAGAAATTAAATTAAATGTTTACTTACCACTCCTATAGAAAAATAATTATTAATTATATTATAAGGTATCCTTGTATCAGGAATTTTTTGATCAGGATCAGGAGGTGATGTGTCATATAAATCTATCATCCACCTATCTACCATTACTGTAGATGCTCTAGCTATTTTGTGTAATAATTTATGTATCGATTCTCCTTCATATCCTCCACCCCACCGCAAACATCGAGCTAAATCATTTCCAGTACCTAATGGAATTACAGCTATTGCAGGCTGACAGTCTAATTCTACCTTATCTAAAAATAAATTCAAAAATTAAGTATTAGAAACAAATATCTTTAATAATCTAAATAATCTATAGTATTTAATAAAAAAAGTTGAACTTACCCATGGTTTCTAAAACCCATCCAACTGTCCCGTCTCCTCCACAACACACAACTTTAAAATTCGGAACATCCTTAAACATACTTAGTCCTGCCATAGGACCGTTTCCACTTCCTAGGATATGTACTTGTCTTGGATTGAGTATGTATTGAAACTTTCTGAGGATTCTAGAGCCCTGACGACCTCCCGATTTGGGATTGATGAATACCAACAGAGGCACAGCGTTCGGAGAAGGCGTTATTTGGAAGGACATGGCCGGCTGTTTGTTTGTATTTGATATGGAACCCTGTAATATATTAATTTATGCACCTCATACTAGAGATAGATTCGATCGTTCAAAAAAAGAATACATATGTTTTAGTACCTAAACTGTTCATTAATAAGATATAATATGTTAATTGAAAGAATCAACTTTTTTTAAAAAGTTACTATATGTTTAATAAATTGTGAAATGCTTTATTGTGATTACATAAAATAATAAAAAATAATAATAATTTAATTAATTTTACTTACATTATCATGTCCGTATTTGGACCCTCTTTTCTGTACAGATCTCTGTCTATCTAAAACAATAGGGCAAATGGAGACTGGTGGTAAAATATGGACGGCATGTTCTCCAAGCCCACATTCCGCTTTCACTTGGGCAACACATTTGTTGTGTAACTATAAATAAAACACATCATCATATAACCTATATTCCCTTCCTGTTGGTCGTCTATTTATTTTAAGCAAATTTTATATGTATATCTACGTAGATGTAGATGTCATTTCGAATAGTAATATTTATATTGTTTAGTAAGTGAGTATATAATAAAAACGATATAAATTTAACATGTTCCAAATATGTCAACTAAGGAACTAAATATATTTTTAGTGTATGCTAACTTTGAGTTATTCAGTTAATTAGTAAATGTAAATAGTATTAAAAATCGATATATGAACTGGGTGGCAACCGCAAACAATCTAACTAAATTCTATCTAGCAACTATATTAATATTTACTCTTTTTCAATTATTATTTACTATATATAAATTTATTATAATTATGTATATATTATTATCAGTTATACAATAAATAATAAATACTAGTTAAAAAAATTAAAAACACGCTTTTGTAAAAATACGACTTGTGTCCTCTTTGAAATATAATTAAGACAATTTTAATAATTGTTCCTTTAATTATTTTATTTAGTTAGAGTGTCTAAAAATGGGTGATATTTTGTTATTACTGACCAAAAACAAGTAGTTTCACTTTCGCCAAACATCAGTTTTTAATTTTCATCAAATTCAGGATCGGTTTTTACACGTGTTTTAAGAATTAATTTACTCTTAATAAAATATTTTAATCGAATTGTAAATTCGTTAAGGGATCGATTTCTGATTATTAATTTCATCATTTGAGTTTTATCCAAATTTGTTTGAAGAGGTCGATCCAAGATATAAAATTATCATCGATATTGATTATTGATCCCAAGTTTTGTTTTTCATGAAATTTTGTATTTACAATAAATCATTTAAAACGGGTGTTTGATTATAATTTGTTTAGTTTGAACATTGGCGCCCTTAATTTCATGTTTGGGAGGAACTGACAAAACTCTTAAACGGGTCAGTATTAGTGCTGACCACATAAAAAATGTCTTAAAACCTTATAACTACTTGGTTCTGATGGGATATCAGAAAGAGCAGGTATAACAGATATAAGTCCTAATTTTTGGTGAAAAACGCTCATAAGATTTTCCAATAGATTTCTGTGTTCAAGATTGTATTAAAAAACGACCCAATTCAGTCAAAATAGTTATTGGTTTCGATTGCCAAGATGATTTGAATATTATGGATATCAGGAAATAAAGAGATTGTCAGAAACGAGATTACTGATAATGTTACAATAACAGGAGCTAATATTTCCTCAGACCTAAACCTTTCTGTAACATTTTGAAATACCGCATCATGGATGAAATTTGAAATTGAGGAACTTAGTGCAACCTACTAGACAAATACTCCGAGCCAAAGACAAGCAAAAGGTTTTTTTTATTAATAGTAGCAAATTTACAATCTACTCTACACTAATATTAAGCGTAATAAGTAAATATGTGATAGTATATTAGGTGTGGGTCGGGTACCATCCATCAATAGTTCTCTGTGCAGTCACTCATCATCAAGAAGGTCTTCTGGCCAGATCCCTTTCAATCTTCTTTCTTCTAAGGGTTGGGTAAATAAATCTCGTATAAACAAATTTTCATGATCTGATGTTCTTACTTTGTATTTATTTAGTTTAGGAGTTATGACGTCTTTTATTAATGGGATTTTCAGGTCTTCATGTATAGTTTGATTTGTTACGTACCAAGGTGCCCCAGATATCATACGAAGTGTCTTGGACTGAAATATTGGTTTAAGTATGTATTTGTAGATGATCAATTTGTTTTCAAGAGACAATTTGGACTTTCTATTGATTAGCCAGTACATATTTTTAACTTTTAGGTCAAGTTGTCGTCTTTTTGATTTTATGTGTGTTTTCCACGTAAGTTTCTCGTCTAGGTGTAGTCCAAGATATTTGACTTCAGTCTTCACGGGTATGGGCTTGTCATCTATGGTAACTTGAGGAGGCCTGCTTCTTCTTGTAGTGAACGTTATTTGTGCCGATTTGTTGGTATTAACATTAATTTTCCATTTTTGAAGCCATCGAGAAACGGTATCTAAATGATATTGTAGCCTTTGAGATGATCTCTCCGGGTCTATATCCGAGGTTATTATCCCAGTGTCATCTGCGAATGTAGCTGTTATAATATCGGCAGTTTGTGGGAGGTCCGCTGTAAACATCAGGTAGAGTAGAGGACCAAGCACGCTACCCTAAGGTGATCCTGATTTTATTGGTTTATATTCCGAGAGAGTATCATCTAAGTAGTGAAAGTTCACTTGGAAGTATCGATCACTTAAATATGATTTCAGGATGATATAAAATCGATCAGATAAGTGAGTTTTTAATTTATGCAGGAGTCCCTCATGCCAGACCCTGTCGAATGCTTGATGGACATCTAAAAATACTCCAGTACAGTACTTTTTTCTTTCTAAGCTACTTTTAATTTTGTTGATAATTCGGTGGCACTGTTGTACCGTTGAATGATTTCTTCGAAAACCAAATTGATGATTAGGTATCAGCTCGTTTAAGGGCACTGCTTCTTCTACCCTTTTAAGTAATAGTCTTTCAAATACTTTTGACATAATTGGTAGTAGACTAATCGGCCGGTAGGAGCTAGTTTCGGTTGGTGGTTTGCCAGGTTTTGCTACCATAATAATTTGTGCAAGTTTCCACTGCATCGGGTAATATCCGATCCTCAATTTACTATTGAATATAGTTGTTAGTAACACTACCGATTTACGTGGCAGATTCTTCAAGATATCTCCTACTATTAAATCGTGACCAGGTGCCTTGCGAGAATTAAATAGTTTTATTTCTTGCAGTGTCTCTGTCGGAGAGAAGGCTTTAATAGGAGGCGATAACTGGTAAGGAGCATTTAAGAAGTTTTCAATATCATCTTCATTGTTATTTTGCTGTTGGCTGGCAGTGAAAACATTTGTTAGGTGTTCTGCAAAAACTGTGGATTTTCGGAGTTCGAACGTGACCATGTTCTGTCATTTTTTCTTAATGGTGGGATTGACATGATTGGTCGTTTAAATTGTTTTGTTGATTTCCATTGAGTGGTCGTCAGGGGATAGCTGCGTAATATAAGAGTGAAAGCTCTCATTTTTTGCATCTTGTAGAACTCTTGTAAGTTGGGGGTTTAATCTGTTAAAGTTTCGTTTGTCCAACGGATTTCTGGTTCTTTGCCAGATTCGCCTAGCTCTTCTTTTTTCTGAGATCATTTGCCTGATGTAGAATGGTATATTTTGTTGTTCTTGTTCCGTTTTATGTCTCTCAGGGGTAGCTGTCCAGGAGGCAGATTGAATATTTTGTGTTAGGTACTGTACTACTTCTTCTAGTTCATCACTATTTTTTATGCAGTGGTTGAGACTGATTTTTTCATTTAGAATATCTCGGAATAATTCCCAGTCAGTTCTACTGGTGCATAATTTCGGCACTGAGGTTTTCCTTATTGCGTGTACTAACAGTTATGATAATAGGGCTGTGATCTGACGACAAGTCAAAGTTCGATTCAATAGTATTGTTGACGTCAGATATACCTTTTGTTATAGCAAAATCCAGCAAATCCGGGATTTTATTTAAGTCTGACGGCCAGTAGGTAGGCTCTCCTGTTGATAAGATGTTTGAATTGTTTTGTATAGAGCTCGGCCTTTAGGAGTGGTTAATCTAGAACCAAACGCTGTATGTTTAGCATTCCAGTCTCCAGAAGCAAGAAAACGTGGACCAAAAGAAAGGAAAAGATCCGAATATTCTTCAGATGATATGGCATGGCGTGGTGGGCTGTATACTGCTGCTATAGTCAGAGGCCAGTCAAATGTTTCCAGTTTTAAAATTATCCCTTGTATTTTATTGGTGACTAGTTTTACTCGCAACGTCGTTCGCGTGGCGTGTGAATGTTGTATAAAAATTTCTTACCCCACCCCATTTAAGGAATGGGAGAGAAATTTTTATACACCAGATGTTAAGTTGAAAGAAGACAAATACATCTGTGAAAACCGCATTCGAATTGGATCAGTAGTTTTCATGTGATGCGCGCACATACAGACAGACAGACAAAAAAATCTAACCACATTTTTGGGTTCTATTTCGATGTATCCGCGACGTCGTTTGCGTGGCGTGTTGATTTTTGTATAAAAATTTCTTTCCTCACCCCGTTAAAGGGTTGGGGGGAGAAAGTTTTATACACCAGATGTTAAGTTGAAAGTAGACAAATACGTCTTTGAAAACCGCATTCGAATTGGATCAGTAGTTTTCATGTGATGCGCGCAAAAACATATACATTTCTACAGTTTTATTATATGTATAGATATATAGATATAAGGCTATAAGACGTAGTGTTTAATGGATGACTTTATAATAATAAGCAAAAGGTTAATAAGGTCTTTATAGTGCTATTCTAAATTATTTTTTGAGATTTAGAAATGTGAACTCAGAATAATTGCAAGAATTCTCACAGGACACTCTCCACTGAAGAAAAATGAAAAAAAAATGGACAATGGAACATGTAGATTTTGTGAACATGTAGATGAAAGGACAGAACGTATTGCAGAATAATTGTTCGCAACGACATAAATAAACTCTGATCAGGTTGCAAACGAGCATCCTAAGCGGATAATAAACGTCAGAACTTGTAGACTTATAAATAGATATATAGGCTATACCTTTTAGGTTACCTGGGAGAATCGACCCCACTTATAATTTACAATCTACAATCTATATCTATATACAGGGTGTCCCAGAATTAACTACGGAAACTTCGTATACGTATTCCTTGATGACAAATAAGTAGGGTCTTTCCCATAAAAAAAATTTTTTTAGAGAGTCCTGTCAGAGTTATAACCCTTTAAAGAGGGGTGGTAAAATACGGTTTTAATTTAATATCTTCTGATTGGTCCAAGATAAAAAATTAAAAATTTGGGTGAACATCATTTTTATAAAGACGCATTTCTCCTGCCACTTTTCACCTGCCCTACCCCATTCTTAGGGTGCAAATCAAGGAACCCCTCTTAATATTTTTTTTGTAACTTTCTAAACAAGTAATATTTGCAATAACAAAAAATTATATTAGGAAGTTTTGATTGTTTAGAAACTTTTTTGTTCTTTGTCGTTTTTTGCGAAATCGTTTCGGTTTGGAGTAAAAAAATATAAAGTAGGACCATGTCAATTGAGTATCGTGTATCGCGATCAAGTAGCGCACATTTTACCACCCCTCTTTAAAGGGTTATAACTCTGACAGGAGTCTCTAAAAAAATTTTTTTTATAGGAAAGACCCTACTTATTTGTCATCAAGGAATACGTATACGAAGTTTCCGTAGTTAATTCTGGGACACCCTGTATATAAAAGAAAGTCGTGTTAGTTACACCACTTATAACTCAAGAACGGCAGAACAGATTTGGCTGAAAATTGGTAGGGAGGTAGCTTACAGCCAGGAGATGGACATAGGATACTGCTCATTGTTGCCACTCGTCACCAGGTGGCGCTGCAGAGTAGCAACTTCTGTCCTGTTTAACCGATTGTCATGAAAATTGGTATGTATATATATTTTTTCACGGAGAAAACGAATATGCTATGCTCATTGATGTCACTCGCCACCAGGTGGCGCTGCAGAGTAGCAACTTCTGTCCTGTTCAACCGATTGTCATGAAAATTGGTATGTATATGTATTTTTTCACGGAGAAAACGAATATGCTATACTCATTGATGCCAATCGCCACCAGGTGGCGCTGCAGAGTAGCAACTTCTGTCCTGTTTAACCGATTGTCATGAAAATCAGTAGGATGCTGTATTTTTAATGGTTAATATGAATGTGATATTCGTATTAATGGAAGTTACCACCAGATGGCGCTTCCATTAAACGAGCAACCACTACTCATTTGATTACTTTATATCACGCCACCGTAAGGTGGCGCAGTTAATATCACATATATTTAAACGAGCAATCCTTATCTACCTATATATATAAAAAAGGATGTTTGTATGTATAAAATCGATAGACTCAGAAACTATTTGACCGATCAATATTAAAATTGGTATGTACATATATTTTTCCACGAAGAAACTTTATATGCTATGCCCATTGATGTAACTTGCTACCAGGCGGCGCTGTAAAGTATCGACTTCCGCCCCGTTCAACCGATTGTCATGAAAATCAGTATGATGATGTATTTTTAATGGGAAAGATGAATATGATATTTGTATTAATGGAAGTTACTAGCAGATGGCGCTTCCATTAAACGAGCAACCACTACTTATTTGATTACTTTATATCACGCCACCGTAAGGTGGCGCAGTTAATATCACATACATTTAAACGAGCAATCCTTACTTAAGTATTGTGACGCCACCGGAAGGTGGCGCAGTTAATATCACTTATATTTAAACGAGAAATTCTTACTAAATTACCTAAGTATTGTTATGCATCTTATATATTTTACCGATAAACTACAAAATAAAACGAAAACAAAATGGTATAAACCTGATAACTAACGAAAAAATATGATGAAAACGATAAAATCAAAATAAATTAAAAAAAACGAGAAATTAAAGAATGACATAAATGATTTGCGGTACGAAGTCCGACGGGTCAGCTAGTTTTGTAATAAAATTATATACATTAATTCATAATAATAAAAAAAAATGAATGTTCTCTTCACAAACGAAAATTCACTAAAAAATTAACCTTGTTTAGTAACTATATTTCACAATTTATTCACATGTATTCGATGTAATAGAGCGTCTAGTGACGATAAGATCAATTTACTCCCATACAAAAAAATTCTGTGGAAATGAACGATACGAAGTAGTGAGTACAAAAAATGAGATTAAAAATAACTTAAATGGTTACAGTTACAACTATGTTTAGTAAATATAAAGTCCAAATCGTTAAAAAAATCAATAATTAAAAATAAATACATTGAAAATGAATTTTATCATTTCCTAGATATAAATGCTATAAATTTTAGATCAGTATAATTATTAGAAATTCTAAATAAACTTGGCAAAAGCAGTTGTTAAAAATCAGTTAAATTATCAGAAATCGAAATGCATAATTTATTTACCGAAAATGTTTACCGACAGGAAATATACACTGAATATAACATTTACACAACAAAGAATTTCTCGCAAATAACATCATTTCCAATCAGTATTTGCATGGGATTTACTTACCTTTGAAGCGTAAATGGGACAATATGGATTCGGTAGAGTGTAGAGTTAGAACTGAATGAAGTGACTTACGTGACTATGTATCGGAAAATAACTTGTTTTAGAAGTCAATTGTAATGTACGTGCAGTTTCCTTAATTAAGCTTTTCCAACAACTAACTATACAGCTTGTTGAATATTCTCAGTATAACTGTGAAGTAGTATTTGATCATTGAAAAGGTTAATCACAAATAATTAGTATTTATGCAATGAATATAAAACTCTAACAAATCAACACAAAAGTAAAAGTATGATTCGAACCACGGGAAATTTATTAATTTATAATATTTAAATGAGTATATATTGATATGATCAATGGAATTTTTGCAACGCGTTATTCTGCTCGAAATTCAACGCATGAAAATAATGATTAAAATGTATTACGAAAATGTATGCCAATCAGTGTCGATAAAAGTGACAACGCATTGCAAGAGTGTTTAGACGTTTTCCAGCAGTGTTCTTGTGAATCTATTTCAATATGTAACAGTAAAGTCTCTTTCCACAATATAACATAGGTATCTTGAAAATAGAGTACAAAATATCCAAACTTTAAGTAAAGTATAAAAAAATACTTACCGTAATTTGACACCATCTACAATGCAAACCAGTAATTCCAGCTTTAACTGGTTTCCGACATCTTGCACATTTTCCGTGACAATTTCCTTCAACCCAATGATGCTGTAATGTTTGAGAAGACTTTTTACTTTTTACATAAGTCGCTATACAACTTGCTGGAGCTCTCGCAACACATCTTTCGTGCACTGTGTACTTACAAACTAAAAAGTAGATCATAACAAAAAATTTTAGCATAATGTTCAATAATCGATATATTATAATGCACGGTTAAATTGATTAATATTTTCAATTAGAAAAATGACTTTTCAAGGTAAAATTTAATATGGTTCTCTAACAAATTGAAAAATTACGAAATAATATTAGATGAATTTAGGGACTTTTTTAATGGAATTGGTTTTTTAGATAGTGAATATAATAATATAATATAGATAGCAAAGAATAATATTATTCTAACGCTTTATAAGTTTTTGAAAAAACATTTTCAAAGACAATGACCGTTCAACTAAGAAGAAACAACTACCTCCTGGGCTATATGCCCCAACGGATATTGGATTATACTTCAAAGTCAAACGGGGTTGGCATATCTACAAGATATTTAAACCAACCATTCTGGTTTGCAGTTAGAAGGGACAACATAACTTATAGACCGGTTTCGGTGTATTTGCACCTCGTCAGTGTAAGGTATATGTTATCCGTCAGCGAGCTTAAAGCATAATCGCTGACTAAAGATTGCACTAAAATCATAATCTTTATATATCTTTCAATAACGAAAGTGTAAAAGATATGATAGTAGTGACATCCTTACCTCTAACTGCAAACCAAAATTCGATTTGACAACAAGACTTTCGTCTTGATACTATTAAAGTATTTTTACAGAAAACTGTATCATTGTCATATTTAATAAAGCGTGTTATCAATAGATAGCAAAGAATAATATTATTCTAACGCTTTATAAGTTTTTGAAAAAACATTTTCAAAGACAATGACCGTTCAACTAAGAAGAAACAACTACCTCCTGGGCTATATGCCAACCCCGTTTGACTTTGAAGTATAATCCAATATCCGTTGGGGCATATAGCCCAGGAGGTAGTTGTTTCTTCTTAGTTGAACGGTCATTGTCTTTGAAAATGTTTTTTCAAAAACTTATAAAGCGTTAGAATAATATTATTCTTTGCTATCTATTGATAACACGCTTTATTAAATATGACAATGATACAGTTTTCTGTAAAAATACTTTAATAATATAATATAATTAATATAAAGATAAAAAAGTTTACTCCTGTTTTTGGTAAATATATTTCAGTAAATTATAGTTGTCGGCAAAAAAATTTAAATACCCGCAGGAAATATGGTTCCAAAATTTCTGGAATTTTTTTTAATGCGAATGTTAGAAGTGTATACATGGTGCATCCGAGTTGTTGATATGATGAAAACCCTTTTTGTAACATTTCTTCGTAGTTTTTCAGTCTTTTTGTATCCAAGAAAATTTTCAAAAGCTATCCATGCTCTATTTTCCTCATTGATCAAGATAGATTTGAATAATGGGTTTTTAATATTCTTTTTTATTTAAGAACGAACAAATATCCCTTACTTTAAATTAGCCTTACTTATACGTAGTAGTTTACAGATGCTTAATGCTTTTCCTTCCCGCTTCTTTGATTTTATCAATTTTTTTTATTAAACCCAACTTTATGTGTAGCGTTGGTAAAAATATGTTTTTGCTATCAACTATAGTTTCGTTTACTATGTTTTTATTTTCCAGAATAGCATAAAAGGCCAATTTTTGGAAGTATAGCTGTATTATCACAGAAAAAGCTAAATCAGTGTTGGTTGATCGAGCAGATGTGTGAAGCGAAAAAAAGAAAACTAAACGTTACGTTACGAGACGAGACGAGATATGACGAGACGAATGGCAACTTATAACTATAGATCAAAATGACATTCTTTACTATAAACAATATTAAATACGCCATTAAAACTTTGAATTCCATATTATTTGTAAGGTAATCATTAATGCAACAATTTAAAAAATATATATTCCTGGCTCAATAATTTTATATTAGTAGTTATAAAATTGATATTATAACTATTGTTTGTTTGTTTAATGACAGCCTTAAGGCGGGAACAGACTAAGCAAACATTGTTGAGAAACAGTTGATCAACTCGTGAGTTTGCTTAATTTATACGTGTTGCTCAACAGTTGCGCAGCTGTTGACAAACTGTTGCATGATGTTCGCTCCCGAGGCGGTACATCAAAGAAAATGTTGACCAACAGTGCGTCAACAGTTTCCCCGGTGAATACGTGCTTGGAGAAAACATTCAATCTTAATATGTAATATAGGTAATATTCATTTCATTTTGATGATGTGTTAAATGTTAGCATGATATCTTTTTGGTGTAGGATTAAAATGCTTGTTTATTAGGTCTTTATTTCTACTTATATATAATTTTATTACCATGTATTATCTTTGATTTAATTAGACTTTTCATTTACTACAATAAGGGCTTCGCAAGTTTCAGGAACTATAGTACCAATAAGCTGTTTAGAAATTTGAAATAGATACATTAGACTGACATACGAATCTCCAGTGGCTAAAAACCTTAAAGTTATCATTAATCTTGTTTTCACGCATATGGCTTTAATTTTCATTAATAAAAAAGTGCACCATGCGAGTAAAGCATCGTCTTCGTCACACATTTTGACTCGACTGAACGAACATTTCAGCAACAAGTTTCGCTGATATTTTTCAACAATCATTGACTTCTGTTTGCCAACAGTTGATCAACTCTTGCTCAACAGTTGTTCAACTGTTGCTCAACAATGTTTGCTTAGTCTGTTCCCGCCTTTCATTCCTCAAAGGTTCCATTGCTGAATATAACAAAGAAAAAAAAACTAACTGGATCAGTCCCTGTTATATATTCGGTTAAATCGCAATTACAAGCATTAAGAAAGCTAAATTTTTCCTCCCCTGTCACTCCTGGAATGCTTTATTCGTTTTTTGTAATAATTAGTCGCTTTTGTTCTACTATTCCAATCGTATTAAAAGGAACCAAATTTTATACACCTATCTTGGAAAATTTAATAAATAGCACTCATCCTACATTCTATTAAATAATAACTTTATATTAACGTACGTTTCTTTCATATTTATTGCATAAGCTATTGGTACTAACAGATATCGATTTCTATTGTGAGGCAACACAGCTTTCAGGCTCAGTTTGGATGAGTTGCTAAAGAGTTTCCAAGCCATCGGTTCTTCTGACTACTGTACTTCTTAAAGAAGCTTTTGATGATAAAATTCCGTTTGGCATTAGTGTCAGAGTGATATCGTAATGTTATAAAAAAATTGGAAACTTTTAGAACTCATAGAAAGGGTATTTTTTGATGTCTTTTTGAGAAAGTAATTTTAAAGAAATCTAAATGATAACTTTTAAAGATATCGTTGTGACATCAAATCAACATTATCATCAGCTGGTTTTTACCTTATACGTTAATTCGCTGAGGATAAATTGACTTGGTGCTTCTTGAGTAGTTTTGAAGGTAAAGTGCTTATTAATTAGCTTTCTGATAACTTGGTGTTATCTTTAAGATGTCAGATTGTAAAAGAGTTTCTGATATCTTTTTGCCAAACAGACTAAATCTTGGCCTTTAACAAATAGTTGCAAAAACTAGAAATGTCTCTTTCTGAAAAACGATATTTTCGTAATTTTTTGAACAGATTCCATTCTTGTAAAAAATGGGTGTTACATTTTGTAAGTTCCAAATCATGAATTAAACCGTTGCCTGTATCGAGATATAACAAAAAATATGAATACAAATTTTTGTCTGTACATATTGAGTTCACATATACATATTTGCGCACTTATTTTAATGCCGATCAGTGTTATTGATAATTTTATAAATAAATAAACTTACTACTTACATACGCAACTCAATCCTTTTTTTCCCAAACCTACTAACATATTTAAACAAAGATTACAGTAAGCAGGTCTGCTAAAATGTTTTAATCTCCATAAGTGGTTACCATCTTCTTTGACATTTGCATCTAATCCCAACAGAACTAAGAGAGGTATAGTAGTAAGACCACCTCTTTTCCATTCTTCTAATGATACCGTACCATCTGCATCATAGTCTATTTCTATCATCATATCTTGTAAAATCTGCAATAAATATAAAAGCCTTTAAATTTAGACTAGATCAATATGATATAAATGTTTAATTAATATTTTTAATTTAATAGAATATAAAGAATATGAAAAGAAGTTATTTATTAAGATATTGCCATCAATCAATATAAGATTTATTCAATAACTTAAAATACATTTTTTTACTATCCAAACTAATTTTGACGTTTTAAAAATTCAAATGTACCTTTAATCAGTCAAAGTGTACCAAATAGTAAGGAAGAAAGCTTAAAATTCATACATGGTGTCATCAATAAGTACCCCACGTTTATTTACATTTTTTATTTACACTATTCTTAATTCAAATTAAAAAATAATAATTTTTAGTTGATTTTTTCACAAAAGCATGTTTAACTATTATTTTTAATACTTATGTGCTTAATGACTTAAATTTATTAGCAGTAATGACAACAGATCAACGATTGACATACAATGACAGTGAATATATACAATATGATGAACGATATTGCTCACTTTAAGAAAAAGGCCGGTTATGTTAACGCATTATAGATATGAGTATTATCATACACATCCACTGTCACGCAACAAAATCCATCGAGAGTTGCCATTAAATAAATTAGTTTTGTAGTTTTATAGTAACGTGAATGTTTTATTGTTTATTTAACGAGGACCAAATAGGTAACTAGAGAAGTGTTATGAAAACGAATATTCTGTTGTTCAGATGTCCTGCTCTGTGAGAGACAAAATCAACTTTTTACCTTTACATTAAGTTAATAATTTTAATTGGATTTTTTTCAATATTTTTAATTTTGTGCTTATTTCAAACTTTGTACAAAACCGATGTAGTTTATTTAAATTTATTCAACAATAGTATTTACTCAATTTTTAGGGGGCTCTGTTGTAATTCAACTCGAGATCATTTCTAGAATAATAATAATAGAATATGTACATATAATAAAGAGAATATTGAGCTGCCTAAACGATGATTTTAACTAAAGAAAGCAAAAAAATTCGGTAAAAACTGTCTGTGATTCTATTAATTTCCTAACGTAACACCTATTTAAGAATTCTCACTAATCAAACACAAACCTATTATCGAAAACCGTATCCAAATCACACTAGTACTTTTGGTTTTGCAAAAGCAAATATTAAGTGTAATTTGGAAAATAAAGGAAACATTTGTTTGTAAAAAAAATGTTTACTACAGTATCTCCCGGTAAGTTGTTACCCTAACACCCTGCCTAACACCTATCTAACTACATGCAACAATCAAATAAAAACCCATTACTGAAAACCTCATTAAAATCGGACCAGTGGTAACATTCATTTGCACTAAAAACAAACAAATATCTACTGCACTGCCCTCTAGTGTACTGTTACCGTATGCATCAATCAAATCCAAATTTATCACGGAAAACCGTAGTAAAATCGCACCAGTGCTTTTGGTTTGCATAAACATATTCACGTTCTGTCGTGGGTAAAAAATGATCATCAACAATATTCCATGGTCTAGACCAGTTGTCTAGAACTATTGCCGAGGAGGTAAAGTTCCTAGGCGTCCATCTGGAATCGGCATTTAGAATACATTATAGACAAGTCTAAGCGTGTTCTAAACATGGGTAGACTGTTTAATAAAGAACCAACCAGAAGATTATGTAACACACATACTGTACCACTGGATCGCAGAAGACAATCAATTTTTGAAGATTTTAAAGTATCACCACAAAATATGGCACCCATCTTTTAGATCTGTTCAAACTAGTAGAAGGTACCTAGATGACATATACCAATGGAAGAAGAATAATAAGCCAATTTAGGCTGCAGTAAGGCTGGTAACTATATAAATATGTCAATCATCACAATTTTATCCTTGCAGTAAATTTAAAGTAAATAGGTGTTAGACATCGTTTTTGTTATAGTACAACTCTAAATTTCTCTTTCCGGTAAAACAAAATACCAAATGCTGTGACCCTGGATACAAAATGACGAATCATAATACTTGAGTGTTTTCATTGTTTAATGACGTTATGTAATGGTTCAAACATAGAAAATGATTTTATCAAATTTTTTATGCTAATTATTTATTCGTGGTTCTAAGTTTAAAGTAAATAATTTAAATTCGTCATGGGATAGCATCAGACTTGAAGTCTCTTTAGGCTAACAATATATGTGGTCCTATTATGTGTACGGAAACAAATATGCCGGAGGGTTACCTATACCTTTATCTTTATTTAAAGATTAGTTTAAAAAGGTCGCAATATGTGCGTTTTTAATGTTGATATAAAATCAAAAAGATGATAACTCTATAAATAACGGACATGCAGAAAACGAAAGATTTTAAGTATTAAAACAGTGTTTTTAAAAGCAATAATTATAAGATAAATATTAAAAAAACGAGTCTAGGCATAATTTACAGTTTCAAATTTATTTTTTCTACAACTGTGCGTAAAGTATTACCTTTACGCACGGTTTAAGGTTCGTAAAGTTTAACTTTTTTTCACTAGTGAAAAAAAAAGTTTTTTTTTCACTAGTGAAAAAAAGTAAAATAAGCACTGTTTTGTATAAGATTATGCAAATACTTTTACGTGTGTTAGTGGCCGAGGTTGTAAGGTATATAGCTTCTACCCAGATGACTCGGGTTCAATTCCGGGTAAGGAATTTTTTTTTATTATTTAATTGTGTAAATTTGTTTAAATATATTTAATTGTTAAATTATTGCAGTTTAATACATACAAAACTAGATATTATATTCAGTAATTTTTAATTTGATTTTTAATATGACAGATATATCAGTTCATGAATAAGGGTAAGTATTTTTATTTAAATGACTGATTGACATTTCAATTATTTTATAATTCAAGCATTTCGCGTTTCTACGCACCGGTATTATAAGGTGAGATTAATTTAGAAAATAAATATTTTGTTATCTAAAATATGTTTTAAATATAATATTTTTTTTCAGTAAAGCGTAAAAAAAAATCAGGCCTATACTTGTATTTCTTGTAAATAAATTCGGTTGTAGAAAAAATATTGTATGCAACTCGTGCGTAAATGTTCCTTTTTTGACTCATGTGATTGTCGCATTCGCCTGCGGCTCATGCGACAACATTCACATTCGTCAAAAAAGGTCACTTTACGCACTAGTTGCATAAATAACTATAATGATTACAGTAAGCCTTTCCATAAAATTTCTAGATTATGTTGTTTCAAATGTCGGTAAACAGATACAAATGACGAAGTAATTTAGATTCCGAATATATTTAAACGAAATTTAAGTCAAAATTTGTAATAAAATTATACTGACAGGTTTCAATTCAGACACATCCCATCCAAGATACTCTGCTACTGTCATCATTTGATTAACAATGCAATCCATTTCGATGGTATCTAAAACTCCATCTCCATTTGTGTCGTACAACCGGAACATAACTGAAAAAAAAAATAACAAAGAGTAATTTAGAGTAATGCAGTGAACGACTTATTAACGTATTTGACCTGAAATGTTTTTCCAGTAGGCTGAACTAGGTTCATTTTCCTAATTTCAAACTTCATTTCAGAAAAGGTTAAAGTCCAATGAAACACGTACTAACTCCTTGTTTTGCTATACTTGTATTTGAAAATCCCTTTATGTCTTGGTAGCAAAGTTACTTAAAAGAGACTGTTTTTTCAGTTTCAAGCTGTAAAACCTTCAAAGCAGCATGGTTATCAAAGGCAATAATACACATAGTTATATTGCTAATAACACCGATTGGAAGTGTCGAAGTGTTTCCCAGAGCTATTAAGACCATAATATTAGGAGCTGCAACCTCTACATCTAGTCTTTCTGGTGTTTTAGACCCATAAGTATAATAAATGAAGACTTCTTTTTTAAGCTATATATACGATTTCATTTAGCATTAACTGACACTTTAAATCGGAGATATAATGAGTATAAGCATATTTATAATACCTTACACCGATTCACAACATAAATGATTTGTTTTCATTTTCCTTTAAACTTGTTACAGCCATCTATTCATTGTCTTGTTTGCGGTAGTATAAAAAATATGACAAGTAAACAATGCATCCTTATATCAAAGTATAATGAAGTTTTATTTTAACAAGAAGCTTTTTTTGTTTCGTGTTAAATATATCTATTTTACTTACATTCTAATTTATCCTCCGGTCGACCCGCTTCCAGCAGTGACAGATAACAAACGATGTCTTTTAGGGATACCTTCACTTGGTTCACATCCAACATACTAGCCTTTCTTACAATATGTCGCATTTCTGAAACAGAGAATAAAACCCCAATAGTATAGTGTCAAAATAACTTTTATTAAAAGAATATCATGCATTGATCTAAAATAAACAAATTTAAGAATGTAGCTGTGAGTTTTTTTTTATAAATACCAAATAATTAATATACGTTTATAAGGAATCCTACCTATGGTAAACATGTTCCATTAACAGTAAATTTTTTCGCGGTAAGTTTCTTTTCTATCGAACCTTCATTATTTACTTAAATATTTTATTCATTAGTTTATTCATAAAATAATAATTTGTCTATAAAGCCATTATTTTATATTCAAATACTTTTACGATTAAAAAGTTTTTAATTTTAATATAATTGTATATTTTTGCATCTGAGTGAATTGAGAAAAATAATTAAAATCAGAAAAATCACTTTTGAGATTCTCATAATTATAAATTATAATATATTGAAATTTAGCTAATTTATTGTTGTCTCGACGTTTTATTAACTAAATTGTTCCTAGTGGTATAAAGCTTTCTTTAATAAGAATTTCTAAGAAAGGAAATTTTTATTTTTCCGTAAGTGAGATCCGATATTCGATAAAAGAGTTGAGACGGGAAAAATAGAACTATTCTATTCGATAACATACCTTCGAGTTTTCCGTTATTTACTAAGAGAGAATTATTGGACTTCTTGGACGAATTCCTTGATATCTGGCTATGGGACGGGGAAGAATCTGTGCTCTTTTTTCCGAGAACTTCGTGACAGGAATACGAAGTGTGCGTTACCGTCAACATCGGATGAACCGTCCCTGAAAAGAACCCATTATTACGTTATTTGAAATTATTAAAAACTTTATTATTCCAGAATAAATTAATATATAGTTGATATGTTTTACTGAATTTCCTATATATATATTGAAAAATATGACATGATAAAAAAATAACAATAGTTATTTATGAAACAGTTCGTGAAGTATGCTTTTTACGCACGCACGCGTAAGTGCACAAAAAACACTTCACACACAGTTTCATACAATATTTTATCTACGATAATAAAATAAAAAATTCGAAAAGAGGTTGACCTTAAAGGCCATCCTTGCAACTTCCCGCTAGTTTTAACCGTAAAGCTATGATAGTAACGTGACGTATTTTGACGTTTTTGACTTTTTTTAAAATGTTTAAAAAGCCATAACCTATTAACGCGTTATCCGATTTTGATGTTCAAAATGGCATTCGACGCAGTTTTTGAGACCTAAAAACGTTACTACGAGCACAAAATCGATTAGTCAAAAAATCTCTAAGTTATTGAAAAAAAAACACTTTTTTTTGAAATTTTTCGACAACGATATCTTACGAACGAATCAACCGATTTTAATTTGTAAAACGGCATTCGACGTGGTTTTTTAAACTTGAGAGCTGATTAGGTTATGAAATTGATCGATGCAATAGCCAAAAAGATATGCCCAAAAAACATCATTTTTACCAATTGTTTTTTTCGGTGATTTTGAAATTTCTCGAAATCTACCAGTTCGAATCGGTTTAAACTTACAGGGAATCTAAGTTAGATGGAACTCTTTGGAACGCTTTTTATTTCATTCCGATCGGTCAAGTCGTTCAAAAGTTATAAGAGGTTTACATACATCCACACACACATCCACACGTACATACAGACACCCTCGCAAAAATAGTAAGGGAAGGTTCTAAATACCTCAAAACGTTGATATCCGATGAAAACTCGATTTTCGAAAAACGGGGTTAAACCAGTAACTTCCCGATTTTAAAAAAATTTTTAATTTTTTTAGCGGGAGGTTAAAAATAATTACAAGAAAGCATTTTATTTTCAATTCATTTACAAGATACTAACAAAACTAATGTTCTCATAGCAACACCATGGCAACGTGAATGCTAAGGATATTTGATTATAAGAAGGTGTGTCAAAAACAGTGCGAAAAAGTAAATCCCATTTAAAATACATTGTTACTTCACGCACACTTTCAATCCTTCACGCACTGCTGTCTATAGCTTTATTCGGGTTCAAATAATTACCGTTCGAGAACTGCACTGAGTCTGCGCTGTTTACATGACTGTGTTCGGGTTGTCGTGAACTACTTTTGAACTGATATTGGATTTGAATTTCCATGTTCGAGTTTTTTTAAGTACCGTCTTAGGATGGTTCGCGAACGGTCAAATCAGTACCAGCTCGAGGGTAAGAATTGTTTTCTGATTAAAAAGCTGCGCTTGCGTGTTTTCAATATTTTCAGTTTTCGAGTGTTCATTTCTCTTCGCATGTCATTTATTTATGTTGATGTTTCGCTGTCATTTTGATATTTGATTGTGTATAATTTGTTGTTATTTATTGTATTATATTTTATTATATTTATTACCTGCTGTGAGTTCTATTGATTGCAAAGTAATAAAGTTTTTATACCTGAAAGTGGAGCTTATAATTTGTTTTGAATATTATTATTATATAGATATATTTTAAATACTTTTTTTTCCTTTGAATATTTTCATTTACCAAAAGGGTTTTATTTATTTATAATTATTTTGTTTTTATAGAGCATAATAGGGTTTCAACCCTCTGCTCTTCTATCTTATAATAATAATAATTTTACGAATTAAGTTTGCCAAAAGTTTTAATTTTAAAAAAATATTATACTTATATGCTTTTACATAATTCCTTTATTCATAAACAACAATTACTGGGTATTTCAATGGTATTTTTCTCTACAGATCAGTAAATGTGTATATTTACAATTAATAAAAAGTAAGAGGCTGTCGAAGTAATACGCAAAAAAAGAAGAAGAGATTTTGATGTTCGGGTTTATAGAAATACTAAACTACATTTGAACGGTTTTCGGATTTAACACACAGCGCATCTAGTTCTGCACAGTCAACATTCAATTCAAAAACAATTCTTGAACGGTCCGAAAAAACGAACCCGAATAAAGCTTATAATGACAGTTTTCACGAACTAAAAATTGATACATAATATACATAATATGAGGTAGAGTAGATAAAATCTGTTTTCTCATGGTGGATGGATAATATTGGATATCTGACCATAGTTTTCAATTATGATCAACTTTTCTTAATAACAATTGTCGCTATTTTCAGAAAAAGGTACTTTACTCTTGAGTAAATTTCATATTTTTTTAGAAAGTTTTTTATATTTTCGCCGTGTTCTGTGTCTCTGTGTCATTCCGTGGAATTTGTAATCGAATTTAAACTATTTCCCGACTACCTAGAGCTCTGAAATTTTCAGGATAGCTAAGAACTGGATGACAATGCATGTTTCAAGTGTGTTTAGGCATATACATAGATTTCGAAATTTATACCGAACTGATATTAAACATGATCTAAGTTGTGTATAGATAATATTATTTTGAAAGTTATTAAATAAATCGTTCGTAGCGTAGTTGGTTAGGCGGCGGATCAGTCCACTTGTGACAGTTCTGTTATGTTATCATAATGGGATCGATTACGCGACAGAGAAGTTTTTTTTTTGATGTGAAACATCTATAGCGGCACGTAAATCAGATTTCTCGCGTGGTGACGGTGACGTCATGACGTAAAAAACCTAACGCATCGATAATAATCGATAAGAGATGTACTGATATCTTATATGAAACTAATGTCATGTTTTGAGCGACGCGACGGTGGCGCGCCAACAATAGGGGGAAAAAGCTCATCGATTCAAAAATTTGGCGGGACAGGGTATGAATTGTTTCATAAAAACCTAACTCGATTCCGCCTACTATCTATTCTATATATCTAAAAATGTTTGTTTGTATAGGCAACATAATATACCTACATATTTTGCTGACCTGTAAAATTGACAGCTAGTCAATCAAAATTGATTGTTGGTGAATAGTTGTCATATAGTTGTCCGCGTAAAATTTGTGTATTTAGTTTTAAATATGAATAAACAAAGTGTTAATAAAGAAAGTGATGAAAAAATATGAATAAAAATGAGTGAGTACCTATATACATTGGGGTGTCCGTTATTTCCCAGATTTGGTTTTGTTCTCCAAACACCCATCAAATTTTTAGATTATGACCTAACAAAAATTATCAGACCTTAACCAGCCCTTAATATTCACATTAACCCGTGCCTAAATCATAATACATTTCCCATTTAAATACCGTTTAAAAGTTATTCAACGATAAAGTTGTATTCATAGTTAAATTCATCATTTTCCTATTTTTTATTTAGTATCGCTTTTTGTTTGTACTAAAATTGTGAAGTAACTACAATTATATTAATATAGTAACGTACTTCTATATAAATTTGTGTTTTAATAATTTCCTTTTTTAAGATTATTGAATTTAAGGCAATTAAATAAAAAGCTAAACGAAATCACTTTTTAAATTTATTCAATAAATAGTCATCGTTATCTGGAAAAAATCGTAATATTTTATTTTATCATTATGACATATTTAGTTCCTATCACAATCTGTTCTTTTCTGCATATTACTTTTACACAATAATGTCGATGTTTCACATCTGCCAGGCATCCCGTGACGGCTCACATTTTTTTTTTGTTCTTACATGTGAAAACAGTAATTATTATTTTAACTGGTAATAAAATAAACTGTTTTAGAAAGTTTTTAGATACAACTACCCTTGATTTTGTTAACAAGAAAACAATATTATATATATATATATATATTATAAAAAGTTCTTTTTGTAAATTGTGCTTATGACACATCTCGTATACGGTTTATAAAAATTGATATCTGATGGTTGTATTTTAGGTTTTAGACCATGCACAACTTTTTATAAAGAATAACTTTTTTTCATAAAACTAAAAATAAAAAAGTTTCCCATATAATGTCGACTTAATTGGATACCCTGTATATATATATATATATATATATATATATTTTAGGGTGTCCCAAAAAAATCAAAGTCAATTTTTTTTAACGCATACCCCCTAATATTTTTTGTTTTACCCCAAAACAGTTATAAAAAAGTGTGAGGTGTCAAGGGACACCCGGATGGAACGAAGTTCCTTTCGATTAATTAGTGAAGGAATTAGTAATTTGTAAACATAACAGAGTGTTTATACATACATAAGCATTTATTATTGTCTGTATAAAATCTCTACTTACCTAACAGTTCGTTTCTTTTAACAAAAGTGTCCATTTATACAATACCAGAGCTTTAAATAACACATCTTTTTAAAATTACTTTTTATAATTTAAAACAGAAATTAACAATTCAATACAAAAAATTTAAAATTAAAATATTTGACAGTGACTGACAGTTAAAGGTAATTTGACGTAGTCAAGTTACGAACTATTTTTAAAATGTTTATGAATTTATTAATTTATAAAAACAGGATGAAATAAAATATAATACTATTTTAGGTAATTATGTTTTTTTCTACAGTATTTTCTTTTCAATGTACATTTTCTTTTAATTTAAAATAGTGTCTTTTTAATTGTAATATATCTATCTATGAGAGAGAGGGAGAGAGTTATTTATTTTTTGGTCTGTGAGAGAGAGAAACATGCGTGTGTCGGTGCATTGTGTCGGTGCATAGTGTCGTGACAACTTTTGGTATGAATTTTTTTGGGCTAGCTCCTAGCGTCAGTCGTAACTGTTCGTAACGCGCGAAAGGGAACTTCGTTCCAAAAAATTTTAAGTACGGTAACCCGTGCCGAATTGCATTAATACATGTCAGTACTTGCTCTCTTAGACTGTTTGAGTTACTTGTTATTTATAGTAATAGAATACGCATTGTTTTCAATCATTCAACATGTCTGTGGAATTACGCAGTTCTAAAAGAGGTATATTACGGGTTCAAAACTTCCGTCTAATGGACAAGTACTAGCAGTTTTATTTTACAATCTCCGTGAAGTGAAATTAACTGTTAACGAAAGTGCCAATCTGACAATTCGCGAGTGTATTATCTATTGAGAAAAGGCGCGTATTCCTACTAAATCTGTGCCTAATTCTGTGAAGAAGCTTGTAAATCTGTATCAAGTGTGGAAACACTTGCAAAAAAATGCACAAAAGACAAAAGACGTATTTGAGCAGCGCCGTCAAGATTTTGTGAAAAATTTGGATAATTTGTTTGATATCGCACACGCCGATGCTCTTAAATTAATGAAAATAGATGAAGATAAAATCTTTTTACAGCGTCAAAGAAAGACCTGGTCATCACTCCTGCAACCATACATCGGACTTACTGATTTGTATGTCAAAGATTCCACCCATTTTATTTCAAAAAATTAAAGACTTAGTTCTTGAAGATAATGATATATTAGTAAGTTTTAATGCAGTATCTCTCTTTACAAAAGTGCCCCTAAGCGATGCAATGGAACATATATATAATAAGTTCCCAGAGGACATCTCCAATTTGTTTAAACATTGCCTCACCACCACTTATTTTTTATGGGACAATAAGATTTACGAACAGATCGAAGGAGTAGCAATGGGAAGCCCTCTCAGCTCGGTAATAGCAAATTTCTTTATGGAAAAGTTCGAACAACTGGCTTTGGACAGTGCCCCATACAAGCCAAAAGTTTGGTATAGATATGTAGATGACACATTTGTAATATGGAGCCATGGGCAAGATAAATTGCAAGAATTTCTGACATACATTAACAGCATCCATGAAAATATACATTTTACGATGGAAATCGAAGACAACACCAAGCTAGCGTTCCTTGATGTGTTATTATCACGAAAAGGAAGATCATTGAGCCACCAGTGTACAGAAAACCAACACATACGGATCGATATTTACATAGGGATTACAACCACCACCCATGTCAGAAATATGGAATCATCAAAACCTTAGCAGAAAGGGCAAGAAGGATTTGCGAACCTGAGGCACCAAACGCAGAGCTAACTCATATTCATGATGCTTTAAGGGCCAATGGTTATTCAGAACGGGAAATCAAAAGATCGATTGGACCAACAAATCGTAGACCCAAGGAAAATGAGCAAATCCAGCCAGTGACAAAAGCATTTCTGCCTTTTATTCCGGGAGTGACAGACAGAATTGGTCGATTGCTAAGAAAGAAAAAACTATTTTCAAACCAACGAAAAAATCAAAGAATGTCTTCGATCGGCAAAAGACAGAAGAGATCCACTGTCGTCTTCGGGAATTTACTGCATTCCCTGCACATGTGGAAGCGTGTACATAGGAACTACCAAACGCTCGATCAACACGAGGATTAAAGAGCACAAGGCCAATTGTCGTCTAGGGCAGACGGACAAATCCGCCGTAGCGGAACATACCCTCACTATGGACCATCGGATTAAGTTTAAGGAGACCCAAGTCCTCGCTACTACATCAGCATACCATTCCAGACTCTATAGAGAAGCCATAGAGATAGAGAAGCACCCGAACAACTTTAATAAAAAAGAGGAAGCAGTCAAGATTAACAATACATGGATCCCCATAATTAAGGGTGCGAAAACTCTACCCTTAACGAACAACACCGACCAGAACCGATTCGAATCGAAAGCAACTGAGGCACCGTCCACTTCCTTCCCGACGAATAAATACGGGCTCCGGCCACGCAGAGCTCAGTAGTTCGCAGACTGTCAACCAGGAAGCAACTTCTAAAGATGCCAACCGCTCGTGTTGGCGAAACGTCAAGTCAGCAAGACAATCGACACCGGCCTAACAGCCCAAAAACCATAGATACATTACCACATTTTAATATACCACCCACCATTATTCTATATATTTTAAAATTTTCTTTAATTTATAAATTTTAAAATGTCAAATCTTCATAAACAAACTGCAAACTGAATTTTTTCAATTGAGAGATACGATATTTGAATAAGAAATTAACATAAATTGCACAATTTACGTGATACATGACATTTTAATTCAATTATATGGCACGAAAAACAAATAAATACGCTACAAATTTATTATACACAAATGCATATTAGTGAAGCATATGCAGAGGGAAGTATTTTTATCTGTTCTAATAATTTATTAATAAAGTAAAAGTTTATTTTCATTTGATCGGCTATAGTTCAATAGATTTTTATTTTTAAACAACCTTCATTTTTCATTAATGATTATGACATGTGCGTTGAAAAATCTATTAATTTTTATTTGTAAATCCTTACATTTTTCATGTAAATTTTAAACAAAAAAATTCAAATACAGGTTATAATAATATTTCTGTTACAGTTACTTTTATAATTTAACCAAAAGCTTATATTTTAAAATTGATAACGACAATGTGCTTGTTGAAAATTTAAAATAAAATTACAAAAAAGTCCGTACACTGTATTATATATGTGATGTTTAGATTATACGAAGCCGGATTTCTCCACCCGAAAGCCACGAAAATTCTTTTTTTTTTTGAAGAAACCCTTAAAATTAATTAATTAATTAATTAATTAAAATAGAAAAAAAATTGAAAAGAGGTTGACCTTGCAACTTCCCGCTAATTTAAACCGCAAAGCTATAGTAAAGTGGCGTATTTTGACGTTTTTGAGCTTATTTTTGGAATTTTTAAAAAGCCATAACTTTTTAACACCTTATTCGATTTTGATGTTCAAGACGGCATTCGACGCGGTTTTTTAAGATCTAAAAATGTTATCCGAAGTGCAAAATCAGTATTCGTTTCTTAGTCTAACTAAGTAAATTAGTCAAAAAATCTCAAAAATTTAAAAAAAAAACAAATTTTTGAAATTTTTCGACAACGATAACTCACGAACGAATCAACCGATTTTAATTTTCAAAACGGCATTCGACGTGTTTTTTATAAGCTGAAGAGCTGATTAGGTTATTAAATTGATCGATATAATAGCCAAAAAGATATGCCCAAAAAACATCATTTTTACCATTTATTTTTTCGATTTTTTCGAAATTTCTCGAAATCTACTAGTTCGAATCGGTTGAAATCTAGATCCAGGAAATCTAAGTTAGATGGAACTCTTTAAAACGCTATTTAGTTCATTCCAATCGGTTAATCGGTTCAAAAGTTATAAGAGGTTTACATACATCCACACACACACATACATACAGACACCCTCGTAAAAATAGTCAGGGGAGGCTCCAAAGACCTCAAAACGTTAAGATCCGATGAAAACTCAATTTTCGAAAAACGGGGTAAAACCAATAACTTCCCGATTTAAAAAAAAAAATATTTTTTTTTAGCGGGAAGTTAAAAATAGTATAAGCTGTAAACAATCCTAGACCAACATTAACAGTATTTATTTTTTTAAAATCGGCCAGAAATTAGTACTTTCCGGTTTATTTTTAGGTCAGAAAATCTCATTTTGTCGGAAAAGGCGAGAAAATAAAAATGAGTCCGGTAAAAGCTTTTACCGGACTATCATCACAACTTTCTATTACAATTTTCTGACCCGGTCCGACAAAATAAGATTTTCTGACCCAAAAATAAACTGGAAATTACTAAATTCTGGCCGGTTTAAAAAAAATATTGTATGTAATACGTAACAAAAGGACTTTTATTGGACTTGCAGGCTTGCAGGACTCGCCTGGGGCTCGCCCTGCAATTGCCCACTCGTCCAGTAAAAGACTACTTTCGGGACTCGTTACGTAAACTACTATTGTTAACATTATTTTATAAAAAAATGCATAAAGGAAATTACATGTTTAAATCGTGTGAAGACAAAAAGAGAATTAACTACTTGATTGCAGTTTCCTGCTAATCAATTGTCATTTTAGTAAAACGTTTATCAAATAGATGTCAAAGATAATAATAGTATACCTAATACTATTATGACGTTTTACAGAGTCTTTGAAAATCAAAGAACATATAGACCGTTTACTAAGAACCAACAACTACTTCCCTGGCTATATGCCACGACGGACATTGAATTACAGTTCAAAGTTAAACGGGGTTAGTATATCTGAAAGATAGAACTAACCATTTTAGTTTGCAATTCGAAAGGATATCACTTGTAGACCGGTTTCGACGTATTGCGACTCATCAGTACAAGGAAGATATCCATCCAGAAGCTTTAAGAGCAACTTGATTGGAGATATGTCTGAAATCACACAAATACATTATCTTTAGAAAAGAAAATGTTAAAAGTGCGATAATAGCGACATCTCCATAACTAATTGCAAACTGAAATTCTATTTGACAGAAAACCTCTCGGCTTTGTAGGGTTAACTACTTGATTGCAATATGTCGAAACCGGTCTACAAGTGATATCCTTTCGAATTGCAAACTAAAATGGTTAGTTCTATCTTTCAGATATACTAACCCCGTTTAACTTTGAACTGTAATTCAATGTCCGTCGTGGCATATAGCCAGGGAAGTAGTTGTTGGTTCTTAGTAAACGGTCTATATGTTCTTTGATTTTCAAAGACTCTAAAACGTCATAATAGTATTAGGTATACTATTATTATCTTTGACATCTATTTTACAAAAAGAGAAGTTTTAGTTTGGGTTGGGTACAAAGCTGGCACATATGTTTCGGAGTCTTACACTACCTGGATAGGAAAGAACTTCGTTCCAGGTGTTCATAAAATATTTCCCCTCTTGGTGCCTCCTGATTTGAAGTAATTTCGAAAGATACATAAAAACGGCAAAGAAATAGGGATACATTGTTTCAGAACTCTTAAAAGGCCGAAAAGAATTAGAGGATATCAATTTCTTATTAAATAGCCTCTTAATTTCGGATCAGTAATTTACCAAAACAGGCATTACTAGTGGTGCTTACCAAGAAGAAGAGAAGAATACATTGGACAATTTGAAATCATTTTTTATGACCATAAACCAACTACATACTGAGTTAAAATTAAATTTGTAGATTTTGTAGGTACTTAGCACACTTTCCCTTCAATCCGAAAATCTTGAATGCTAACACTCCGATTGGAACTTGAACCATGAACTGGACACAATTTCTAAATAAACTTGTAATTGAACTTACCAGTTTTCCCTCTTGTAGAACAATCACTGTCTGATCTGTGATGGCCCAATAATTTTTCACTAATTCCATGAATTTTTTCCACCAACATTTCTCCATAAGTTGCTGGTTTGTCTTCATTGTGCCTCTGTGAATCCCCTATCGAGTTTACGTTTGGTGTAGAACCTGAAAATGAAATTACAATAAACAAAAAAGCACTGTCATTCAGGGATCATAAAATCTTCTGTTCGTATTTTTTATTGCTTTATATTACCAACGGTTTATTGCCATATTATAATAATAATTTGTTTTCGTTTCATTTCATTGCATTGTACTTATTTTACATTCTTGGTATATGGTTCCATTAGTTCCTTTACTGCATGTTCTTCTTTAGTTTGTCCTTTTTCTAATTACTTTTTAAGTTTTATGAGGTTTTTCAAGTATACTGAACTAAATTTTTCATTAACAACATAATAATTCGGGACTACGTCTTAATGTTGGTTTAGCCTTTTTTTTTCGTATTTCCTCGGTACATATTTTTACTTTTCTATTAAATTGTTTATCTACAATGAATATTATCCATAGCCCCCCCTTTAAAGTAAAATACCTTTATATTGATTTTTCCTATACATACGTGACTAAAATCACTAGTAATAGCTAGTAAATTATTAATATCTAAAAATGTTCATTTACATTCATTAAAGCTTTATTTAATGTTGACACAAATCTGTACTTACCATTCAGATTCCTTAACAAGAAACAAGCCTCATTAATAAAATAAAGACTTAATTTGCCCTACAGTATCGAATCCCGGTAAAATTCAGTTAACAAAGTAAACGGTTATACATAATTTAATTTTCTCCCAACCATCACCCTCCAAACTGAACTTTCCTGGTTAGGTGTTCATACGTAATGGATTGAATAAATGAACGATGAATAATCTGCATAAAATCTGTATATTACAAGCCCTAAGCGACTATCTACTTGCATGTTATGTTATAGATAATGTGGAAAAGCTTTCGTAATTTTGTAATACATGCTTCAACTTTTCAGTACAGAAAAAAAAATAATGATTGTAAAATCGTGATAGCGTATAAACTAATTTGAATGTTTTTAGCAAATTTTTAGTATTATTTCGTTTATAAAGTTAAGGAATCGTTAAATCTTGTTATTATTCTTATAATTTTTAAATTTCCTACAACATTGGTCAGGATCCTCAAAAGTGCTTTATTTTATCAATTAATGTTAAATTGACAGAAGAAAAATCTATAACATATGCATTGGTATGGATTTTTTCCTGGGGGACACATTGTTCGGTGACTTTCTAGAAAGTGAAACCTCATTGAGGAACTCGGTTGCTAGTTTTTGTTAGATAGTTTTTTATTTGTATTGTCATAGGATTTATTATTATAAGATTGTCATTAATTATTAAAATACAATATCAGATAAATGTAAAAAATATAATGGGATTAAAATATAGGAAATGAAATTAAAAAATTCGAAAAGAGGTTGACCTTAAAGGCCATCCTTGCAACTTCCCGCTAGTTTTAACCGTAAAGCTATGATAGTATTTTGACGTTTTTTACTTTTTTTGAAATGTTTAAGAAGCCATAACTTATTAACGCGTTATCCGATTTTGATGTTCAAAATGGCATTCGACGAAGTTTATTGAGACCTAAAAACGTTACTAGAAGCACAAAATCGATTAGTCAAAAAATCTCTAAGTTATTGAAAAAAAAAAAACACTTTTTGAAATTTTTCGACAACGATATCTCACGAACGAATCAACCGATTTTAATTTGCAAAACGGCATTTGACGTGGTTTTTTAAGCTTGAGAGCTGATTAGGTTATGAAATTGATCGATGTAATGGCCAAAAAGATATGCCCAAAAAACATCATTTTTACCAATTGTTTTTTTCGGTTATGTTAAAATCTCTCGAAATCTACCGGTTCGAATCGGTTTAAACTTACAGGGAATCTAAGTTAGATGGAACTTTTGGAACACTTTTTATTTCATTCCGATCGGTCAACCTGTTCAAAAGTTATAAGAGGTTTACATACATCCACACACACATCCACACGTACATACAGACACCCTCGCAAAAATAGTAAGGGGAGGTTCCAAATACCTCAAAACGTTGAGATCCGATGTAAACTCGATTTTCGAAAAACGGGGTGATACCAATAACTTCCCGATTTTAAAATTTTTTTTAATTTTTTTAGCGGGAAGTTAAAAAAAATATGTTAAAATTAAAAAAAAAAATTATCAAAAGAAAAAAAATAGAACAAGAAATCAGAATTAGAAAGTAAAAAATCAGAGAGAAGGAGTTAATATAAAAGAGCAAACAGAAGGCTGATTATTGGAAAATAAAAGGATTTTAAAAATTTTGAGAGTTTAAGAGATTTTAGTTTCCTTTTAAAGTTTATTTCGTCATTACTATTCTGAGTGGACCTTAGATAGAACCGTTTTTAACACGCTATACAGTTTGTTTGCAAGTGAGAGCCCCAAATGTGGTGTACAGAATTCTTAGTTAATCTCCAGATTGTCTTAAAATGCAATTACCTTTTTTTCGTTTTCCTTTTTAAATTTAACTTTCTGGTTAATTGCATAATCTTTAAAAATCGTTACTACCTCCTTCACTTTTCCTAAAAACTATCAAATATTCTTTTTAGAAACCCACGCTTTTAAACAGCCAGTGTTAAGCTCTACGATGAGATTCTTTTTTCAATAAATTGAGATATTAAAAAAAGTTGCCAGCAATATATTTATTTATTTTAGTTATATTACTTGAAGATAACATTATATCCAAAAAAAAATGTAAGCCGTCACGGGACGCCTGGTAGATGTGAAACATCGACATTATTGTGTAAAAGTAATATACAGAAAAGAACAGATTGAGATAGGAACTAAATATGTCATAATGATAAAATAAAATATTACGATTTTTTCCAGATAACGATGACTATTTATTGAATAAATTTAAAAAGTGATTTCGTTTAGCTTTTTATTTAATTGCCTTAAATTCAATAATCTTAAAAAAGGAAATTATTAAAACACAAATTTATATAGAAGTACGTTACTATATTAATATAATTGTAGTTACTTCATAATTTTAGTACAAACAAAAAGCGATACTAAATAAAAAATAGGAAAATGATGAATGTAACTATGAATACAACTTTATCGTTGAATAACTTTTAAACGGTATTTAAATGGGAAATGTATTATGATTTAGGCACGGGTTAATGTGAATATTAAGGGCTGGTTAAGGTCTGATAATTTTTGTTAGGTCATAATCTAAAAATTTTATGGGTGTTTGGAGAACAAAACCAAATCTGGGAAATAACGGACACCCCAATGTATATAGGTACTCACTCATTTTTATTCATATTTTTTCATCACTTTCTTTATTAACACTTTGTTTATTCATATTTAAAACTAAATACACAAATTTTACGCGGACAAGTATATGACAATTATTCACCAACAATCTATTTTGATTGACTAGCTGTCAATTTTACAGGTCAGCAAAATATGTAGGTATATTATGTTGCCTATACAAACAATCATTATATATATATATATATATATATATATATATATATATATATATATATATATATATATATATATATATATATATATAGAATAGATAGTAGGCGGAATCGAGTTAGGTTTTTATGAAACAATTCATACCCTGTCCCGCCAAATTTTTGAATCGATGAGCTTCTTCCCCCTATTGTTGGCGCGCCACCGTCGCGTCGCTCAAAACATGACACCAATTTCATATAAGATATCAGTACATCTCTTATCGATTATTATCGATGCCTTAGGTTTTTTACGTCATGACGTCACCGTCGCCACACGAGAAATCTGATTCACGTACGGCTATAGATGTTTCACATCAAAAATTTGGCAAAAAAAAAGAAAATTGTAGCATTTCCATACTTATGTGATCTATTATAGGACAGCGAAGTTTATTTCCGTAATTTCGTTTCATGTCGCATTGTTTCATCGTGCACTTCCGTTTACTGTAGAAAACAACTTCTATGCACCGAGATTAGATCTAGTCTTATAACGTAACTACTTTTTAGTTGGATGTTTGAAAAAATATCCTGTAATTTAAAATTCTTACCAATTGTTTTTAAAACAGTTAATTGCCGCGTATTTAACTTTGTAACCTAGAAATAATCACAAATTATAAAAAAAACTTTTTATAGTAGAAAGTTTTTTTTTGGTGATTTATAAGCCATATTACTATTATTTAATTATTTTAAATTATTACTAAGTGCAACCTGTCCCTTGGCAAATAGCGCTTTACCGAGATAGATTACGGCATAGTCCACAGTACAGTCTAAAAAACTTTATAAAAATTTTCTAAATTAGTTTATTTTATTAACAGTTATAAAATAATAATTACTGTTTTCATATGCAGAACAAAAAAAAAATAGAAAAAAAAACTTCTCTCTCGCGTAATCGATCCCATTATGATAACATAACAGAACTGTCACAACTGGACTGATCCGCCGCTTAACCAACTACGCTACGAACGATTTACTTAACAACTTTCAAAATAATATTATCTATGCACAACCTAGATCATGTTTAATATCAATTCGGTATAAATTTCGAAATCTATCTATATGCCTAAACACACTTGAAACATGCATTGTCATCCAGTTGTTAGCTATCCTGAAAATTTCAGAGCTCTAGGTAGTCGGGAAATAGGTTTAAATTCGATTACAAATTCCACGGAATGACACAGAGACAAAGAACACGGCGAAAATATAAAAAACTTTCTAAAAAAATAAAAAATTATGTCCGTTATTCAGTTATTGAAATTTCTTATCTTATCGTATATGATTTGAAACTATCTCGAAGGTTGTAGAAGTGTTTCGATTTGCTTTCTATTTAAGAAGGTGTATTTGATTGGTGCATTTTGAAGATAAAAGTCACGTTACTCCGTTTTGGAATGATGTGTTAACAAAAGGCAACTTAATCTTGTTCGTTTTTCGTTCTGTCTTCGTTCACTTTCAGGTAATTCTCGACTCTTTCTTTTATATTAAGTCTTTAAACGTTTTACATTCTTTAAAAAAAGTTAGATAGCACCCTGATGTCCCTGATTCAATTATATTATATTTCATCCAGTTATTGTGTTCTGTGCACAGCTGGAGATTCACAACTCGCTCTCCTTCAAAATCCTATGTGTCTATTCGCATTTTGTTTATCTAACTTTGCCCTTAATATCGACCGAACTTTCAAACATCCAAGATTTTTAGTTACAAATTTATTAAAACAATAGTAACGGTATTTTACGTTGAACACTAATTTCCCATTAATAAACGCATTCAGAGCTTCATCAAACTTATTTAAAACAATCCTACTACCTCGCATGTCGTTGTCACATGTTTCGTTTTGTTGTTATTATAAAGACCTAAATCCACTAGTGTATTAATTCAAAAAGGAAGCCAGCAAATTCCCTCGTTTTCTCACTCACAATTTCCGTTTCGCTTTCTGACTGAACTACCAACCAATCGGCAAACACCCACTCAACTATCTGTGAAAACAGCAGCTAAATTGCTTAATTATCAACTACCTACTACGATATTGACGAAAACGTCGCGTCGCAAAGGTGAATAAGGCCTCTTTCTCGAGTTAATTTTGTTAGAAAATCGTTTCAGTTCACCTACACTGTTTCCATTTTCTTGGGAATGACTTTAGTTTGATGAAAGGTTTCATACATATAGGTACCTACGAATATACGTTGTTTTCTGTATTTATCTTTTTGTGGTATCACTCATAATTTCTTTTGAAAATATCTCTGATATAAATGCGAACTGAAAATTTTTGTGTCGCGTCACGAACATTTGCGTGAGTTTCGAAGTTAAATAACTTTTTCAATTTATCTTGTATTCTTCTTCGCACTTAAAAAAGTGATTTACTTTACGTTCAACATTACTAAGAAGTTTAAACAATTTTTCACACGGTTAATCAACATTATACAAAATGAAAAAAGATAGGACTGCCATTCGAAATGTATGTCTAAACGGCATGCAAAGTGATGGTTTTCATTTTTTTTTAATTTATAACCATAAATTACATCTATTTAGAATTAAAACAACAGTATGTTAAATGAAAAATCACTTAAAGTAATTCTTCATATTTAGACGATTATTTTATCAACTACTTCCCGTAATCTGATAATAGAATATAAACTATAGATTGTAGATATTTTTTAAAAAATAGTTTATTGAATTACCTAATGTCAGGAGATCGGGCAGGCCATCCAATAGAACACGAATTACAAAATGTTCTATCTATCTAAGAAAAGTCAAACTTAGCGAAAGTTGATGCCCCGTCTTGCTGAGACCCAATATTATGAAGAAATTGTCTCATTTTCTTTCAACGATGATCGAGAATTTTTTTGTATATCTACCAAATTTCATTTGGTTGGTTATATACTTTTGCCTACCACTGCATCTTATCTCTAAACAATATATAACCAATACGCTTTTCGACTATTTGCATTCTTTGTATGTTTACTGGAAATGTCTTGTACACTTAAAATCGTTTTCACGCATTGTAACCATTTTTCAACAGATATATTGTAGACATAATGCAGTAAAACGTTTTCTTACATATTTTATTCATTATTTTCTGCAGAGGGCCGGATCTACTTTTATGTATACCTACATATTTTCATTTGTTTTTTAAATATTTATAAGAAAACCTTCTCATGAAAATCTGGTTGGCAAAATCTCGCTTCATTGCTCTAAACTTTGAGCCAACTATGAATTTAAAGTAGAAAACTCAGGCCAGGTCCGTTGAAGAACACGATATGGACTGTGAACAATATGTTTAAAATATTGTATTTTTATTTTACAAATTTTTTAAATAAATTTTGTAGGTGACTATAGTAAAGTCAAATTTGATATAAATTGATATAAATGATATACATTTTTAAAGTAAAACTTCTTTAGGCGCGACTAGGAGTAACTTAGTAATTCTAACGGACGTGACGTCATTCTAATGTACCGCGTACCGGAAACAAAACCTGATACAAAATACCTAACACGATTCCGCCTACTAATTATATTAAATAAAATTAAATCTGTAATTGTATGAATTGACAGCTTGTCAACCAAAATACATTGGTGGTAAATAGTTTAAATTTGTGTATAAAGTGTTTGTTTTAAATATGAATAAACAAAGTGGATTTATTAATGAAGAAAGTGATGAAAAAATATTGAATGAAAATGAGTGAGTACCTACTCTATATGCATACATTTTATTTTTGGTGTGTAATTACACTATTTATACCTAATTATTTATACCTATTATTTATACCTAGCTATTTTCGTTTTATAGACTTAAAGAGCTAAAAAGAAAAAGAAATTGTGAACGTCAAAGGGCATATTATCAGTGCCAGAAAGATTTGAAGGAAAATGAAAATGAAAAAAAGACGAGACAGCGACATTCATTATGATTTGATTAAGTAAGTTTATATAACATACATACATATTATGATAGTAAATAAGTGTTTATAGGGAAGCTTTACGTTAAGTAAAGAAGCATGTTGCACGTTTTTGTTCATAAAATAATAATATTCGAAATGTTTTAACACTTGCTTATACTTATTTTAGGTTTGGTTAGGTAGCCATAAAGGCCATAAAACCACTAGTCAGGATGGCTGATCTTTTACCAGCAATAACAGATCCTTCGTAGAACTGAAGAAAACAAACTCAACTCAGGATTTTAAATTTTATGGAATATGCTATAAAATGCTACAAAATGAAATGGTTATCTAACAATCAAAGGCTATTGTGTTGTGTTGTATTACAATAAGGTAGATACAGCTACAAAATCACACATTCTAAACGTAATGTGTGTATATTTTTAATATTGTTTACCTATTATTGAAGCAAAACTTCTTTAGGCGCGACTAGGGGTAACTCTAACGTTAGATTCTAACGGAAGATTCTGATGGAAGTAACTGTGTAATTTCAGCTATGGGAGGAGCTTAAATTTTCGAAATTTATTTATGAAATTTTTAAACGGTTTCAAATACATTAATGGTATTTAGAGAGTAAAATCTATGTTTCACATTTTAGTTATCATAAACCTATTATTTCATATATAAAAAAAATATCTAATGATAACTTTCAAATTCCTATTTCTAATGAATAATATAAATATAACATCTCATTTTTTTGTAAAGTATATAGGCAATAAATATGATTGAATTGTAATTAAATATTTATTTTCCGATACGTACGTCAACAAGTTTTACTTCAATCGCGCGTAAAGGTTACACGCACACTCTTTTTTTTTGTACGTCTGTCTATCTATCTATATGTTTGTGTGCGCATCACATGAAAACTACTGAACCGATTCGAATGCGGTTTTCACAGATGTATTTGTCTTAACATCTGGTGTATAAAAATTTCTCCTCCCACCCCTTTAACGGGGTGAGGGGACAAATTTTTATACAACAATTAACACGCCACGCGAACGACGTCGCAGGTACACCTAGTATAAAATAATATAATATTTGTTTCCTTCTTGCTTTCATACTAATGCCAGGATTTTTTAAAATCCTTTCCTGCTCCAGGTAGAAATATACATAAGTCGGAAATCCGTATCATAGCTACATACACATATTTGAAATTTCCATTGAAAATCCGCAAAGTTGAAATGCTGTGGCATGAATAGTAAAATAAAATTTGATATGATGGAAAATATGAATATACCTTAAATCTCGTTTTCATTAGTCAAATAATTCAAGTTTAACTTCTTTGATATGTAACTGTTGTTAATTACTCATAGAACTGGAAAACTAAATTGTCAATTGTCGTTTTACGTATTTTCCACTTATTATTATTTATATATCTTACTGTTTAAACCTTCCCTAACTTCCACAAATAATTCAAAACGAAAATCAGTCACATCGGTCCAGTAGTTTTTGAGTTTTAGCACGACTAACGAACAGCAATTTATTTTTATTTATCTATACTAATATTATAAAGAGGAAAGGTTTGATTTTTTGTTTGTTTGTTTGTTTGTTTGAAATGAATAGGCTCCGAAACTGCTGGACCGATTTTAAAAATTCTTTCACCGTTGGCAAGCTACACTATTCCCGCTTTACATAGGCTATGTTTCATTTTGAAAAAAAAATAGGGATCCTTACTAAAATGCCATTAATGTAACCAAAAATGACTTTAAAATCCTTACATCGCGTTCGCTGAGAATAATATTGATTATAGAATAAAATAATGTACTACGATTTTGAAGAATATATAGGGGGAAGTCCCGTAACGCCGGACGGCACCTAGCGCCGGACACTCGTACTATTCAAGCGAGATAAAGCAGTTCGATTCAAAATACAAGTGAAAGGGGCGAGGGGGGCACACAGGTACAGGATCACGCGCCGCGCCTCGCCAGTGAGCACACTGCCGCGGGTGGAGTAACCGTTTGCTGTTTTAGGCGCGAAATCACAGCGTCACCTAAATATCAATGTAAGTAATTCTAGTATATTTATGCATTTACATTTGAGTGGTATTCAAAGATAAAAGCAGTACTCGATTGTTATCCGTAAAATGGTAGAATATTATTAGATCTTTTAAACAATTTTAGTAGGTACCACCTAATGAACGAAAATGTGTGTCCCTTAGCACCGGACACTAAGAAGAAGACACTGACGAAGACTGGATCCAGTGCTCATCCTGTCGTGGGTGGGTACATGAAGCATGTGCAGACATTCCAGAGTGTGGAGATGGCTACATATGTGATCGATGCAGGTTATTTTGAAATGTCCGGTGTTAGGGGTATGGTACAAATATTCGTCCGGTACTAGGTGCCACTTTTTAAAATTATAATTTTTGTTACCAAAGTTTGATTGATAGTATTAATTATTTTTTAGCAGAGGTTGCATTTTTGTTAATTTAATTTGATTTCTAACTTTGTTATCTAATATAAGTCATAATTTAATAAACATTCCTAAAATATTTTTTGTTTTATTTATAAATAACCTTAGGTGTCCGCCACTAGGGGACTTCCCCCTAAATATCTACAAAAAATGCCGCGACAGCATATGTCTAACTGTTATAGTTACGTCACAATAACTATTTTTGAAGTTATACTTCTATTTATGCACTGGATTTGTGTGGGGTTAAATGGCAAAAATCATTACATATGTAATGGTGTAAGTAAGAGAGAGACAGAAACACATATAAGGTATCAGTACATTGAAAAGAGATAGATATACAAAAAACAGAATCTGAGCTAATGTTTTGGAATATCATAGTGACGTATTACATTGTGTTTGACAGATTATTTTATAATTCTGTCACGTAAGTAAACAAATAAAATTTAGTATTTTATATTAATAATATTAATCATAATATTTAGTAATGAGTATTGTATTGTAGTCCATACTACCGTCACATGGTTGCTTTATATTTTGCACAATGGGGTTTTGTAAACACTTTTTTTGTACATTGATCGTTTTACTGTTTAGGTTTCGTGTTTGAAGTATGGACACACATCAACTGGTCTTATTTTTCTAAGTATTTATTTAATTGAATACAGTTAATATTTTTAAAAACATTATTGAAGTTATACTTTTATTCATGCACTCGATTTGTGTGGGGTTAAATGGGAAAAATCATTACATATGTAACGGTGTGAGTAAGAGAGAGACAGAAACATATATAAGGTATAGTGGTCGGTAAAAACAAAGATGAAATATTTACCACATGTTTAGTCATAACTATAAGTCCTTTAAATACCGTTTAAACATTCAGTACATTAAAAAGAGATAGATATACAAAAAACAGTCTGAGCTAATGTTTTTGGATAGCATAGTGACGTATTACATTGTGTTTGACAGATTATTTTATATTTCTGTCACGTAAGTAAACATATAAAGTTTAGTATTTTATATTAATAATATTAATAATAATATTCAGTAATGAGTATTGTATTGTAGTCCATACTACAATCACATGGTTGCATTATATCCTGCACTATGCTTTTGAGGTTGTTGGCTACATAAACAGAGTTTTTAAGAATAGTCGTAAAGTGCATTCCGAACAGACAGTAGATAGAAAAATTACAACTTGGTAAGTATTCCAAATGGGTTCAATTTATGTACTCAGGGTTTTTGGGGTCGCTGAACACGAATATCATGATGTCGAAAGTCTCCGCGGCACTTGGTGCCTAGAGTATTTACCTCTACTCCTGGTATTTTATGTAAATTCTGTACAAAATTACACTTGGAACCCGGCTGTTTTTTGGGTCGCTGAATACGAATATGATAGTGGCGATGGTGTCCGAAACACCTGGTACTTAAGACGGACCTCGTCTCCAGGAAATGTTATGCAAATTTGATGCAAAATGAGTGTGTACTCGGTACTAGGAGGTTTTTGAGGTCGTTGAACACGAATATCATATAATGATTTTGCTAAATCATTCGCATAAAAATTTATGAATTCGGGCGCGTGGATAGAAGTATAACGTCTGCCGGCAGTCCCACTGACTGCCACACATTTTTGATGTGAAACATCTATAGCGGCACGTAAATCAGATTTCTCGCGTGGTGACGGTGACGTCATGACGTAAAAAACCTAACGCATCGATAATAATCGATAAGAGATGTACTGATATCTTATATGAAATTGGTGTCATGTTTTGAGCGACGCGACGGTAGCGCGCCAACAATAGGGGGAAGAAGCTCATCGATTCAAAAATTTGGCGGGACAGGGTATGAATTGTTTCATATAGAAATACACTTTTAAAGCTCATATTTTAATTTTTAATACTTTTACTGATGTGTAAAAATATTAAAAATTGAAATATAGACTTAAAAGTGCATATTATCTTATAAAATTTAGGTAAATAAATATAAAAACTAAACAAGTTAAAATGGTTTCATGGGACACAAGATAGGAACTATGTTCCTTCGGCTAATAAAGAATCGACACATAACACTACTCGCTTGTGTATACGACTGTAACGCCTGCGTCTCATTTAATCTTGGCGTTAAGAAAAAAGCTTCTTTAAAATTCAAGGTAAGCTTTAAAGAGTAATGTATACATTTATTTCTTCTCACCTTTCCTAACTACTTTCAACTATCAAGATTTTTAAAAATTATATCTCATATTACTTTAACAAAAAAAGGTAAAAGTTAAGATATATACAAAAAAAAAATTGCATCGGCTGGGAATCGAACCCGAGCCTCCCGCGTGGCAGGCGAGCATTCTACGTCTCGTTACGGGTTTTTCGTTACGGTTTTTACTATTACATTTTTTTCAGTTCAGTCACACCGCAAAATCCCTATCTTCTCCAAGCCTACCGTAAGGAACATAGTTCCAATTGTTCCAATAATAAACAAATTTTACTTTTTAATAAAAGAATTTTTACATTTTCAAAATTTTTCAAAAATTTGAAAATCATGATAATAAGTTTTTAAATTTTTCAATGGTTACTTTAATCGCGCGTAAAGGTTACACGCACACTCTTTTTTTTATTGAATACTGCATATACTTTTACAAAATAATGTTGATGTTTCACATCTGCCAGGCGTCCCGTGACGGCTCAGATTTTTTTTTTAATTTTTTAAAAGTTTTTATTTTGGTATTATTCCTTATCAAAATAACTTATTTCATAATCACGACAGATATCACGAATTTAGCATGTGCAATGGGACGAGGCTACTCATAAAGGAATTAAAGGACAATTAAGTTGTAGCAACCATTATAATATAACTGAACCACCAGCTGGTCAACTAGCTCATACACTGAGGATACCGATGATCCCAACTGATCTACCAAATCCATTTAAACCGCTTCAATTTCCTATCAAAATATCTTTCGCTTTTACTAATAATAAGTCTCAAGGTCAAACCTTCCAATTAGTAGGGATCGGTTTTCCTCATGGCCAACCGCCTAAGGCGGGTCGGAGTACCTGAAAATCAATTTATTTTGCTGCCAGAAAATAAAACAACATGTAATATCGTTTACAGGGAAGCGTTGACCCAAGAAATTTAATGGCTTTTTTTATTTTTCTTTAATCCCCGTGCAAAGCCGGGGTGGGCTGCTAGTATAGAATATTTTATACATTAATAATCTGTGTTTATAATTAGACAAGGATTTTTAATAAAATAAAAACTTCTAAGTATTTACTGAATAAAATTCGATGTTATTTCTAAAATTTAATTATTTGGCCTCAGTAATTCGTTTTGCGTACGAAAGTGACAAATAATACTTAAAAATTGACTATGTAAATACAAGAAAAGCCCATTTCCTGTGATCCAATTTTCAGTGTGTCCCAAAGGTTTCCTGCTTTTATTTGAGAGCGGAATTCAGATGCTTCTCGATAAAAAAAAGAGTGTGCGTGTAACCTTTACGCGCGATTGAAGTAAAACTTGTTGACGTACGTATCGGAAAATAAATATTTAATTACAATTCAATCATATTTATTGCCTATATACCTTACAAAAAATGAGATGTTATATTTATATTAGAAATTTGAAAATTATCATTATTTTTTATATATGAAATAATAGGTTTATGAAAACTAAAATGTGAAACATAGATTTTACTCTCTAAATAACATTAATGTATTTGAAACCGTTTGAAAATTTTGAAAATTTAAGCTCCTCCCATAGCTGAAATCACACCGTTACTTCCATCAGAATCTTCCGTTAGAATCTAACGTTAGAGTTACCCCTAGTCGCGCCTAAAGAAGTTTTGCTTTATTAATAGGTAAACACTATTAAAAATATACACATATTACGTTTAGAATGTGTGATTTTGTAGCTGTATCTACCTTATTGTAATACAACACAACACAAGAGCCTTCGATAGTTAGATAACCATTTCATTTTGTAGCATTTTATAGCATATTCCATAAAATTTAAAATCCTGAGTTGAGTTTGTTTTCTTCAGTCCTACGAAGGATCTGTTATTGCTGGTAAAAGATCAGCCATCCTGACTAGTGATTTTATGGCCTTTATGGCTACCTAACCAAACCTAAAATAAGTATAAGCAAGTGTTAAAACATGTCGAATATTATTATTTTATGAACAAAAACGTGCAACATGCTTCTTTACTATCGTAATATGTATGTATGTATATAAACTTACTTAATCAAATCATAATAAATGTCGCTGTCTCGTCTTTTTTCATTTTTCTTCAAATCTTTCTGGCGCTTATAATATGCCTTTTGACGTTCACAATTTCTTTTTCTTTTTAGCTCTTAGCTCTTTAAACCTATAAAACGAAAATAGCTAGGTATAAATAATAGGTATAAATAATTAGGAATAAATAGTGTAATTACACACCAAAAATAAAATGTATGCATACAGAGTAGGTACTCACTGTTTTCATTCAATATTTTTTCATCACTTTCTTCATTAATAAATCCACTTTGTTTATTCATATTTAATACAAACACTTTATACACAAATTTAAATTATTTACGCAATGTATTTTGGTTGACAAGATAACAAGCTGTCAATTCATACAATTACAGATTTAATTTCATTTAATATAGTAGGCAGAATCGCATGAGCGCAGCCAGGATTATTTTCAGGGAGGTGCATCTGCATCTACACACTATTATGATCTAATATATATAGAATGTAGAATGATTTGGACAACAACCGCGACGCCTTTAGTTTTTATTCAAACAATAATTTAATAAAAAAATTAAAAAAATATATAATTTTCTGGTAAATTCAGGTATTTTCTTTCATAGCAGGGGGGTGCAAGCGCACCCTCTTGCACCCTGCTGCCGGCGCCCATGCAAAATCGTGTCAGTATTAGGTTTTGTTTCCGGTTTCTGTTATTAGAATGACGTCACGTCCGTTAGAATAACTTTTTTACTCCTAGTGTCGCTAAAGAAGTTTTACTTCAAAAAGCCTGCTTTAGAATTCCGGTAAACACCAATTTTTTTTCTCAACATTTCATTGAAACCGCTAATTTTTTAAGAGAAAAAGGTTTATGTTTCATTATTTTTCTTTGTATTATTTTAAATAATAAAAAAGCTACGTTTCTGAAAGGATTACCATTTAAAAGCAGAACGTGAAACTAATCAGGATTTTAAACTAGTATATACCTATTAGTAACTACCCATGTGCAGAAAACAACGTGATCTCAAAATATTTGAGTGACTATTTCCTATCGTTTGGTACTACAGAATTTTTTGACGGGAACAAATTGATCTCATCATCAGGTGCCCCTTCAATAAATCGGTATAGAAAAAAACGGAGCGATGTATGAGGGAGAAAGATAATAGAGGGGGAAGAGTAGGGATCAGGGATAATCATCAATATGTTTAACTGTATAAAATGTATAGCCGGCATAAATTTACACAAAACTTCTTTGTAAGTACCTATGATATACATGTTTATAGAAACCCACTAAGTATGACATACGACATGAGTTGAATTTAACGATCAAAAAGCCAAATAATTACTAAGCATTTATAACTTATCTGGTAGAGCGTTGCCGTGTAGGGAAAAGTTGCATATTCGAGTCCTCTGATTGTCACCGACACAACTGGTGACCAAAGTGGACATCTTCTTTTGAAGTTTTATAGAAATTCGATACAAAATCAGTCCAAACTCTGTACTGGGGTGTTTTTGCGTTCCTTAACACAATTATAATTATGACGATGGTCACTAAAGCACCTAGTGACCAGAGTGGACATCGTCTTTAGGACTTTTATAGAAATTCGATAAAAAATCGGTCCAAACTCTATAATCTGGAGTTTTAAGCGTTCTTTAACACAAATATCAATAGGACAATGGTCACCGAAGTAACTAATAAATAGATTGGACATCGTCTTTCGGAGTTTTATAGAAATTTCGTACAATATTAGTCCAAATTTTTTATTCTGTTTTCGGGATTCCTAAATACAAATATATAGCGAAACCTAGCGGAGAAATTTGAAAACAATGAGGTCGCATTGATGTGGTATTAATTATATCAATTTTTATTTTCAAATCCTTAAGTCTGAGAGCAATAAAAAGTTTTCAAATTAAACTATGTATATGAAGCTACTTACTGCTTTGCCTTTGGATAAAATATTAAATTCATGCTTAATTTTTGTTACATACAACAACTAATTTGAATGAATATAATTAATTATTCATGAACATTGAAATCCTCCTGTACATGTATATATTTCTTTTCTTGAGATATATCCAGTTTAATGTGGTTATTAAGTCGGGAATCTTATTAAGTATTCATAGTCCCCTCAAGCTTTATTAAATTATACGCTGCATATTTGAAAATACTTCTGGAAATTGGGGCATATTTTTTCTGCTTTTTTAAATTATTAGGGAAGAATTTTAGGTTTGATGAATACGAAAGATATTTGCTTGGATTTAAGCTGATGTTCTATTAAAGAATGTTTTTGAATTAAAAAAGGCGTACTGTAGTGCTACAAATAAATTTGCATTTCTCATGAATTAGTTTTAAAGAAATGAACTTTGGATTTGAAGGAAATTGTTACTAAAACAGATAATCTGTGCTTCAAAATTCTTTCTTAATATTACACGAATACCTACGTGGACGTCCATGGCACGATTGTTCCGACTCTTAACACCAGTGTACGGCGATAATTCTACGAAAAGAATATTCTCGAATGGCTGGTTTCCAGAAATTCACAGAATTGACAGTTCCAGATTTTTTGCTAGTATTATAGAAACAGAAATGGAGCGTTTAGGAGTGAATGGAGTGTTAAAACTTTGTTTAAATAATTAATTTTTGTTTAATACTACAGTTAACCAATGCAACCAATAGACAATTCCTTCTAATCGCAATATTGAGTTAATTTAAACTATTCGAATCTCTTATAAAACTAGGTACAGAAATCTTCAATTTTTCTAAATAATTTATTAACTTTTCTAGATACTGGCGATTTCTCTTAGTTTTACAAAAGAAATTTCTTTTGTTTTGTTTTGTTTGTTTTTTATTTAACCAGCAAAATAACCACGAAGATGAATAACAATGAAGAAAGAATATTAAAATGAATAATGTTAGAAAGCAGTTAATGTTATTAATAAAGAAAGCAAAGCCACCTTTGTTATGCGATGTTACAGGAGCACAAGCTGTTGTTGAACTAAGCACAGTCATCTCCTTGAAGGCTTTACCTTCAACTTTCACCCCACGTCGAACGAACGATAGAAATAGATGCCTGCACAATTCCTCTGGTGTTCGAACTTCCAGAAATGTGTCCAGGAATTTATGAAAACCCTCATAATCGATTTCCTGAAACAAACAAACAAACAACATTTTTATAATACTTCTGTAACACTCTTCTCCAGCTATTTTTAGTAAACAATTAATTTTAGAAAATACATAAACAAGGATGACATTAAGGAGAAATTGATTGCGGGTTCAAGTCATAATACTAGATGTGAAGTTTTTCCAATTTCTTCTTAATGCTATTTAATATATTCCTGTTTGTATACTTTCTAAAATTTAAAAAATTCCAGCTTTCTTTTGATGTGAAACATCTATAGCCGTACGTGAATCAGATTTCTCGCGTGGCGACGGTGACGTCATGACGTAAAAAACCTAACGCATCGATAATAATCGATAAGAGATGTACTGATATCTTATATGAAATTGGTGTCATGTTTTGAGCGACGCGACGGTGGCGAGCCAACAATAGGGGGAAGAAGCTCATCGATTCAAAAATTTGGCGGGACAGGGTATGAATTGTTTCATAAAAACCTAACTCGATTCCGCCTACTATCTATTCTATATATATAAAAATGATTGTTTGTATAGGCAACATAATATACCTACATATTTTGCTGACCTGTAAAATTGACAGCTAGTCAATCAAAATAGATTGTTGGTGAATAATTGTCATATAGTTGTCCGCGTAAAATTTGTGTATTTAGTTTTAAATATGAATAAACAAAGTGTTAATAAAGAAAGTGATGAAAAAATATGAATAAAAATGAGTGAGTACCTACCTACTCTATATACATTGGGGTGTCCGTTATTTCCCAGATTTGGTTTTGTTCTCCAAACACCCATCAAATTTTTAGATTATGACCTAACAAAAATTATCAGACCTTAACCAGCCCTTAATATTCACATTAACCCGTGCCTAAATCATAATACATTTCCCATTTAAATACCGTTTAAAAGTTATTCAACGATAAAGTTGTATTCATAGTTAAATTCATCATTTTCCTATTTTTTATTTAGTATCGCTTTTTGTTTGTACTAAAATTATGAAGTAACTACAATTATATTAATATAGTAACGTACTTCTATATAAATTTGTGTTTTAATAATTTCCTTTTTTAAGATTATTGAATTTAAGGCAATTAAATAAAAAGCTAAACGAAATCACTTTTTAAATTTATTCAATAAATAGTCATCGTTATCTGGAAAAAATCGTAATATTTTATTTTATCATTATGACATATTTAGTTCCTATCACAATCTGTTCTTTTCTGCATATTACTTTTACACAATAATGTCACATCTGCCAGGCGTCCCGTGACGGCTCACATTTTTTTTTAATTTCTTAGAATTGAGTGTCCGTTACGGTTCTATCTCTATTTAATGTAAACTATAAAACTAAAACGACTAAAGGATTGAACGAATTTAATAACTAAATATATTTTATTAACGTGGAATAATTATAATATAAAAATTAAATAAATGTAGGTAACGATTTTGTCGAAAACACGAATAATTAGACTAAATCATCTTTTACAACCCATTATTCGATAAAGCAGAAAAAGTTCGATTAGTGGATTTCAAAGGGCAGTAAACCGAACTATACCCCGGCCGCTGAAAAGATGGAATTCAAAGATTCTTGATCAGTGAATACGGGCATCTGAACGGCTTAATCTTACGATGTAACGCCTTCTAAACTGCAGTAAACGAAGGACAGTTTAGACTGTACTCATACCAAAGATGATATAAACTGTGGGCTGAAATAAGGAGTACATTTGTGTCGTGATCATTCCATTTTTTCGACGGCCAGACTATAGTTTCATTTTTGAAAAACGTTGCTGGGTGCGTGTATGCATAATATCAATAAATCCACAGTTTAAGTTTTACAGGTTGTCTTTTGCGGCGTTATATTAATATATCTGAATTTCCTTCTCATTTGAGTACGTTTTTACTTTCCATATATAGTATATCGTGAAGCTGGATTTTGGGATTTCTCTCCATTTGAAACAATAAAAATAAAAAAAATGTGAGCCGTCACGGGACGCCTGGCAGATGTGAAACATTGACATTAACCCGTGCCTAAATCATAAGACATTGCCAATTTAAATAACATGGCATTTTTGCACTTTTTGTCGTTAATTTTTTTACTGAAACAAATGTAGCTAAAAATAATTAAATATCTATTTCTGGTAGGAAATTTGCAATAAATTTGTCATCAGAGTTAAATTCACGATTTTTTTTTGTAATTTTCACCATAATTTTTATTTATATCAAACTAAATACATATATATATAGGTAATAAAATTAACAAATACAAAATTTGGATACAAAATAAAGTATATTATCGCTTATAAATAATAATATCACAATGGTATCACAATATTTATTGTACGTTTTCTCAGATTGCTCACAGATGTCGATAGATTACAGAACGAAAATAAATTTAAAACGTGATTTCGTTTAGCTTTTTATTTAATTACCTTAAATTCAATAATCTTAAAAAAGGAAATTATTAAAACACAAATTTATATAGAAGTACGTTACTATATTAATATAATTGTAGTTACTTCACAATTTTAGTACAAACAAAAAGCGATAGTAAATAAAAAATAGGAAAATGATGAATTTAACTATGAATACAACTTTATCGTTGAATAACTTTTAAACGGTATTTAAATGGGAAATGTATTATGATTTAGGCACGGGTTAATGTGAATATTAAGGGCTGGTTTGGGTCTGATAATTTTTGTTAGGTCATAATCTAAAAATTTGATGGGTGTTTGGAGAACAAAACCAAATTTGGGAAATAACGGACACCCTAATGTATATAGAGTAGGTAGGTAGGTACTCACTCATTTTTATTCAATATTTTTTCATCACTTTCTTTATTAACACTTTGTTTATTCATATTTAAAACAAACACTTTATACACAAATTTTACAGGGACCATTCACCAACAATCTATTTTGATTAACAAGCTGTCAATTTTACAGGTCAGCAAAATATGTAGGTATATTATGTTGCCTATACAAACAAACATTTTTATATATATAGAATAGATAGTAGGCGGAATCGAGTTAGGTTTTTATGAAACAATTCATACCCTGTCCCGCCAAATTTTTGAATCGATGAGCTTCTTCCCCCTATTGTTGGCGCGCCACCGTCGGCGTCGCTCAAAACATGAGACCAATTTCATATAAGGTATCAGTACATCTCTTTATTATATATTATCGATGCGTTAGGTTTTTTACGTCATACGAATCATACGTCACCGTCGCCACGCGAGAAATCTGATTCACGTGCGGCTATAGATGTTTCACATCAAAAATGTTGTAGAATTTTGATAACTATTTTAACAAATCACCGATCAGGACAAATATCGATTGTACGGCAGAATATAATTCACGACGTATTTAAAGGGAATAAGATTATAAATAAATCTTTTGGACTTTTTTGAGCTGTGTTCTTTTTTGGGAGCCAGGCTCCGGCCTCTGCTCTTCTTATGATCCAATGCTTCGCAATGGTACGGTTCCCTGCATCATAATCTATAGCTTGGATTTCCATAGTCTTTAAATTTTAAACTATCAATGTAATTTCAATCTCAGCTATTGTTTTAAGTGTCAAAAAAGTTATTTTTAAACAGTAAGAAAGTATTAAAATCATAAGATTTTAAAAAGAATCATATTGGGTTTAATATTCAATTTGAATTTATAAAAAATAATATGATCCTTTTAAAGACAAGTTGAATTCCAGTCAAAATACTACATAGAAATACAGATTTTTCTTTCCGGAAAATAAGTAAAACAGCAATATTGTTTGACGTACAAGGAAAAGTGTCCCTCGAGATTTTTCGAATAATACTGTGAAACTGAAAACGCGTTAAAACGAAAGACAAACAAAAGCACATTGCCCCAGAGATTCAGCATTTGAACAGTTAAAACAATACGCTAGATACGTGTTTATAGTGTGTTACGTTCAAAATATATTTATAGTATCCCATTTGATACACGGTTTCTATTTGATTTCAGTAAATCAACTATATGGAGAAAAGCAACTTATTTGGTTAAGTTATAGGTAGATACACCTCAAATTTATATAAAATTGATTGGGCATTTTAAAGCATTTCAGAAGCGTATAAACATGTGACGTTATATGACACGAACATCAAACAGCACAATCCTCAACCAATTTTTTAGAAGGACTCCATCGACACCCGTGATATCACTTCCACCCAAGAAGACGTCCTAAGAAAACTTCTAACATCATCAATTCCAACCATCTCCAAAGGTATGCCCTGGAAGCTCATACCAGTAACAACCACAACTTTACAAAGATGTGGACCTGATTAGACGACACCCTGAAGAACCTCGACATTTTACCGTTCACCGACAGAATCGTTTTCATATTCTGAATCTTGGAAACAGTTTCAATGTTTTTTATTAAATTTTCTATTAGTGGATTTCAAAGGGCAGTAAATCGAACTAGTTTCATTTTTGAAAAACGTTGCTGGGTGCGTGTTTTTAAGCAATGAAAACTGCTAATATTACTTTTCCAGATATCTATTGGTGAGTAATAATACTATAAGTATTTTTTAAATTGAAATCAACTAACAGCTTTACTGACACAGCAACAGTACTAAACTTTACCTGAATAAGTATTTTTCTTTGATGCAAAATCGTTTTTACCAAATAATATGTGATTTTAAATTGTAGTTTGAGGCGCTTAGAAAATTAGAGCTGTCATTTGCATCTCTTTCCTTACTTTCCATATCTATAAATAAAAGCGATTTTATCGAATCCCGTTGGGTGTAAGCTTTTTCTACATAAACAAGCGAATACTTATATAAGTATATATATATATAGAAATACAGATTTTTCTTTCCGGAAAATAAGTAAAACAGCAATATTGTTTGACGTGAAGTCGATTGTGGAGTTGCAGTCAACGTTGTGGCCAAGGTAAGTAAAGAAAACTCTTTGATTTTAGTCAAGCTTTCGAATTAGTTTAATTCTTCATCAGGACATCAGTAGTGAAGAACAATTTTTTTATATAATAAAAATATTGTAACAAATTATTGTGACTACTTACTAATCTTGAGGTTATAGAAGAAGCGACGAATTACATTTAAACAACATTACACTAATAAAACATTTTAAAATTAAGGTAAGTACATCAATTTTAAAAAATACATAAAATTAAATAAAATTGTATACATTTAGACATAAAACTACTTATTTTGTTCTTATTCGTGTGGAGGTTTGTCTGTAAGTGATGATTGAGTGTGTTTTAATGTGTCTTTGGTTTCTATTTTTTAATATAAATGTTTTATATTATTATGTATAAGTGTTTTTTATATATAAATATATGGTTTTTATTTTAACACAGTAGGAGAGCAAAACAGTTTGTTGATTTATTTATTTCTGATTATTATCAAGTAAAATTATATCAAGCAAAATTCTGTTGTCAAGAAATGTGGGATTTTAAAATTCAAAGATTTTTATTATTATTGTGTCCAGTTCTATGAAAGTTGTTTTTATATTTAATTTATCTTAGTGTTATTTATCTTTGTATTTATTTATAGTTATCTTTATATATTAAATTTTATTTATATTTGTTTATTTTTATTTTTGAAAAGACAGAATGTAACAATAAATATTGCTCAGCCCTTCTATATCAGATTTTCTATTAATACATGTTTCCCTTCTGTCAATGTGTGTCATTTTAGTCAGGGAGCAAAGGGGGGTTCCGTGGCCGATTGAGGTCCTTACAAGCAGCAAAGTTTTTTAAATGTATTTTGACTCGCTGAATCCGAATATTCAACCTGCTTTTTGACCAGTTGCCTTGGAAATTTGTTATTAACAATTTAATTGTTTAAATAATTATAACTAACAAACTAATTAAAATACATTTTTTTTCTAAATTGTTTTTTGTTCCTTATAAAAAACCAACAAAATGAGCTTTGAAAAATTAAAATCGGTTAATTAGAAGCCGAGATACTGTAAATATAGTGCAAAAACATTACAAAATAACGAATCAGGCTTGCGCTGCCTCTGTTTTTTACTTATATCTCGGCTTCTAATGAACAGATTTTACTTTTTTAAAGCTTATTTTAAAGGGAATGAAAGTGGCTTCTAGTTTTTACTTTGTTAAAAAAAATTGTTACTACCAATTATATGTATATGAATTTAAAGACAAAAATTGTTGTTAAAATTTTGGGAGATATTTGTTTATAAACATATTTTGTTTCTCTACTCCACAAACTTCGATATTTAATTTATTTGAAGTTATTCTGCATCTCAAGAGGAACATTTTAAGCTTTGGTAAGTGTAAGTACGTCGATTTTTCTTTAAGATATACATTTTTAAAGGGACCTTGCGCGCACTTCAACTTTCGCGAACTGTAGCGCTCGAGGCCGCTTGCAGATTTTCACTTATAATGTTTTTAAAATACTCAATAATTTATTTTTTGACATTTAGAACAATTTATTGCAACATTACTAAGTACCTAAATATTCTGAAATACAAATTAATCTGTAACATATTTTTTTAATTATTAGTTATTTTGACATTTATTACTTTTACGGCAATTACAAAATATACAACATTCTATACCCGATTTAAGGCATATACAAATTTTTGAGCAAGTGCTATCGGTACAACTAGGTACAAATTCACTCACTGGAGGCAATAGCTGCTCTTCTTTTTGTGGTAGAAGAAATTAACCAATTTCTTTCCACCCAAAATCCGTTGGGTTAAGTTCATTTAAATTTCTTGTAAAACAATTCGTTTGTATATTTATTACATAAATTGCACGCAAAATATGTAATTTTATGGAACTTGAAGTAACCGGTAATTCTTCTATCAAACAATTTGTTGCATGAAAGTAAGACCATATACGATATTCTGTAAATGTCTTGCAATTCGATGAAGAATTTAATACTTTAATTAAATATTCTTCTGCTCGTTGTATATCACGATCTAAAGATATTTCAGACGTAACTAAAATATACAAAAGGAAAAACATACTAAATAACGCAAATAATAATATATGACAAATTAAAAAGTATATTCCTTAAAAAATCTCACCTTGCCCAAATTTTTGTAAATATTCTATTGGGCGAGCTTTTAAAGCTGAATTTTTCGTACCAACTTTACTTGTGTAATCAGCTCCAGTTAAGTGGTGTAAAGCTGGTAGAGTGGAACATAATGTTTCGCCAAGATTTGAAGCTATTGAATGTATCGGGATATTTCTTGTACTTTTACCAGTACCAACTTGCATCCGTAAAGTCTAAAAATGGTACATTTTCATGTAATAAATAATATATGTAAAATTTGTATGAAAAGAAATTGGTCAATTTCTTCTACCTCAAAAAGAAGAGCAGCTATTCCTCCAGTGTGCGAATTAGTACCTAGTTGTACCCATAGCACTTCTCAAAAAGTTGTATATGCTTTGAATCGGGTATAGAATGTTGGATATTTTGTAATTGCCGTAAAAGTAATAAATACCAAATAACTAATAATTAAAAAAATATGTTACAGATTAATTTGTATTTCAGAATATTTAGGTACTTAGTAATGTTGCAATAAATTGTTCTAAATGTAAAAAAATAAATTTGTGAGTATTTTAAAAAAATTATAAGTGAAAATCTGCAAGCGGCCTCGAGCGCTACAGCTCGCGAAAGTTGAAGTGCGCGCAAGGTCCCTTTAAAGTTGTATATCTTAAAGAAAAATCGACGTACCTACACTTACCAAAGCTTAAAATGTTCCTCTTGAGATGCAGAATAACTTCAAATAAATTAAATATCGAAGTTTGTGGAGTAGAGAAACAAAATATGTTTATAAACAAATATCTCCCAAAATTTTAACAACAATTTTTGTCTTTAAATTCATATACATAAAATTGGTAGTCACAATTTTTTTAACAAAGTAAAAAACTAGAAGCCACTTTCATTCCCTTTAAAATAAGCTTTGAAAAATTAAAATCTGTTCATTAGAAGCCGAGATATAAGTAAAAAACAGAGGCAGCGCTAGCCTGATTCGTTATTTTGCAATGTTCTAATAAACCGATTTTAATTTTTCAAAGCTCATTTTGTTGGTTTTTTTATAAGGAACAAAAAACAATTGAGAAAAAGAAATTTATCTTAATTTGTTTGTTAGTTATAATTATTTAAACAATTAAATTGTTAATAACAAATTTCCAAGGCAACTGGTCAATAAATATAGTTTAAAAAAACTAAAAAACACGCTTTTATAAAGCATGTTTCTGAAAAACATCGAACTAAGAAGTTAAAAATAATTTTCAAAATAAAATTAAAACAAAAATAAATGAAAAATACTAGTATTATTGTGAAAAAAGCGTGGGCGCTTGACATTCGATAAATATGGTATGCAGCGCCCACGCTTTTTTCACAATAATACTAGTATTTTTCATTTATTTTTGTTTTAATTTTATTTTGAAAATTATTTTTAACTTTTTAGTTCGATGTTTTTCAGAAACATGCTTTATAAAAGCGTGTTTTTTAGTTTTTTTAAACTATATTTATTTTTTACTTTTTAGTCCAATTTATTTTATTTCAATAGATTCGTTAATTTGCTGTGACGATTACAAGACCCTCACTCAATCATTATTCGTTTATTTAGGTGGAAATGCTTTGAAAGCGTGTTTTTTTGATTTCTCAAATTATATTTATTGTATTCATATTGTTGATGATTAAACATATTGTTTCAATCACTTGGAAAAAAAATTATTATTGTGAAATCTAAAAAATTGTTAGATTAATTCTAAGACAATTTCATTCATATTGTTTATAATTAAACGTATTGTTTTCAGAACTTGGAAAAAAAATTACTATTGTGAAATCTAAAGAATTGTTAGATTAATTCTAAGACAATTTCATTCATATCGTTTATAATTAAACGTATTGTTTATTACCCACTCCCGGCACGGGGAGGTAGTGACTAAAAATAACGATATGGGACTAACCCGAGGCAGCAGCCGCGGAGTGGAGAGTTACAAACAAACAAACAAACATACATACATACATACAGGTGAAGTTAATTAATAATAAAAAGCGTGTTAAAAACGATAACTTTTCGAGATATTCACAAAATAGTGTTTATTTCGAAAACTGTCAATGTGACAGCTGTCATAATTTGACAGTTGATGTAAAATTTAATTCCAAACAAAAAAGTATTCTTGTATTTTTTCAAAAAAACGATAACTTTTCGAGATATTCACAAAATAGTGTTTATTTCGAAAACTGTCAATATGACAGCTGTCATAATTTGACAATTGATGTAAAAATTAATTCTAAACAAAAAAGTATTCTTGTGTTTTTTCAAAAAAACGATAACTTTTCGAGATATAATTATATAACGGAGTGGAGAGTTACAAACAAACATACATACATACATACATACATACATACAGGTGAAGTTAATAAAAGCGTGTTAATAAAAAGCAGGTTGAATATTCGGATTCAGCGAGTCAAAATACATTTAAAAAACTTTGCTGCTTGTAAGGACCTCAATCGGCCACGGAGTGGAGAGTTACAAACAAACAAACAAACATACATACATACATACATACAGGTGAAGTTAATTAATAATAATAATAAAAAGCGTGTTAAAAACGATAACTTTTCGAGATATTCACAAAGTAGTGTTTATTTCGAAAACTGTCAATGTGACAGCTGTCATAATTTGACAGTTGATGTAAAATTTAATTCCAAACGAAAAAGTATTCTTGTGTTTTTTCAAAAAAACGATAACTTTTCGAGATATAATTATATAACGGAGTGGAGAGTTACAAACAAACAAACAAACATACATACATACATACATACAGGTGAAGTTAATAAAAGCGTGTTAAAAAAAATAGAAACCAAAGACACATTAAAAAACACTCAATCATCACTTACAGACAAACCTCCACACGAATAAGAACAAAATAAGTAGTTTTATTGGAACGAAGTTCCCTTTCGCGCGTTACGAACAGTTACGATTGACGCTAGGAGCTAGCCCAAAAAAGTTCATACCAAAAGTTGTCACGACACTATGCACCGACACAATGCACCGACACACGCATGTTTCTCTCTCTCACAGACCAAAAAATAAATAACTCTCTCTCCCTCTCTCTCATAGATAGATATATTACAATTAAAAAGACACTATTTTAAATTAAAAGAAAATATACATTAAAAAGAAAATACTGTAGAAAAAAACATAATTACCTATAATAGTATTATATTTTATTTCATCCTGTTTTTATAAATTAATAAATTCATAAACATTTTAAAAATAGTTCGTAACTTGACTACGTCAAATTACCTTAACTGTCAGTCACTGTCAAATATTTTAATTTTAAATTTTTTGTATTGAATTGTTAATTCCTGTTTTAAATTATAAAAAGTAATTTTAAAAAGATGTGTTATTTAAAGCTCTGGTATTGTATAAATGGACACTTTTGTTAAAAGAAACGAACTGTTAGGTAAGTAGAGATTTTATACAGACAATAATAAATGCTTATGTATGTATAAACACTCTGTTATGTTTACAAATTACTAATTCCTTCACTAATTAATCGAAAGGACATTCGTTCCATCCGGGTGTCCCTTGACACCTCACACTTTTTTTCTAAATGTATACAATTTTATTTAATTTTATGTATTTTTTAAAATTGATGTACTTACCTTAATTTTAAAATGTTTTATTAGTATTGTAATGCGACTCCGGCTCTGTCCTGGTTGGCCAAATGGGCGAGTCCGACCGGCGGGCGACGCCGTGGAATGTTCTATTGAACCATATCGAAGCTTCCACATACGACTCGACTGGAAGAATCTCTGCCCTTACGCGAGAGATCGAGATGTTTCTTCATTGTTCGAAGCGCATATAAATAGACTTTTATTTTGAAATATAGTTAGTTTTTAGTTAGTTTTAGTTCTTGAGTTGAATATAAGTAAATAAGTGTTTATATAAATCAGTGTTCAGTGTTCATATAAATTAGTATATTGTAAATAAATTGTGTTATAACATAAATTAAGTGTATTAGTTGTATAAATAAATTAAATAATAAACTGTGAAAATAAATAAACGTTACACTGGTGTCAGAAGTGGGATAGTGTAAATAAATAGTGTAGAAAAATGTCAAAAAAACTTTGTGATTTAAAAGTGGCAGACTTACGTCGGGAGCTTGAAGACCGTGAATTGGACACTACAAGAAAGAAGTCGGAGTTGGTGGAGCGACTTAGACAAGCGATAGTTGATCAAGAATTAGACCCGGAGGAGTTTTTATTTGCTGACGATACTTCATCATTGATGTCTTCTATAAAAAATATTTCTACTGAAATATCTTCTGAAATTTCTTCTTTGGAAAATAAAGTTTCTTCTGAAATTTCTTCTTTGGAAAATAAAGTTTCTTCTGAAATTTCTTCTTTGGAAAATACAGTTTCTTCTGAAATTTCTTCTCTGAAAAATGACATTTCTTCTTTGGAAAATAAAGTTTCTTCTGAAATTTCATCTTTGGATACTAAAGTTGCTTCTTTAGAGAATAAAGTCTCTTCCGAGATTTCATCCATGGAAAATAGAGTGTCATCAGATATGTCTTCTCTAAAGAACGAGATGACTTCATTCGAGGAGAAAATAAAAGAGATTGAACGAAAAATGGAAGAAATGGGAAAGGGAGAAAGGATTAGTGTGGAAGAATCAAAAGAGAAAAATGATGAAGAAAAGACAAGCTGTAAAGTGGAACAAAAACCAAAACTGGAAAGCAGTGAAAGTTCGGTCCGCATTAAAGCCCCAACCTTTGATGGAAAAATGTCATGGGAAAATTACCTCAAACAGTTTGAAACAGCTGCACGAGCGAACGGATGGTCAGAAAAAGAAAAGGCTGTAAATCTCACGATCGCTCTTAGAGGAGATGCTTGCGACGTTCTTCAGTCTATACCGGTGAAAGAGACGGATGACTTTGAACAACTTAAGAAGAGATTAAACATGCGATATGGTCATGAACATCTGGAGAATTTGCACCGGTCACAGTTGAAGATACGAAAACAGAAGCGAGAAGAGACCCTTCAGGAATATGAAGTAGATATTGCCAGGTTGGTCAGATTTGCCTATCCTGCAGCTGATGAAGGGATGATAGAATGTTTAGCAGTAGAAGCATTTCTTGATGGGCTCCGTGATCCTGAAATGAACAAGACTCTTCGTTTAGCCCGTCACAAAACTTTAGTCGATGTCTTGTCCGCTGCGCTTGAGTATGAAGCGGCTTCGAAGGCTTGTGGGGGATACAGTAAAGTAAGATCTGTAAAAGACGAAGAAGACGAAAATAAATTGGACCAATTAGTTAACATGATGAAGAATTTTGCTGAAAACAAAAAGAAGAGGCCCCGCGTGTGTTACAATTGTGGCGAAATGGGACATTTTATCAAATCATGTAAACGTCCAGTGGCCAATGCAAATCGAGAAACAACTCCACAGAAAAAAGACCCTCTCATACTCATAGCATCTCTAAAATGTCGCGATGACAGTGTATATGTTGATGGTGAAGTAAATGGTAAAAAGTATACACTGTTGATAGATACTGGAGCGACCAGGACCATTATACGACCAACAACTATAAGTAGCAGCAAGAAACTTCTACCAACAAGGCTACGGCTACGGACCGCCACAGGTGAAAGAGCTAACATCCATGGGGAAGTCCAAGTTCAAATAGGAATTGGTACAGAAAAGTTCACGCATACTGTCATTGTCGCTGATATCGAGGAAGATGTGATATTAGGAATGGACGTGATGAACTTACATGGTTTCCAGCTGGATTTCAAAAACAGAGTTATTAAAGTGGGTGCCGAAGAAGTATTCCTTCATCCGTATGAGGACAGAACCGTGCCAGCAGCTCTAGAAGAGGATACTGTGATACCTGGTAGAAGTGAAACTATCGTAGTGGCACGTCTTCAAGGAACTGTTGATGCAGGAACACCTGCCATGATGGAACCTTTGAACCATGATGAAGACGTCGGTCGAGGAATTTTGATCGGAAAAGGATTGGTCACTTCTGCTAGAGAAATTCCGGTACGAATTATAAACATCAATGATCACTCTATTACAATCAAGAAAGATACCAGAATTGGAACCTGTGTACCAGTATCGTCCATAATTCGTCAGACGGCCACTTCGGATAATTCCAACGACAAGTTCGAACACATGGTGGCAGTTGCTGGTCCATCTCTGAATCGAATAGAGAAAAGAAGAGTTAAAGACTTTCTCCATCAATATCGGAACATTTTCGTGCCAAAAGGAGGTAAGACAGGAAGAACCTCTACAGTGAAGCATAAAATTGACACAGGGGATGCCAAGCCAATTCGTCAAACAGCTAGAAGATTACCGCAGGCAAAGAGAGAGGAAGCTGAAAGGATTGTTCGAGAAATGGAGGAAGACGGGGTGATAGAACCTTCTACCAGCCCATGGGTCTCTCCGGTAGTCTTGGTTAAGAAAAAGGATGGAACTACGAGGTTCTGTGTAGACTACCGTCAGTTGAACAATGTTACCAAAAAGGACAGTTATCCTCTGCCTCGAATCGACGACACCTTGGACACTTTGGCTGGAAGTAAATTATTCTCTACCTTAGACTTGAAATCTGGCTACTGGCAGGTAGAAATGGACCCAGTAGACAAGGAAAAGACAGCCTTTACCACCGGTTCCGGACTATGGCAATTTAATGTTATGCCATTCGGACTATGTAATGCTCCTGCGACATTTGAAAGGCTTATGGAAAATGTATTGAGAGGGTTATCTTGGAAGACATGTCTGGTCTATTTAGACGACATCATAGTCTTGGGAGAGACATTTGAAGATCATCTAAAGAACTTAGACGATGTTTTTAAAAGACTTCAAGCTGCCCAACTGATGTTGAACCCCAAGAAATGTCAGTTATTCCAAAATAAAGTTAAGTACCTGGGTCATGTTGTCAGCAAGGAAGGCGTGGCTGTAGATAACGACAAAGTTGCTTCCATCAAGCATTGGCCACAACCAACCGATAAACATCAAATAAGAAGTTTTCTTGGGCTGTACACGTACTGGAGTCCAATATACAGAATATAGCAATGCCAAAGATCGAGTGTAAGGAGTTAGACTGGAGGGTCATTCGAAACATGGTGGAAGTAGTCTTTCGAGATACCGAAGTCCAAGTATTGGTTTGCAGCCATTCGCCCAGTGTCCAGTTTACAACGAAGACCGTCCCCTGTTTTTTTTATACAAATGGAAATTGTAGAAGAGGATCCGACTGCAGATACAATCATTCCCATCCAGCTCTAGTTCCAGGAGGAACTATCTCTTAAGGAGGGGGCAATGTAATGCGACTCCGGCTCTGTCCTGGTTGGCCAAATGGGCGAGTCCGACCGGCGGGCGACGCCGTGGAATGTTCTATTGAACCATATCGAAGCTTCCACATACGACTCGACTGGAAGAATCTCTGCCCTTACGCGAGAGATCGAGATGTTTCTTCATTGTTCGAAGCGCATATAAATAGACTTTTATTTTGAAATATAGTTAGTTTTTAGTTAGTTTTAGTTCTTGAGTTGAATATAAGTAAATAAGTGTTTATATAAATCAGTGTTCAGTGTTCATATAAATTAGTATATTGTAAATAAATTGTGTTATAACATAAATTAAGTGTATTAGTTGTATAAATAAATTAAATAATAAACTGTGAAAATAAATAAACGTTACAGTATAATGTTGTTTAAATGTAATTCGTCGCTTCTTCTATAACCTCAAGATTAGTAAGTAGTCACAATAATTTGTTACAATATTTTTATTAAAAAAAAAAAAATGTTTTTCACTACTGATGTCCTGATGAAGAATTAAACTAATTCGAAAGCTTGACTAAAATCAAAGAGTTTTCTTTACTTACCTTGGCCACAACGTTGACTGCAACTCCACAATTGACTTCACGTTGTATTGAATCAGTCACTAGTACCATCATTATTAATAATATATATATGTATACCTATACATATAGGCACCCCCGGAGCAGAATAATAGTTGGCGTTAAGCCAGTTGCATCCGTATACCAGAATTATAAATTGAACTTGAACTTCAGAAACGTTATTTTATTTAATTTACTTTGAGTTAATTTTAATTTTTAATTTTGTGTAAGCGTGTAATTGAATCGTTTCAGAGGCAAATTTTGTGGAACATTTATTTGCGTTTTAATCAAAGTTAATAATGCATGATATTCTTTGTGACTTAGAGGAAAAGGGCTCAGGCTAAAATTACATTGTTCATAAACGCGAGTTAAGTAGATTTATTTTGTTTAGTATTAACATTGCATGGCAGAAGAGTTGTATAAATTTAGTTTGCCATCTGAATAGGAATTATGACATACCCACTTTTGTACCTGAGTAATTACGGTATGTTAACTAAATGTAAACGAAAATATCTAGTTAGGTATATGTGGAGCATGAAAGGACTAGCTTTATTTAATGATAAAATTAATTTATGTTTCTAGAATTATTAGTTATAATTCCAGGCAGTGCTGGATCTAAAAATTTGCCTTATTTGGGGTACTTTGAAATTTTAAAGTTCTTAAATGAAAGGTAGATATATAGATAGATATAAATAAAATTGCTTAATGAAGATTTAGCCATAAACTTTTAAAAATAACAAGACAATTCTGAAGAAAAAGCCATAACAAAAATACCATTTAAATCTTCGATCAAGGCATTCTGATCTTGCTTTTTTTCTGTTTTTAGTAATATTTCCTTCAGCTTGAGGTTCTCTGTAGAAAAACTTTAGTTTTATTTATTTTTTTAAATTAGTAAAAATTACAAGGATTCCTGCTGAGGGTGCTCTCTCAGAATAAGAAACTGAAAGAGTTAGCGAGAAAATCTACAAACGTTATACAAAATTAGAAAAAGGAATGAGTTCCTGGCTATAAAATTATCTTATTTTCAATTTAATTTTGTTTTAGAAATGGATCAAGATGTTTTCATAATGTAATCAAGTCCGAAACGTTGTTGAAAATTTGTGTTATTTATCAAAAAATAATTGTTTCCTGTTTTACTCAAACAGCTTATTTAATACAAACTATTTTAAGCGTATAATATTTAAAACAATTTAATAAAAAGTAATTTAATCGGGTTTAGCTGAGATGTTGAATGTTTTTTTACCCACGATTCATAAGTAAATTACGTATTTTTTAACCTATAACTCTGTCAGTAAGCGTCAAATTATTGAGGAGTTGTGTTATGGTTTCATTTACTAAACTAGTGGAGTAAGTAAATAGAAACCTGTAAAATTATGTTGGTTACCTACAGTTTTCATTAAATTAAACTAACATTTGACATTTCTCAGACAGAACTGTCTGCGAAATCGTATATTTTTGACAACTTATGCCAAAATTTAAACTTTATATTTGTTATTTTTAGTTTCATACAAAACCATTTGGTAAGTCGTGGGTAAAGCATAGTACTTCACTCGAGGAACAAATTGCATATTTAGCTCGTTTCTTTAGCCCCTTCGCTCGCAAGCTCGCTCATGGGCCAAATACACTCGCTGTAATATGCAATTTACACCACTCGTAAAGTAATATACTATTACAAATTAACTAATAGTAAAAAATTATTTACAAATTATACATGTACAAAAAATACGAAGATTGCCTCGATTCATGATGAAGGTGATGCTGTCCACGTCTTTGTAGAGTGTATGAAATGGATGTAAATAGTGCTGTCAATATACATATCAATATTTAGGCGTTGTTTGCCACATTTTCTCACATCAGAACAAAAAAAGTGTCCGAATGAACAATTCCAAAGCTTTGTTGATCCCGTTAACGTGTTGGTATTAAATATAGTTTGGATATACCAATATACGCCCAAAACAAAAATATATACCAAGCATTGGATAGCAAAGGTAAAATGGATTCAAAAAAAGCAAAAACAGTTTTTTCGGATAGGAAAATGATGACGACTGTTTTTTGGGATAGTCATAGAGTTATTTTTATCAATTTTCTTCAAGAATATTCATAAAATTGAAAGCTTTTAGTCTTCTTTGCCTAACTGATGTGAGCCAGACAGGTCAAAAGCTCTCATAATGGGATCACAAAATAACATAAGGTTAGGGTGAAACCTACGAATCTCAAAATCGGAAAGCGATTGATAACAAAGTTTGTTAGTTCGTTACCAAGGGCACGCCTATGGTACGACATGTTTTCGTTTTTATATTCCTTTCTACGATATAAAAGACCGACCATTTTACCAGAACGGCAGTTCAGTCTGAGCGTGTTGAGCTGTAAGGAACTCTCCTGGGCCTGACGTGTTAAATTGGCCTAAGCCACTGCGGCCCTGTCTACGCGTTGAGTCAACGTGGGCCTCGCCGTACCACCGACAGACGTGTTACGAGCTCCCAGGGAGTTCCAACGCCGAAAAGCATATCCTTCCTCCACAGCCCTTGTGTATATACCAACCCAAGAAGAATTTTTATTTTGTTATTTTACTAATAGACTTTAATAAATAAATTTTAAATTATAACCTGTTTTAATTATTCGGACTACATCACAACCTGACAAATTTCGATTTGCAAAGAAGAAAAGATATTACAATTCGTAGTTTATCAATTCTTGAAAATTTTCTTCAAAATGGTAAAACCATTACTTGACAAGTAAAAGGTAGAACTTGCGGAAAAACGGTTACATTTGCAGAAAAAGAAATTTCTGTTTAACCAAGACAATGCACTTCAAAGGTTGCCATGGCGAAAATCCTCGAATTACGGTTTGAACTGCTTAACCATCCGCCTTACTCACCAAATCGGCCCCAAGAGACTTTTTTTGTTTCCTTATCTCAAAAAATGCGTTAGCAGGACATAGGTTTGAAGAGGCAATCACCTTCGTAAACAATAATTTCGCAGACAAAAACTCCTGCATACTATCTGGATCGGTTACAAAGATGGGAGCATCACTGGGTAGTTACGAGGAAAATATTTCGAAAAATAAATAAAAAAAATTCGAAAAGAGGTTGACCTTAAAGGACATCCTTGCAACTTCCCGCTAGTTTTCACCGCAAAGCTATAGTAACGTGACGTATTTTGACGTTTCTGACTTTTTTGAAATGTTTAAAAAGCCATAAGTTTTTAACGCCTTATTCGATTTTGATGTTCAAGATGGCATTCGACGCAGTCTTTTGAGACCTAAAAACGTTACCAGGAGTGCAAAATCGGTTAGTCAAAAAATCTTTAAGAACACATTTTTTGAAATTTTTCGACAACGATATCTCACGAACGAATCAACCGATTTTAATGTGCAAAACAGCATTCGACGTGGCTTTTTAAGCTTGAGAGCTGATTAGGTTATGAAGTTGATCGATGCAAAAGCCAAAAAGATATGCCCAAAAAACATCATTTTTACCAATTGTTTTTTTCGGTTATTTTGAAATTTCTTAAAATCTACTGGCTCAAATAAGTTCAAACTTACAGGAAATCTAAGTTAGATGGAACTCTTTGGAATGCTTTTTATTGCATTCCGATCGGTCAAGCCGTTCAAAAGTTATAAGAGGTTTACATACATCCACACACACACACACACACACACACACACACACACATCCACACGTACATACAGACATACAGACACCCTCGTAAAAATAGTCAGGGGAGGTTCCTAAGACCTCAAAACGTTGAGATCCGATGAAAACTCGATTTTCGAAAAACGGGGTGAAACCAATAACTTCCCGATTTTAAAAAAAAATTTAATTTTTTTTAGCGGGAAGTTAAAAAACAGAAACAGTGTCTTTGTCAGATCGTAAACTTTTCAGACCACCCATGAATAATTTCACATGTAATTTTAAATAAATTAAACCTTCTATATCGTAAACATAATTTTTCGTTAGATTAATTAAGCTGTAGGTAGAATTTTACGGATTAAATAATTAGATATAACGAAGGAGTTTGTTAACGCTCTAGATAAAAACCGCTCTTGTTACGAGATTTTTTTTTAGAAAAAATTCAAAGGATGGCGAATGCAAGAGAGAAAATTTAAACTTGAATTATTTGAGAGATGTAATAAACATTCATTAAAATTATGAAAAAAAAAATTTTTTTTGTTGGAAAAATTTAAAAATGAAAAAACAAAAATGGAGTCGATTCAAAAATAATCCGTTGTTTTTTTAATACATTTTCTATGTTTGCAAAAAGACGAATAGATAAGCTGAATTTACTTCCATTCAATGAGATTACAGTGAAACCACGTGGACCGTAGGCTAAAATGATTTATTGGTCACATTTAAGGGTTGGTTTGGTGAAATTTTGAAAATCAACATCCCTCTTTCCTCCTTAAATTTCACCAACTCGTAGACATTGACCTTTCTGCATACCTCCTAGACGAAACAACAGGATACAAAAAAAATGTGACATTGGCGAAGGGTTTTGTAGTTCCCTCCGTCTTTGCCAAATGGGATACACGCCACAACTTCTAACTCCCAAATCCACATTGCATCACGTGGGCTAAACTCCAACACATGCTTACACTAACACCAAAAAAGGATTCTTTTGACGGTTTAAGCACGTTCCGGGAACACCAGAATCCAGGAAACACCGGAACAACCAGAAGTTAAGAAGCAAACACCAAGCGGCACTGACGTCTCATGCTCAAATCCCTACAGCAAGGTTCTTAAACCCAATATTTAAATCCCACCAACATCACACTCCTGTGAACCAATTATTACTTGCATATACTTTGCAGGTTTGTATTATAATTAATTATTTAATTAATTAATGCAAATTAGACAAAAACAAACACTTGTGTTATTATTTATTTGGTGATCTATTAAAACATTCAGTATCTATGTATTTTGTAATATTTTCTCTGCTGGTTACATAAGAGTTTCTTTAAGTACTAAAAGCTTTAAATTCTTCTATCTAGTAGAATTAAGGAAACATTTCAACTTTTTACAACCTGCCGGATTTCATATCTCATTAATCATTTCGATGAATAATATTCCCTTTACATTTATCGCTTTTAAGGGCTACGTCATAAAAATCTTGCGAGTTTTTGAGAAACATGCTCGTTTCGACGAAACTTTTGAAAACATTCAAGCAGTATTTTTAGCTATTTCGTGCATTTTAAAGTTTTATAAAAACTTTACGAGACAGAAAAGTTTTCTAAGGTTTTCTAATGGGTTTCCTTAATATATATTTTGTCGACTCAGGTGGTCTAAAACTTAAAACAAACATTTTTATTACTATTCTGAACCGATTGTAGTCCATAAATATTTTGCTACTGATATAATATTCAATACATAACTGTGTAAAGTGTAAAAACCAATAAAGACGTAAAAGTAGTAAAAAAACGAAAAATTAGAAAAAAGATTCAAAATGTGAAAAAGAAACATTTGGAAAAATATAATATAACTCCCCCAAAGTATATTCTCCTATTCTAATCTTTTTATTTTCAAATTTTTTGTTGAATTTCATTATTTTTGTTTTTCCTTAATTTATTACTAATCTAACATTCTTTTGTATTTTTGGTTATGATCACAATAGACACAACAATTGTCCCAGCTATCACATCAACAGATGTCTACCCTACCAGAAGAGTTATCCATATTCTTTTCCCAGCCAATATCGTATCTACGTTCCGAAATGTGCACTCTTCGTGACAAGCAAAATCAGCTAGTGACCAACTTGCGAACCGAACAATATCACAAACTGGACAACTTACAAGACGAGATTAACCAGCAAACGCAGTCCGAGATAAGGAAGCTTAAATGAAACCAAACCATCTACCACAGCGACATAGATGCAGAAAGGATGGAAACCTCTGCCAAGTAGACGTCGAACGACGAGGATACGGAAAGACTGCCCAGGTACGAACGACGATGAAATCCCCAACCTTCGATGGGAAGATTTCCTAGAGATAAATTGACATCAGCAAAACGATCAGAGAAAGAATTCCTAGCTTATTTTAACAAGTATTTTTTTAATTTTCACGCTCCAATTTAAAATTTTTACAGAAAATCTTTGTTCCTTGGATATTTTACATGAAGCTAAATAAAACGACGATGTACCTACGCTTCGGATTGCAAAAATTAAATATTTAACCCTAACGTTTTCTCATATATAAAGAAAATGGGTTCATTTGTTCCAATATCCGTATACTATGTCGTCGACTTCAATTACTAATCATTAAGGAACAAATAAATAAAGCTCATTCTTTCTTTCTGTTTTTTCTAGTATTAACTTTCCACTCGTTGTGGAAATCTTCGACCAGTGGCGAGTCTCCATAAGATTCTCGAGTATTACTTGATTTTCGTTTACAAAAACAGAACAGTTTTTTATAAGATATAGTAATAAAACCATAGATTTGCGTAAGAATTTTACTTGTTTTCTTTTTAAAATAAATGGTGCCCTATTTAAAAACATAATTCACTCCAATTCAGAATGTCTGGCATAAATTTGTAACGAAACTTCTTAGATTCTGAAAAAAACACCCTACGTTACAAAAAAAAAAAGAGTGTGCGTGTAACCTTTACGCGCGATTGAAGTAAAACTTGTTGACGTACGTATCGGAAAATAAATATTTAATTACAATTCAATCATATTTATTGCCTATATACGTTACAAGAAAATGAGATGTTATATTTATATTATTCATTAGAAATAGGAATTTGAAAGTTATCATTTTTTTTTTATATACATATGACATAATAGGTTTATGATAACTAAAATGTGAAACATAGATTTTAGTCTATAAATACCATTAATGTATTTGAAACCGTTTGAAAATTTCATAAATAAATTTCGGAAATTTAAACTCCTCCCATAGCTAAAATTATACAGTTACTTCCATCAGAATCTTCCGTTAGAATCTACCCCTAGTCGTGCCTAAAGAAGTTTTGCTTCAATAATAGGTAAACAATATTAAAAATATACACACATTACGTTTAGAATGTGTGATTTTGTAGCTGTATCTACCTTATTGTAATACATCACAACACAAGAGTTAGATAACCATTTCATTTTGTAGCATTTTATAGCATATTCCATAAAATTTAAAATCCTGAGTTAAGTTTGTTTCCTTCACGTCTACGAAGGATCTGTTATTGGTGGTAAAAGATCAGCCATCTTGACTAGTGGTTTTATGGCCTTTATGGCTACCTAACCAAACCTAAAATAAGTATAAGAAAGTGTTAAAATATTTTGAATATTATTATTTTATGAACAAAAACGTGCAACATGCTTCTTTACTCAACGTAAAGATTCCGTATAAACAATTATTTACTATCATAATATGTATGTATGTATATAAACTTACTTAATCAAATCATAATGAAACATGCTTCTTTACTCAACGTAAAGATTCCGTATAAACAACTATTTACTATCATAATATGTATGTATGTATATAAACTTACTTAATCAAATCATAATGAATGTGGCTGTCTCGTCATTTTTTCATTTTTGTCATTTTTCTTCAAATCTTTCTGGCGCTTATAATATCCCCTTTGACGTTCACAATTTCTTTTTCTTTTTAGCTCTTTAAGTCTATAAAACGAAAATAGCTAGGTATAAATAATAGGTATAAATAATTAGGTATAAATAGTGTAATTACACACCAAAAATAAAATTTATGCATATAGAGTACCTACCTATTCACTCATTTTCAATCAATATTTTTTCATCACTTTCTTCATTAATAAATCCACATTGTTTATTCATATTTAATACAAACACTTTATACACAAAAAACTATTTATATAAAGCAATGTATTTCGATTGACAAGATGATCAGCTGTCAATTCATACAATTACAGATTTAATTTTATTTAATATAGGAGGCAAAATCGCATGAGCGCCGCCAGGATTATTTTCAGGGGGTGCATCTGCATCTACACACTATTATGATCTAATATATATATAGAATGTAGAATGATTTGGACAGCAACCGCGACGCCTTTAGTTTTTATTCAAACAATAATTTAATAAAAAAATTAAAAAAATATATAATTTTCTGGTAAATTCAGGTATTTTCTTTCATAGCAGGGGGGTGCAAGCGCACCCTCTTGCACCCTGCTGCCGGCGCCCATGCAAAATCGTGTCAGTATTAGGTTTTGTTTCTGGTTTCTGTTATTAGAATGACGTCACGTCCGTTAGAATAACTTTTTTACTCCTAGTCTCGCTAAAGAAGTTTTACTTCAAAAATAGGCAATTACTGATAAAAATCTATATATCTATACATAATAATAAAACTGTAGAAATGTATATGTTTGTGCGCGCATCACATGAAAACTACTGATCCTATTCGAATGTGGTTTTCAAAGACGCATTTGTCTTCTTTCAACTTAACATCTGGTGTATAAAACTTTCTCCCCCCCCCCACCCCTTTAACAGGGTGAGGAAAGAAATTTTTATACAAAAATCAACAGGCCACGCGAACGACGTCGCGGGTACATCGAAATAGAACCCAAAAATTTGGTTAGATCTGGTGTATAAAACTTTTCCCCCCCATCCCTTTAACGGAGTGAGGAAAGAAATTTTTATACAAAAATCAACACGCCACGCGAACGACGTCGCGGGTACATCGAAAAAACCCAAAAATGTGGTTAGACATATAACAAAACTGTAGAAATGTATATGTTTGTGCGCGCATCACATGAAAACTACTGATCCTATTTGAATGCGGTTTTCAAAGACGTATTTGTCTTCTTTCAACTTAACATCTGGTGTATAAAACTTTCTCCCCTCCACCCCTTTAACGGGGTGAGGAAAGAAATTTTTATACAAAAATCAACACGCCACGCGAACGACGTCGCGGGTACATCGAAATAGAACCCAAAAATATGGTTAGATCTGGTGTATAAAACTTTCTCACCCCCACCCCTTTAACGGGGTGAGGAAAGAAATATTTATACAGAAATCAACACGCCACGCGAACGACGTCGCGGGTACATCGAAATAGAACCCAAAAATGTGGTTAGATTTTTTTTGTCTGTCTGTCTGTATGTTTGTGCGCGCATCACATGAAAACTACTGATCCGATTCGAATGCGGTTTTCACAGATGTATTTGTCTTCTTTTAACTTAACATCTGGTGTATAAAAATGTCTCTCCCATTCCTTAAATGGGGTGTGGTAAGAAATTACAATCACACGCCACGCGAACGACGTTGCGAGTACAACTAGTATATATATATAAAACTCAAAGGTGACTGACTGACTGACTGATATAGTGATCTATCAACGCAGAGCCCAAACCGCTGGACGGGTGGGGCTGAAATTTGGCATGCAGGTAGATGTTATGACGTAGGCATCCACTCAGAAAGGATTTTGATTAATTCCACTCCCAAAGGGATAAAATAGGGGATGAAAGTTTGTATGAAACTTTGTCCATTTTAAACCGATCAGGTTGAGATTTTGCATGCATATAGCTACTATGACGTAGGCATCCCCTAAGAAAGGATTTTTATAAATTCCACACCTAAGGGGATAAAATAGGGAATGAAACTTTGTCAATTTTAACCGATCGGGCTGAGATTTTTCATGCATATAGCTACTATAACGTAGGGATTCCCTAAAAGAGGATTTTGATAAATTCCACCCCTAAGGGGATAAAATATGCGATGAAAGTTTGTCAATTTTAAACAAATCGGGCTGAGATTTTGCACTCATATAGCTACTATGACATAGGCATCCTCTAAAAAAGGATTTTGATTAAATCCACCCCTAAGGGGATTAAATAGGGGATGAAAGTTTTTATGAAACTTTGTCAATTTTAAACCGATCGGGCTGTTTTTGCATGCATATAGCTATTATGGCTTAAGCCTTTCTTAAGAAAGGATTTTGATAAATTCCACCCCTAAGGGGATAAAAAAGGAGATGAAAGTTTTTATGAAACTTTGTCAATTTCAAACCGATCGGGCTAAGATTTTGCATGCATATAGCTACTATGACGTAGGCATCCCTTAAGAAAGAATTTTGATAAATTCCACCCCTAAGGGGATAAAATAGGGGATGAAAGTTTGTATGAAATTTTGTCAATTTCAAACCGATCGGGATAAGATTTTGCATGCATATAGCATGCAAGTTTTTATAGTTTTATAATAATAATAATCTAATAATGTGCGGTGTGTGTGGAGCGGTGAGGCGGTAGCACGCTGCTGCTGGCCGCCATGACACTGTCGATAGACGCGTAGAGTCTTGAAAATTCGAGAATAAATTTGTTTTATTACGTAGTGGTGTACTAAGAAATGACTTTTTTAAATTCCACCCCTAAGGATTTAAAATAGGGATTGCAAATTTGTATGAAACTCGGTGGCAAAAAACTAAAGTCCACGCGGATGAAGTCGCGGGCGACCGCTAGTAATACATAAAAATATCCAATACACTGATTATATACAGCTGTTAAATGTCGTAAGTTAGTAGAATAAAAGACAAACTCGTAGAATCCCATTCTCGAGAACAAAAAGCTGCTAAAGAGGAGGAAACAGTTCAGAATTCCTAAGTAGCATTTGCCTTGTTAAGTGTATTCATCCGAATATATTTTTGTTATTATATCCGATTTATATTGTAATATGCAAGAGATAATTTCACTATATTAAACTCGCTTAAAATTTAATAAAAACTACAACAACTAAATAGGTGTTCCTATTAAATTGGAATTGTTTGAAATGAATTTTTAAGACAACAAAGAGTATATTTTACATTGTTATGCAGGAATTTTGTAAATATATATTATGAATATGCTGGAAATATATTCGAACACATTTTTTAATTGTTAACAGTTATCTATTTAGCAAGGTTTATAAAAAATCACTCAGACGTAGGTACGTTAACCTCCATCAAGGTGGCTGACCCAAAGTGGAGAAATTTGTCGAAATTTATTTCAAAATTAGGTGCATTTTAGGTGCTATTTAGGTGCGCAAAACAAAAATTAGGTGCACTAACCGTTTTTGAAATATTTACGAAAAACCATGGGCCAGCCAGCCTTTAACAACCTAGCTGACCCATAAGAAAAAAAAACAAAAAACAAGGATTAAATAATCTTTAAATTAGGTGCTAATTAAGTGCTTTTTAAAACACGAAACATAAAATAAAAAATTTAAAAATTAAACGTCTTAAAATTGAATATATTGATTGTGTATGGCAAAATGCCACATTTCTTCTTGCACTTTGAACCAAAATGGACATCGGCAGTTTAAGAACAGTTAGAAATCGGTAAAAATTTCTTGTCCTGTAATTTTTTTAATGGATAATTCGGAAGGTCATCCCAATTTTTTTTTTATTTTTTTTAACTCCGACCGCTGAGCGAGACTTGCAACCGGTCATTTCCGGAAATGATGATTAATATAAAATTCACTTTGTCAGAGATTTAAGTGCTTAATAAGTGCAATAGTTTCACGAGCAAAATAAACTGCTAATGAGCAATTTCAACTGAAAATATTTGTCCAAAGTTTTCTTGCGTCTTAACTAAGAGTGTCAATCTGCACTTTTTAAGCACATGATCAAGATCAAGATTATTAAAATTTTCTTGTAATTCTATTACTTAATAATTCTCTCGTCCGAAATGAAATAATTTTTTTAATTTTTTTTTAACTGGGACTGCTGAGCTTGTTACCGGTCACTTCCAAATATAATAATTATTATAAAAAACTTTTTGTCAAATATTTAAGTGCTCAGTAAGGGCAACAGACTCAATAACAGAACAAACCGCTGATGAGACAAGTCAACTTGAAATTCTTAGCCTAAGTCTTAAACCAAGTGTGTCATTCTGCACTTTCTAAGCACTTAAAAACTGGTACAAATACCTACGAAATAATCCCATAAAATTTCCATAGTTTTTATGCGCGTAGTTCCGATAATTAATTGACTTTAATCTGAACTTAAAACTTCTCTGCCGTTTTTTATCTGTACTCAAAATGAAGCGCACCTATTTGAATTACTCAAAAATTATTTATACCATTACTTTTCTCCTCCAAGACATTTCAACTAAAAAATTCAAACAATTAAAAAACTTCTCAATAGGTAATTATTTTTTTTATTTAAATTTTAGCTAGAAATGTTTTATCAAAGATAATACCACGAGTCCGTAGGACGAGTGATTTTATCATATTCAGTTTGTTTGATAACATGCGAAAACGTTTTGCAAACGTTCAAAAACATAGGCAAAATGAGGGTCTCCTGTTCAAACTACCTGAGCACATCCTACGAACAAGCAAAAATATAAATAAAGGTTTGATATCGAACAAGAAAGTCGAAAATTTCAAAGAAAATCCTGATTATTATCATTTTCATCAAAAACTTTGCATTAAGTTAAACAATTTCCTACAAAAGATGCAAACGAGAATTTGATCGACGCTAATTAAGATTTAAAGTTGACAGAAAAAAAAAACAGAAATAAACCGAATAAAAGAAAAATTATTTCATTTCGGAGGAGAGAATTATTAAGTAATAGAATTACAAGAAAATTTTAATGATCTTGATCTTGATCATGTGCTTAAAAAGTGCAGATTGACACTCTTAGTTGAGACGCAAGAAAACTTTGGCCAAATATTTTCAGTTGAAATTGCTCATTAGCAGTTCATTTTGCTCGTGAAACTATTGCACTTAATAAGCACTTAAATCTCTGACAAAGTGAATTTTATATTAATCATCATTTCCGGAAATGACCGGTTGCAAGTCTCGCTCAGCGGTCCGAGTTAAAAAAAAAAAAAAAAAAAAATTGTGGTGACCTTCCGAATTATCCATTAAAAAAATTACAGGACAAGAAATTTTTACCGATTTCTAACTGTTCTTAAACTGCCGATGTCCATTTTGGTTCAAAGTGCAAGAAGAAATGTGGCATTTTGCCATACACGATCAATATATTCAATTTTAAGACGTTTAATTTTTAAATTTTTTATTTTATGTTTCGTGTTTTAAAAAGCACTTAATTAGCACCTAATTTAAAGATTATTTAATCCTTGTTTTTTCTTTTTTTTTTCTTATGGGTCAGCTAGGTTGTTAAAGGCTGGCTGGCCCATGGTTTTTCGTAAATATTTCAAAAACGGTTAGTGCACCTAATTTTTGTTTTGCGCACCTAAATAGCACCTAAAATGCACCTAATTTTGAAATAAATTTCGACAAATTTCTCCACTTTGGGTCAGCCACCTTGATGGAGGTGTTAATTCAGTCGCCTGGGGGCATGCATTGAGATAAAAGGTTAATTTTTGTCACGTGATTTTTTATAGTTGGTATCATCGCACCAGCCGGACCAGCCTCAAGGGACCAACGATCGGCTCAATGCTGTAAAATTTTGCTTTAAATTTGGAAAATCCACGTCAGGGACTTTTGAACTCATTAAACAGGCTTCTGGGGATGATGCCTTAAAGTGCACAAGACTTTTTGAGTGGCACAAAATATTTAAGGCTGATTCACACATATCAGTGAAGTCACAGTTCAGACACAGTACCGGCACAGTGCAAAATATTCTTTCATACAGTTTCTATGAACGCATCCCCACTTGTCAGTGTCAGTGACGATACAGTATACAGTGCTCTCAGTGTCAGTGCCGACACCGGCAATCACGGACGTATTTGTTGCCGACGATATTTTTTGTCGGATCACGGACGCCGCGGCATCAAAAACAAAATGGAGGACGAGCGATTGATAGAATTGGTTCGTGAAAATAGGGTTTTGTATGATTTGTCTCATGTAAAGTACATGGATTCGAAATACAAAACCAATTTGTGGAACGAAATAGGAGTACAAATAAAATATGGAGATATATCCTTCCTCCAACGAGTATCTTTTTTCAATAACTTACTTCCTAGTTTCTGAACAAGAATATTAAAACAGCTCACTGACATTTTAAAATATTCAAAATACTTCCTTTCATCTTTAACCAACTCTTTGTCATGAATTCTTCTTCTGTCTCTCTTGATCAACATGCTTTATGCACCCATTTTATCTTTTTTCTTTGATGCTGCTCTTCTTCTTCGTCCACAAAGCAATAGCTAGCTCCGTAGTACTGAACGCCATAATCTCAATACTTGACGACGAACACGTTTTCACTGAAGCTCCGTGAACTGAGTACTGACATGTATGAATTGAATCACTGACGAAACCTTGTAGCACTGATACTGAACTGAGCGAACACTTTGACGGAACTGTGGCTTCACTGATATGTGTGAATCGGCCTTTAAGGAACATGTCGGACGCCCTAAGGCCGCTAATACTAATGCTCAGGTGGCCAAAGTGAAAACATTTTGGACTCTGACAAGCATTTAATCATCGTTTTTATTACTGAGAAGATTAGTTTTTTAGTTCAAACCATCCACACCTTTGTAACAAAACATCTTTTCATAAGGAAAGTGTGTGCAAAGTTGGTGCCCAAAGTCTTGAAATTTTTTATTGTTTCCAAAAACATGAAGATGAAGATTTCAAAATTCTCTAACATCCACTAGATTTTTTTCTTTTTTCGGGAATAATAAAAAGCTCTAAGGATGTTGATTTTACTCCTTTCGTACAGTTAAAGAGGCAACGAAAAACTTTCTTAACAGTATTCTGGGTTTTGACGAGACGAACTAAGTGTGATACAGGAGGAATGTATTTGAAAGATTATTAAGTAATACCTACAATAAATTTTAGTTTTTGGAACCAATCCCGATATTTATTTAACAGATCTGATGGTAAGATCTCCATTGAAATAAAAAAAAACATGAATCTTAAGGGTTAAATATATTGTAACGATTTAATAATCGTTATTTATAGAAATTAAATTATCAAGACAAGAAACTTAAAATTCTTTTTTATTTCAAATCTATTTTATTTATTTCTAGAAACTCCGGCCAATAGTCAACGCCTTTTCAGTTAAATCAGATTACGAATAGATTCTTACAATAGTTTCAGAGTTTATTTTCAGTATTACGCATGTTTCAGTGTGCTCTTGAATTTAACTTCTCGGTTTTCAGAATTTTATCTTTTGTCGAATACAGACGTGAGTTTTGGAATAAACTTTTTTGATCTAATCAGCAAGGAAACCCCTTAAACCAAAGAGAACTTCTGGTCCAGGTGTCTCTTGTACTTTAATTATTCAATCGCCTTCTAACGAAAAAACCCTTTTTTTGTCGATTTTTGCTAATACTAACCGCTGAAAGTTCAACTTGTATAACTACAAATTTGAACTAAAAAAATAAACGTGTCCTCAACCTTTACATATCCAAAAATATCCCCTTAGGTACGCATCTATTTTCTCTCGACAGTTTCCACTTAACTTGTTTATCAGAAAGAAAATTCCGATTCCGACAATTTTCCTGCAATCGACCGAGGTATGACGTCATGGTAGGGCTTCGGTGGGAGGCCCCCTTTTAACAAGGTGGGCCCCAGAGAATGAGAGGAAATGTAGGTCATTGGCAATGACGTCAACGACAGTGGCTGATGTAATGTAACTGAAGAGGGTCCGATACCAAAATGTTTGTAAGAGAATAAATTCCCAAAGCTATAATGAAATGAAATTCCTTTTTCGTTCTTTATGATCTTTTCGGGTAATAAAGGCGAAATTTATTGACGCTTACAGTTTTAGTGAAACAAAATTATGCCATTTTATGTTTTGTGAGAATTTTTCAATAGCTTTTATGAATTTTTTTTTACGGGTAGTTTTTGTTACAAAGGAAAATACCGAAACATGTTTGTGGTACGGTGTTAATAAAATAGGACTATCCTTTCTAAACTCGATTTATAATAAAAATTTTTAACTGTAAATAAATAAAGGAGAGAAATTATACGTATTAAGACTCGTTTATTGACAGCATTTGATAGATTTGGTAGATACTCTGTTTGTTTCGAATTGAACAGCGTTGTGTTCTTGATCTATTCAATTTTACTTTAAGATAAGTTCCTGCCTGATCTCCACATTTTTTTTTAAACGGAGGAAGGAGAAGCGAATTTTGTTTAGGAGCTGTTGTCGCAGTAGAATTCAATAAAATCGTTTTTTTCTATTTAAGTGATGGAGATTGTGCACGTAAGTTCATCAACATTTTCTTCCGTAAAGTATTTTGCAAAGTGAGCTTCGAAAATGTTCCGTGAATAATGACTGCAAAATTTGACCGCCATCTTCATTAGTTCACAAATACAGTTTTTTCTAAATTTTATACTTGTCTTTGGTAGTTTCAAGATATGCAGATTATTGTCAAATATATGGCACAAATATGCCAGTTTAAGTAAAATGTAGGGATCCTTAAAGTATTTGCAGTTTGAATGACCTTCGTCTTTCAGAATAATGTGGATTTCTTAATGACAAATTCAAATCACTACCTATTGACTTTGATGCAAGTGCTTGTCTATGAATATTGCAATGATTCTAGATAGTATACGGTCTTTTCATTGCAAATAAACGCTTGCAATTTACTATAATGGATAGACATTGATTTAGCACCATCAATACAAAATCTAACACACTTCTCCTAATCTATATAATTTGTTATAAAATTGTTAACAATTTGAAACAAGTCTTGAGCCTTTCCACCAAAGAGCATGTAACTCTGGCAATGACTTATTTGTCTGAATGGCAAGCTCTCCTCATCATTTCACCACCGTATAGTGACAACATAGTATGTGGTGTTTTAGACACATCTGCTGTATATATTGTGTACAGCATTGGGGATAGCATTGCTTCTTGCGCCGGGATCCCTGCTTCTGGTCCTCCATATCTTGAGGTTACTGGGACCATCTTTATCCTAAATTCCCTGTTTTCCAAGAATGATGCTACTAGGGTATTGAAATCCTCATATAGTAATTATTCCTGCCATACTTTCTCAAACGCTTTGCTGACATCTAAAAATACTGCTCTGGGATTGTTTCCTGTTGAATCCTTTATTCAAGATTTACACTAATCATAAAACTTTAAGTTTTATTGAGTGTTCCATTCTGAAGCAAAATTGTTCTTCTGGCAAGATGTTTAGTTGTTCGACTTGTATTATCATTTCTGCTACTGTGCTTAGTGCTAATAGAAGGCTGAGATCGACAGTTTTTGGGAAAAGTTGGATCTTTCACAGGCTTTCTTATCGTTATTTCATCTGCTTTTTTTCATCTTTTTGGGAAGTTCCTTTATTTTAGGATTCTATTATTGATTGTAGCAACGTAACTTTCTGTGGAAGGTTCTTTACGGTCCTGTTACTAATCCTGTCGTATCCTGGTGCTTTCTTCGGCTTTATATTCTTTACTATGTTCTTAATTTCTTCTGGACTTACTTGTGCCAATATCCTTCAGCTTTTTTGATATCTTTTGCTGCCTCGTCAACTTCCTTGTCAAAGTTCTCTTCTGGGTGTGTGTTTAGTCTGAATTGATTCTTGTTTTTGCTTTGTCTTCTGATATAAACTCAGCAAAGCGATCTTACATACTAGCAACACGCAGCACTAATAAGGGTTTCTCGAAATTCTAGAAAACTTGCTCGATTCATAGCTAGTGTGGCGCTGGCGACGTTCCTAATTACTTCTCACGGTGAAATGACACGACGCGCCGCGACGGCGCATATTTTGGATACATGTATAAATTTATATGGTTGTTCATTCAGGAATGATTTGTGAAATATAGTCAATGAACAGGGTTAATAAATTGAATATTAAAATTTAAATTATAAATTTCTATTCAAGAAATTTTTTTTTGGTATTTTAGTTACCATAAGTACACCAATAGTTTTATTTTTAGAATTTAATCAAAATAAAATAATTACATCACTCAAAAAGCATTTATTATATCCGCATTTGATTATATACTTGCTATTTGATTATGATCAGTCTATTAATAATGTTTGTTCATTTTCGCATCTAACCGAAGTTATATATAACACAATCGAATTAACTGTTTGTTATGGTGACAATTAAATGTCTATATTCGTAAATTCGCTCGTTTAACTTAACATGTTGATAAACCCTATTACACACATTGAATTCGAAAACACAATTTCCATCTATATTCAATATACCTAAAGGAAAATGTTCTCATAGTTTGATGGTGAACTAAAATTATTTAATATATATATATTATTCTCTTGAAGGAAACATAATGTTTTGATTAAACTTGTTATAGATTAAAGAACCATTGGTAGTTGGTTGTATCACCGTGTAATTTAAATAATCTATACTTATAATAAATCCGTAGACAGGTCAATTCTGTACATGAAATATATTTCCAAAATAACTATCAGGGGGTGATTGGGGATCGATACTGATTCCAAAAATGCAATCAGTAAAATTTTTGTCTGTCTGTCTGTCTGTCTGTCTGTCTGTATAACCGCTATAGAAACAAAAATTTGGTACAATTATTTTTCATACTCCTGTGCTGGTTATAGTATACTTTTAATCACGCTACAATTAATAGGAGCAGAGCAGTGAAGGGAAATGGGAGAAGTTACTCCATTTTTTAAGCTTCCGTCGCGTGTGCAACGTTAATAATTAAAGCTATACAGAAATCATCTTATTTTTATAATTTGGAGGTTAACTGTAAACGGATTTTACAAAATTTTACCCACAGCGTGGGTTGCGGGGGCGTGAAAAAAAAATAAAAATAAAAATTAAAATCTATAAGTCCTACAGGTTTAAAACTTTGCACAATAGTTATTTTTATAATTTTGAGGTCAATTGTGAACGGATTTTACGAAATTCCACCCACATGGTGGTTGCGGGGGCGTAAAAAAAAATCTATAAGTCCTACAGGTTTAAAACTTTGCAAAATAGTTATTTTTATAAGTTTGAGGTCAATTGTGAACTGATTTTACAAAATTTCACCCACAGGGGTGTTGCGGTGGCGTGAAAAATAAAAATAAAAATTTAAAATCTATAAGTCCTACAGGTTTGAAACTTTGCACAATAGTTATTTTTATAATTTTGAGGTCAATTGGGAACGGATTTTAGAAAATTCCACCCACAAGGGGCCATGCGAGGGCGTGAAAAATAATTTATACATCTAATAATTCTGTAGAAATGAAAATTTTGTACATTAAAGATATTTAAAAAATAATTAGCGGGGGTGTTACTACATCGATATAGAACCCAAAAATGTGGTAAGATTTTTTGAAGTAAAACTTCTTTAGGCGCGACTAGGGGTAACTCAGTAATTCTAACGGACGTGACGTCATTCTAATGTACCGTGTACCGGAAACAAAACCTGATACAAAATACCTAACACGATTCCGCCTACTAAGTATATTAAATAAAATTAAATCTGTAATTGTATGAATTGACAGCTTGTCAACCAAAATACATTGGTGGTAAATAGTTTAAATTTGTGTATAAAGTGTTTGTTTTAAATATGAATAAACAAAGTGGATTTATTAATGAAGAAAGTGATGAAAAAATATTGAATGAAAATGAGTGAGTACCTACTCTATATGCATACATTTTATTTTTGGTGTGTAATTACACTATTTATACCTAATTATTTATACCTATTATTTATACCTAGCTATTTTCGTTTTATAGCCTTAAAGAGCTAAAAAGAAAAAGAAATTGTGAACGTCAAAGGGCATATTATCAGCGCCAGAAAGATTTGAAGAAAAATGAAAATGAAAAAAAGACGAGACAGCGACATTCATTATGATTTGATTAAGTCAGTTTATATACATACATACATATTATGATAGAGAGAGAGAGTATACTTTATTGTCATAAGAATAATCTTGTGGACAAAGTTTAACTTAATCTACAATGTAATATATGTAAAGTGCTTTTAAATTAATTAATTTTCACTTGATACATAATCAGTTTGTATATATAAAAAAACACATAGGTCGTACATGATACTGATAAATAATAAACCAGCCTGTCCTAACATATAAGTAAATTAATAATAAAAATATAAAAGTCACATTGAGTGTATCACAAGCAAAATTTAAAATACAACATTGATTTCAGGGATTATCATTATAAAATTCTTGTGCATTATAGTGTGGCCTATCACTTAAAAAACATTTCACAGCCTTCCTGAAGCATTGTAAAGATTGTATTTCTGTTATATTCTTTGGCAAGTGGTTGAACATTTTACAGCCATTATAGATAATGGAATCCTTTATGACTGATGTCATTGGTATTGGCAACTTAATGTTGTTGCATTGCCTTGTCACATAATGGGTTGGTGAGGATGATTGAAATTTCTTCAAGTATTTTTTAATTAAACATACTGTTTCCATTATAAAGATAGAAATCACCGTTAGAATTCCATGAGTGGTAAAGAGTGTCTGTACGTTTTGATTTGCACATATATCTTACGGCTCGTTTTTGCAAAATTAAAATATTTTGTAGTAGATAACCACTACATACGCCCCAAAATGGAATTCCATATCTCAGGTGAGATTCCACCAGAGAAAAATAAACAGACCTAGCTGCTGTTAAACCAAGTTCATTTGCGACCACTCTGACCGCATAACAACCAGAGGACACTTTGTTACACAGGGCATAAATATGGTCTGCAAATTTTAGTTTTCTATCGATATGTACCCCTAAAAATTTTAAGCTATTTTTGTTCTCAATAATAGTAATAATAATAATAATAATAATAGTAGTAAATAATTATTTGTAGGGAAGCTTTACGTTAAGTAAAGAAGCATGTTGCACGTTTTTGTTCATAAAATAATAATATTCGAAATGTTTTAACACTTGCTTATACTTATTTTAGGTTTGGTTAGGTAGCCATAAAGGCCATAAAACCACTAGTCAGGATGGCTGATCTTTTACCAGCAATAACAGATCCTTCGTAGAACTGAAGAAAACAAACTCAACTCAGGATTTTAAATTTTATGGAATATGCTATAAAATGCTACAAAATGAAATGGTTATCTAACTATCGAAGGCTCTTGTGTTGTGTTGTATTACAATAAGGTAGATACAGCTACAAAATCACACATTCTAAACGTAATGTGTGTATATTTTTAATATTGTTTACCTATTATTGAAGCAAAACTTCTTTAGGCGCGACTAGGGGTAACTCTAACGTTAGATTCTAACGGAAGATTCTGATGGAAGTAACGGTGTGATTTCAGCTATGGGAGGAGCTTAAATTTTCAAAATTTATTTATGAAATTTTCAAAATTTTCAAACGGTTTCAAATACATTAATGGTATTTAGAGAGTAAAATCTATGTTTCACATTTTAGTTATCATAAACCTATTATTTCATATATAAAAAATAATGATAACTTTCATATTCCTATTTCTAATGAATAATATAAATATAACATCTCATTTTTTGTAAAGTATATAGACAATAAATATAATTGAATTGTAATTAAATATTTATTTTTCGATACGTACGTCATACAGAGAAGGGCAGTTCGACTAATAAACGACACCAGTATCACCAAAAACCTAGCCCCATTATCCCACCGAAGAGCAGTGGCTGATCTTTCCTTGTTTTACCGATACATAAACGGATTTTGCTTAGAAGAACTCCGCTCTATAATGCCTCCACTTGCCAGACCAGCCAGAGCAACGCGACGTGCCAACTCCATGCACCCTTATACTGTTCAATGCCCGACATCGAGAACGGATCGATTCGATCGTTCCTTCATCCCCAGGGTCTCCAGATTGTGGAACTCCTTACCTCCCCACGTCTTCCCCACTCGTCCTAACTTGCAGGCCTTTAAATCCCAAATTAATAAATTACCTCTTCTGCCCCAATAGATGTTCTCGGTACATTTGTATTTAGTTCTATACCTACGAGGACATCCTTAATAAAAAAAAAAAAAAAAACGTCAAAAAATTTTACTTTAATCGCGCGTAAAGATTACACGCACACTCTTTTTTTTGCCTGTCTGTCTGTCTGTATGTTTGTGCGCGCATCACATTAAAACTACTGATCCGATTCGAATGCGGTTTTTACAGATGTATTTTTCTTCTGTTAACTTAACATCTGGTATATACAAATTTCTCCCCCCACTCCTTTAACGAATTCGGGGGAGAAATTTTTATATAACAATCAACACGCCACGCGAACTACGTCACGGGTACAGATAGTTTTTAATAAAGATCAGACTTTAGAAATAATAGCTTTAAACGAGCATTTCTTTTAAAATCGCGGAAACAGTTCTCAAACAATGTTAAATACTATTTTTTGATATACGAGGTCTGTTACAAAAGTATCCAACATCCAACATGCCACTATTTTTCAGCGCTTGGCTTATTCTTCGTCATGTGGTTGGTGGCATTCTTCGAAGTAGTCCCCATTTGATTAAAAAACACGCTCATATAGATTCTTTCTCTTTCCAAAGCAGTCTTGAAAGTAAGTTATCAAACTCGCCTTTATTGCATTTACCGCATTGGTTTCAACAGTCTTCTTGTCGTCGAATCAGTTACCTTTAAGCGGCATTTTCAATCCAGGAAACAGTCAAAAGTTGCAAGGAGCTATGTCAGGACTGTTTGGAGGCTGCCGAAGCTGTTCAACACTGTGTTTTGATAAACTGCTGCACAAGGTTTGATGCATGCACTGGAGCATTATCCTGTCGAAGGTCGATCCGAACGAGAATCACTGTCAACAGACGTGCGACCATTTTTAAACCGTTTATACCACTCTTTTATTTGAGTTTTGCTAGTACAATTGTCTCCAATGGCCATTTGTAACATTTGAGTAGTTTCTGTACCAGTTTTTTCAAGTTTAAAGCAAAACTTGGTGCAAATTTGTTGGACATCTTTTTCGGTCATATTTAGTTACTTAAAAATTCAACGATTTTAAAAACACTTTAAAAACAACCACACGCTGCTCATGAACTATACGTCCGGTAGGTATTAGCAAGTAAACAATAAATTTGTGAGGCTTTACTTTTAACATTCCCGTTCGATAGGGATCGCTAGATATAAGATATTAATGCAGGTCAGTTACTTTTGGGACAGATCTCGTAAAATTTATTCTTTTATTGTTTAATGTTATTTAAGACAGTTTAAGCAATTTATTGAAAATAATAATAATATGTATATAATATAAGCTGCCTTCCTTTAATTTCTATTATTGTCGCGTGATCGAGTACGCTTTACAAAAGTTTTATAATTATTTAACCTACCTGGTAATATTAATTGTAAATACAGTTTTTTCCAAAATTATGACATAAAAGGTAGTAGGTATAAAAAGTTTTCTTACCGATTACAAGTAGGTACTTAGTATATGGTAGTATCTTACCTGAAAAAAATAAGATAAAAATAGTTTTTGATTAAGAATATATATCTTAAACTGCAGAGGTGCCAAGCCTACATTCTCCTTTTTGTAATTCGAGAAGCCCTCTTACAATTTATGTTTTGAAAAATATATATCTAAGTGAATTTTGTGAAATAAAACGTTCTAGATACAAAGTAATCAAAAGGGTTAATATCAAATTGTAATTTAACATTTATATGCATTTCAATTGTAGTTATTTAATCAAACTCCGGATGTGTTTGTATTTATTTAGTTTACTAATAAGTTAAAAATAGAATTTGTTAAACAATCAGTAACGTTATTAAGAGAAAAAAATATCTATAACAACTATGGAATACAGTTAGATAAATATATGTTAAATCTTTTATTTTTATTTACTATCTTAAGTTTTTTAAGGCTCATTTTGAGTATGCGAGAAGCATAAATTATGGTTACAATTTTATTATAATAAATGACAATAATCAGGTAATATATATAGATATTCTCTACTGCAAAGTAATTGATAAAAGAGCCGATTACTGTATAAACATTGCGACAATGCATTTTGTTCATGATGGCAATTTCACGGTGATCGATCTCCATCAGCAGTTAGAGAGCTTGTTGACGTTAAATCTCGTTTTCGGTTTAGTTTTTTTAACAAATCTTCCGGTGTCTCTCACTCTGGATCAATGTTCACAAATCCGATTAGTGAAAAGTATACCTATTGCGAATCGGGTTCAAGCATAAAAATTTGTCAATTTGCAATTAAACATTCAAATAGTACTGCTGGAGTTTACAATCTACTTTTTTTTGAAGTAAAACTTCTTTAGGCGCGACTAGGTGTAACTCAGTAATTCTATCGGATGTAACGTCATTCTAATGTAACGGAAAATAAACCTGATAGAAAATACCTAACACGATTCCGCCTAGTATATTAAATAAAAGTTCAATCTGTAATTGTATATTACTGTATCTATTTTGCTGGACTGTCAAATTGACAGCTTGTCAACCAAAATACATTGTTGGTGAATAGTTTTACGCCTCAAATTTGTGTATAAAGTGTTTGTTTTAAATATGAATAAACAAAGTGGATTTATTAATGAAGAAAGTGATGAAAAAATATTGAATAAAAATGAGTGAGTACTCTATATGTGATAAGTGATAAATTAGTCAAAAAATCGTGTTTCTTAATTTCTATGGAAGGTTTTGTCAAAATTAGTACACCACCATGTGATTTATTAGTTCTATTGAAGTAATAGTAATAGAGTAATTATTAAATAGTATGTAGCCGATATTGTCATTATTGGACAATGTATCAGATAGACAATATTGCTTTAAGATTAGGTCTATTCTATTAGTTTTGTTAGAAATTGATTGACAGTTAACATTTAAAATATGGAAGAAATTATCAGATTTCTCATGATTTTCACGCACAAAATTCTTTATGTTTCTACTGACTTCCTTGCGATATATTTTGCGATCGTACGTCAAAACTTTTGATTAGCTAACCTAACCTAACCAAACCGTTAATTTCTGTCAAAAAATTTTAAAATGCGAGAGTGAAGTTAATAAATTTTAGATAAATTACAAAACAAAATAGTTGTAACTTGAATAAAATGGCGGATTCTCAAGAATATTTTACTGTTTCATCAATAAATAATAATAATAAACGAAAAAAATCAAAAACCTGTAGCTACTTGTTAATAAACATATTTTGAATTTGAATTTATTTTGCGATGATACGTAGGTACGTCAAATAAGTTTTACTTCAATCGCGCGTAAAGGTTACACGCACACTCTTTTTTTTTCATTTTAGAATATTTTGTACAGCCGTTTGGCTAAAAAAATGTTACAAACATTTTTGAAATAGCAGAAAGTAGATTTATCCACACTTGTATTAAGTATACGGCATTTATTACAAAAAAAGAGTGTGCGTGTAACCTTTACGCGCGATTGAAGTAAAACTTGTTGACGTACGTATCGGAAAATAAATATTTAATTACAATTCAATCATATTTATTGCCTATATACTTTACAAAAAAAATGAGATGTTATATTTATATTATTCATTAGAAATAGGAATTTGAAAGTTATCATTATTTTTTTTTTATATATGAAATAATACGTTTATGATAACTAAAATGTGAAACAAAGATTTTAGTCTATAAATACCATTAATGTATTTGAAACCGTTTGAAAATTTCATAAATAAATTTCGGAAATTTAAACTCCTCCCATAGGTGAAATTATACAGTTACTTCCATCAGAATCTTCCGTTAGAATCTACCCCTAGTCGTGCCTAAAGAAGTTTTGCTTCAATAATAGGTAAACAATATTAAAAATATACACACATTACGTTTAGAATGTGTGATTTTGTAGCTGTATCTACCTTATTGTAATACATCACAACACAAGAGCCTTCGATAGTTAGATAACCATTTCATTTTGTAGCATTTTATAGCATATTCCATAAAATTTAAAATCCTGAGTTAAGTTTGTTTCCTTCACGTCTACGAAGGATCTGTTATTGGTGGTAAAAGATCAGCCATCTTGACTAGTGGTTTTATGGCCTTTATGGCTACCTAACCAAACCTAAAATAAGTATAAGAAAGTGTTAAAATATTTTGAATATTATTATTTTATGAACAAAAACGTGCAACATGCTTCTTTACTCAACGTAAAGATTCCGTATAAACAATTATTTACTATCATAATATGTATGTATGTATATAAACTTACTTAATCAAATCATAATGAATGTGGCTGTCTCGTCATTTTTTCATTTTTGTCATTTTTCTTCAAATCTTTCTGGCGCTTATAATATCCCCTTTGACGTTCACAATTTCTTTTTCTTTTTAGCTCTTTAAGTCTATAAAACGAAAATAGCTAGCTATAAATAATAGGTATAAATAATTAGGTATAAATAGTGTAATTACACACCAAAAATAAAATTTATGCATATAGAGTACCTACCTATTCACTCATTTTCAATCAATATTTTTTCATCACTTTCTTCATTAATAAATCCACATTGTTTATTCATATTTAATACAAACACTTTATACACAAAAAACTATTTATACAATGTATTTCGATTGACAAGATGATCAGCTGTCAATTCATACAATTACAGATTTAATTTTATTTAATATAGGAGGCAAAATCGCATGAGCGCCGCCAGAATTATTTTCAGGGGGTGCATCTGCATCTACACACTATTATGATCTAATATATATATAGAATGTAGAATGATTTGGACAGCAACCGCGACGCCTTTAGTTTTTATTCAAACAATAATTTAATAAAAAAATTAAAAAAATATATAATTTTCTGGTAAATTCAGGTATTTTCTTTCATAGCAGGGGGGTGCAAGCGCACCCTCTTGCACCCTGCTGCCGGCGCCCAAGCAAAATCGTGTCAGTATTAGGTTTTGTTTCCGGTTTCTGTTATTAGAATGACGTCACGTCCGTTAGAATAACTTTTTTACTCCTAGTGTCGCTAAAGAAGTTTTACTTCAAAAATTTATTTTTCTCAAAACAAAATCTATATACCTACATAAAAAAGAGATGTTCCCACTGACAGAGGTATAGACGCACGCACAGCCGTAACCGATGATGATAGAAACGTCAAATTTAGGCAGATGTTTATTTTGATAATGTGAACAGCCACTAACAAGAGATATTGAAAAATCTTAACCCTAAAGGGGTAAAATAAGAGTTGGAAAAAATATTTGTCTTTAGTTCCGTTCAAGTTTTTGTGTTTTCTAATATCGTTTAGGTGTCATTTATGTCAGTATTGTCAGTAATAAATATCAGTATTCGGAAAATTAAAAACTATGGATAAGAAAAGAGTAAATTATACCACTGAAGAGAGACAATTATGTTTAGTAGATAAATTTAAACATGTGATAGTAAGCAAAATAACTACTAGTGTAAAACCAAAGTAAAAAAAAGAAACATGAACTGAGATACACACAAAATTTAATGCCATAGGTTAAATATCCACAGAGAAAAAGATTCTTTAAGAAAGAAGTGGGAAAATATAAAACAGGAACACTATCTTTTTCTTACTGTTGGAGCTCCAAACCAAAAACATTCCTGTTAATGATTACATACTAAGTATAATTAATGAAATAACAATAGTAAATATATCATTATTCTCGATTATAATCATAAGTATATTTTCCCTTTAAATCTTTAAATTGCATTGATGCTTATCCGTTGCATTACGACCGAGAGACTCCTTCTTTGTGGTTTGTAGAAGAGAAGCACATCAAAGATATACCCACAGCTCGTGTTTTTATAGTAAAACTAGTTGTACTCACAACGTCGTTCACGTGGCGTGTGATTGTTGTATAAAAATTTCTTACCCCACCCCATTTATGGAATGGAAGAGAAATTTTTATACACCAGATGTTAAGTTGAAAGAAGACAAATACATCTGTGAAAACCGCATTCGAATCGGATCAGTAGTTTTCATGTGATGCACGCACAAACATACAGACAGACAGACAAAAAAAATTCTCTCCTCACCCCGTTAAAGGGGTGGGGGGAGAAAGTTTTATACACCAGATGTTAAGTTGAAAGAAGACAAATACGTCTTTGAAAACCGCATTCGAATAGGATCAGTAGTTTTCATGTGATGCGCGCACAAACATATACATTTCTACAGTTTTATTATATGTATAGATTAAAACCCTAATACGTCTGAAATTCAGCTATTGCAATATTAATTCATGTTGTATAGGTATATACAGGAATAATTATGTTAGCTAATTACTTCGTTTATCTGGATAGCTTCCAAAATTTGGTAGTAATAATTAAAGCTTATGATACGAGTAGGTACTTGTGCATTCTCAAACGAAATGGCGCACCAAAGTTAATGAAAGCTTACATAAAGAGAATTTTTTATCAAAATGAATATACTACCTACATGCTTATTTACGAGAGTTGCTACCTAAATTTTGAAATATACAAGTAAATATAACTGCTTATTTTATGAAGACCAATACACTTTTGCATTTTAGGTTTAAACTGTGGGAATAAAAAAAAAATTGGGAAACGACGGATAACTTAATTGATGTTTTAATTGCTCAAAAATTTCTTTGTTGAATTTGATGTGTTAGAGCTTAAAAAACTCAGCTTGTCGAGATATAGAAATGGTTGGTTTGATGCCATTGGTTTTTCCAATTTTTTTCGGACTTCTTCTTCTTCTTCTTCGGGTAGGCACCATCTCGTATCGAAGATTGGCGATAATCAATGCAAACTCTTTTCTGTTTTCCGCTGTTATTATAAAAGTCTGGGTGTTCATTCCCGTCCATTCTCTGATATTCCTCATCCAGGAAATTTTTCGTCGTCCCGGTTCTCTTCTTTCCTCTATTTTATCTTTCATAATAAGTTGCAATAATACGTAGTTATTGTTTCGAAAAATGTAACCCATATACGCTGTTTTTGTCCTCTTTATAGTCCGGGTTCCCACGTGGAAAAAAAAGGCATAAAGAATAACCGGCTGAAACTTTCAGAATCGCTTAATTGCACTTAGACCTACAAACTTCCATAGCAACAATATCGATGGATGGGTCGTTTTTTCTGCAGCAGCGGTCAAACGAGTCGAAAGTTATAACCCTCCCCGGAGTGATGGATAACCGATTTATTTTTTGTGAATCAACAGTTTTTTATTATTATTACATAATAAAACATGTGACCTACAAAAAAATAGGGCGTTAACTGGTTATTTGTTAAGTCGTTGGCAGTCGTAACTATTACATGTTGAGCGCGTAGTCCCCGCCAAACGCCCTCCTCTTTTTGTAGGTCACATGTTTTATTAGGTAATAATGATAAAAAACTGTTGATTCACAAAAAATAAATCGGTTATCCATCACTCCGGGGAGGGTTATAACTTTCGACACGTTTGACCGCTGCTGCAGAAAAAACGCCCCATCCATCGATATTGTTGCTATGGAAGTTTGTAGGTCTAAGTGCAATTAAGCGATTCTGAAAGTTTCAGCCGGTTATTCTTTATGCCTTTTTTTCCACGTGGGAACCCGGACCATTACTGTTGTGAGCGTTTCTCTGCCCATTCGTTCAAATATCAAGACATTAGTGGCATGTTCAGTCCATGGAACTTTCAACAGTACATGGAACATCCATATTTCCAACACCTCCTTCCAGGTTTTTCATACAATTCAAATTTAGCGTCCGCACTTCCATTCCGTAGAACAAGACCAAGTGTACGTATGCGTTTACCATTCGTTATCTGATATTCAAGTTCATATTGCGGCCACATATAAATCGTAATTTGCGTTGATATTTCCTGTCTTGGAGATAACCATCATTTTGGTTTTTCTTACATTGATTCTTAGACCATATTTTTCTCCTACATCCGTTATTGTTGTTAGCAGATTTTGCAGATTCTTGATATTATCTGCTATAATAACTGAGCTGTCGGCATATCTAATATTGTTTAGAAATTTTCCGTTAATTTTGGATTTTTGTAACGTTACAGTTGTTTTAGCACTGTGATGTTGTTTAAAACTGGTTAAGGTAAACACTTTAGACAAGATGAAAAGGAAAAGATATAAAGTTTCCTTTTATAGAGACGTTATCCCAAAATGATGAGCAGTGATTAATCTTTATTTAGAACTAGCTGACTCGGCGCACTTCGTACCGCATAAAACTAATGTCTTTTTTGGTTTTTTCAAATTTTTACGATTTTATTTTGTTTTCAATTATTTTTTTGGATTTTATCGTTTTTATCATATTTTCTCGTAAGTTATCAGGTGTATACTATTTTTTAATTATATTTTTTAATTTATCGATTAAATATATTAGGTAGCAACTGCGACACCTTACGTCATATTATTTAATTTAGCAAGAATTTGTTGAAATATGTGAGATATAAACTGCGCCACCTTCCGGTGGCGTCATAAACCTTAAGTAAAATATGTGATGGTTGGAACTTCATTACTGAACCGTTAGATGGCGATAAAGAAGCTCGTTTTTGAGATTTTTTGACAAACAATTTTTTTTGTTTTCGTAAAAAATAAAAAATATTTTTTTTAATAAAAAGTATCCTATGTTACTTCTAATACCTCCAAGAATATGTGTACAAAGTTTCATGATGATCGGTTGAGTAGTTTTCGCATGAAAGCGTAACAAACAAACTTACACTTACATTTATAATATTAGTAGGGATTCAGAAAAATAACAGGACTTCTTGGAACAAATAAATTTGAACCATTTATAAACCATATCGATAATAGTAAACCATATACGACACGATACTGAACTCCGACAAAAAAATTAGAAACTGAAAAAAAGGAACTCGAATGATATAAATAATTCTTTTTCAGTGGTAAAAAATATTATTTTTGGGTTCTTTCTTCCATAGTATTGGTTAGATTTTTAAATTAACAGTGTATTATTCAGTATCTACTTTATAAAACTGGATCTAATCACGTGACCTAGAAGGTTACTGATTCTAATTAATTTTCCTCCGACAAGCTGTATTTAAATAATCTCACTAAAACAGATTACAACGAATTAAAATGAAAAATTTTAAAGTACCCAAATAATTCAATAGCAAATCCTTTAAAAAGATACACGTTAACAATGTAAATAGTTTATTTTGTTACTTTTACTACGCAAATATAGAAATTTAAAATTTTCTCGCAAGAATACGTTTGACTCGGTTGTCAAAAGAAAAACGATATATTTTCTGTAAAAGCGTATATTCTGATTGAATTTAACGTTATATGCAGTTGGAAGTAAAACGGAAATGAGATTGTGAAAATATCAAGAAACTTGATAGCGTATAGTTACTTTTTGAGTTTGGAATAGCTTCTATACGATACGATATAGCTTTACATTCAATGAAGTAATGAGAGTTAAGTTTATAGTTGCAATTCTGGTACACGTTCCAGAAAAGTATAATCTGATTTAGCCAATTCGAGTTCTACATTAGCCTAAATGTATAATTTTATTCTATAACAAACTTATGTATAAACAATATATAATAAAAAATTGGAATCTAATACCTATAATCATAATCTCGAAAGAAATTACAATGATTTTCATAAAATTTATTAGGTATTCAGGTGGTTTCGAGGGCTATACATCGGTTTTACCTATAGGTTTTATTTTCTAAAAAACGTCGTATTCAGCGTTTTTCTCTGCAAAATAATTGTTCACGAAGCCGATTGTCTCTTTTTGGAACTATGTTCCTTACGGCGCGGCAGGCTTGGATAAGATAGGGATTTTGCGGCGTGATCGAACTGAAAAAAATGTAATAACAAGTTATAATGGTGTCGTGGGACACCAGGTAGGAACTAAGTTCCTTCGGCTAATGTAGAATCGAAAGGAAATCATCCATTACTCAAATGTGGTCAAATGGTAATACCAAAGAAAACACAAAGTCTCGTACCACAAAATGTTTAATTGTAAGTTTAAAAGTGTTGACAACTAGTTTCGACCAACAAGGTCATCATCAGGTATACAAAAAATATGGAAAAGGTAGAAAAATAATGGAATTAAAAGTAAAAGTTAAACAACTTACCAAATTAAAGTAAAGTAATAAAATTACAAAAATATCCAAAAAAATTTAAATAGAAAGACTCTAAGTGGTATCAGGTTACTATATCTTCAGCAATTAAAGTCCAGCAGCAGCAAGCAAAGTGTGTAGTGAAAGAGCCAACAGGTAGAGGTAGACTCATAAAGGATCAAAATAATGTGGTACGAAAAAATTAACTAACACAAGAGAACTACACCTTTTCCATTTGATATTCAGAAAATAGCAAATGGTATTCAGAGAGTAGCAATTGATATTCGGATATTACAAATGATATTCTGAAAGTAGCAGATGTAATTCAGTTATTCCAAATGATATTCAGACAATGGCGATTGATATTCAGATATTACAAATAATTTTCAGAAAGTAGCAGATGTAAATTAGATATTACAAATGATATTCAGCCAGTAGCAATTGTAATTCAGAATTGCCGAGCAATGATTGTAGACTCTAAAGTGGTGCAGAGTAAATCATACAACAAAAATACTACACAATCGGAGAGAAGATTGGGCTACTTTGGCACAATCATTAGGCATAAAGTATAAAACGGCCTATCACTGGGTGCGAATGGGAGATGACGAAATGAAGAAGCGAGGTGGAATAAAACCAAAACTTATGTCCCAAGACGAAATAGATATCGTCATTGCTTGGGTGGAGGCTGAAACAAATTCAAGCTAAAATTCGCCAAATTATTAATAAAAACATAAGTATGAGCTGCATTGCAAATTACCTTAATGGGCAGTTATTGTCCTATAAAATGGCGCATAAAGAGTCCGTGGATATGAATTCGCTGCAAAATAAAGAAAAACGCGCTGCATATGTCAATGCATTGAATGAATTCATCCAGCTGGGCAAACAAATCGTATGGATAGATGAAACCAATTTTAATTTGTTTTGCCGCCGAAGACATGGTCGCGCGAGGGTTGGACATCGCGCGGTGCAGAAACTTCCGGCATCCAGAGGGGCAAATATTCACCTTATCGGTGCAATATCTTCAGCCGGCGTTGTAGCATTTGACAGAAGACGAGGGTCTTATACGGCGGCATTAGCTAATGCATGGGTGCAAGTATTGTTGGAGACATGGGAAAATTTGGGCAATAATTTAGAAGACCTTGTTGTTGTTGCAGACAACGCGTTCTGCCACAGATCATTGCATACCATCTTTGATAATAGAGCTGCAACTTTATTGAAGCTTGGACCATACTCACCAATGCTGAATCCGATAGAGATAATTTGGTCTAAAGTGAAACTGTATGCCAAGACTCATATGGGAGTTCCCAATGTCGTCACGCCTGGACTGGTAGAGCAACGTCTTCAATATGTAGTAGAAATTATGGACAGCGCAAAAGACAGTATCACTGGCGGTGATTGTGCTCGTGCTGTTCAGCACAGTAGCACCTTCCATCATGCAGCATTGATGCTTGACGATATGCCCATTGGCACATAAACACGGATTTGCTCGAATTTTATTCATTTGTATTTGTTTATAAATGTAGTTCGTTAATAAAGATTATTTAGAGTTCTTTTAAAAAATGGCTATTCTGAATTACATGTGATTTATTCTGAATTACATGTGCTACTTTCTGAATTACAATTGTAAATTTCTGAAAATCAATTGGAATAGCTGAATTACATCTGCTACTTTCTGAATATCAATTGTGTTATCTGAATTACATTTCCCACTTTCTGAAAATCATTTGCAATAGCTGAATTACATCTGCTACTTTCTGAAAATCAATTGTGTTATCTGAATTACATTTGTCACTTTCTGAAAATCATTTGGAATAGCTGAATTACATCTGCTACTCTCTGAATATCAACTGGAAAAGGTGTAGTTAATAATAAAATAGTAAAGAACTTGGACACAATGAAAATGGAACTGGAACAAAGAGTATTAACATTGGTAAAGCAATATGTTCAAAAAACTTGGAGATGAAAGATCCAAATCAGGTGGGATGAAGGTCAGAAAGTTTGATCCAGTTCCATTTTCATTGTGTCCAAGTTCTTTACTATTTTATTATTAACTAGTTCTCATTATTTTGATCCTTTATGAGTCTACCTCTACCTGTTGGCTCTTTTACTACACACTTTGCTTGCTGCTGCTGGACTTTGATTGCTGAAGATATAGTAACCTGATACCACTTAGAGTCTTTCTATTTAAATTTTTTTGGATATTTTTGTAATTTTATTACTTTACTTTAATTTGGTAAGTTGTTTAACTTTTACTTTTAATTCCATTATTTTTCTACCTTTTCCATATTTTTTGTAGACCTGATGATGACCTTGTTGGTCGGAACTAGTTGTCAACACTTTTAAACTTACAATTAAACATTTTGTGGTACGAGACTTTGTGTTTTCTTTGGTATTAATGTAGAATTGACACATAACACTACTCGCTTGTGTATACGACTGTAGCGCCTGCGCACGTCTCATTTAACGGTTTTATTCCATAGACTTTTTGTTACGGTTTTACTATTACTTTTTTATAATTCACGTTCACAAAGTTTCTATTTCGACACTAAAAACAGTATCGAAATAGATTCATTGTAACACTGTTTTTTGTAACTTTTTGTTTTACACAATTGGTTACACTGCACTGATTTTCAACGAAAGAGTTCAGGTAGTAAATCAAAAAGTATGTTGTAGTAAATTATTAACTACATTATCAGCGTTATTGCTAAATTCGGAATATTTTATACAAATTTGACAAACATTCTAATTTAAAATCATTAAAACTGACAAGTGTCAAAACTGTCAAGATTGCCAACATAAATAAATATTTCGAAAAACTCTCATTTTATTTTTTTTTATACTTTTAAAAGTTCATTATAAAAAATAGTATGTAACACTCGAGTTACAATGACGGTTTGTAGTACTCGTTCTTTGCGAAACTCACCGCTTCGCGGTTCGTTTCACAAACTGAACTCGTACTACGAAACCTCTGTCATTGTAACACTTGTATTACAATATACTATTTTTTCAGTTCCGTCGCGCAGCAAAATCCCTATCTCCTCCAAGCCTTGGACTATACTAGGTTACATTTCTTTTGGTTGTACATATTTTCATAATTTGTACTTTTCGTCTGGGCAGCTTATATATCAATAAATTCTCTAAAGGTATAATTTTTATAATGATAATGATCGGAATAAGATAATTGATTTAATTTATTTAAAATTAAAATAATATTCATAGTTTTTTGTTTAACACTGGAAAAAAACCAAAAAAAAATTACCATCCCGCGTATTCGATCCTCCAACGATATCCAATCGTGAAGAGTTATTATATGATAGTCAAATTATTTTTATGTATTTACTACATAAATTTTGATCATATTAATAATAATAATTTATTATAAATTTGAGATTAACATTGGTAACAGGTGTAGATAATCCAATTAAATAAAATATTACAACATAATTTACACATTTTACATTTAAAAACCAATGATTTTCATTAATTTATAGGACATCACAAAAGTTGACATCGTTGGATATTTCTATATTGTTTACAATGTTTATATTATATTATTAAACTTACCTTTCGTTAGGAGATTCTGTAATGAGAAGATCATCTTTTGCTTGATTCATTATAACTATTATATTTTTTGTAAACACTTTCAAGAAAGTTTCGGTGACAGTTAAATATTATATCATAACTGTCAACATTATGTCTATCGTATATTGAACTCTGAGTAGAGGCTAGCGTTGTGTGGAGACTAGCGGTAACCTGCCTACTAGATATAGTGGCACTATTACAAGCGTTACGGTTTTATTGTTACGGTTGTTTGGAACTATGTTCCTAACGGCAGGCTTGGATAAGATAGGGATTTTGCGGCGTGACCGAACTGAAAAAAATGTAATAGTAAAAACCCGTAACAATAAAACCGTAAAACCGTCCCGAACGTCTTCGTCTTACGGTCACATTTAAATTCAGCTGCCGAAAATATCACTATGGTAAATGATAGCGCAAAGACCTTATATACAGAATAATACTCAAAAATAAATATTTAATGACAACTCAAAATCAACTTTTTTTATTTTCACAAAGATACTTATACATCTTCACGTTAAGGTCGAGAACTTTTCAGACCACCTTTGTATATGTGCGCATAATTTTTTGTTTATTTATTGTATTTATTTGCATTCAAAGTGCAACTGGTCTATGAGGGAGCAGATATACACAAATTCTTTGATAATAAACAAAATAAATCTAAAGAAAACTATTTTGTTTTAGGTACCTACGTTAATCTATATAAGGAGCAGCATCTTCTTCCTTACCAAATGTTTCCTTTTTGATTTTATTAGATACTTTAATATATTTTATGTTATGCAATTAAAGAAAAAGTAACTGATTTAACGGATCTAACTTTTGATCTGACCTTTAATGTTTGAAAATCCTTTTATTCGAAAATACTATTATTTCAAAAATGAAGGGAAACACAAAACTAAATTTAAAATTTAATAATGTTTTAAATAGTACTCCTTGTACATACTGTTATATTGTTCTTAGTTATGTAATATCCTGTATTAACTAGTTATTTCCAATTTTATATACTCAATAATTTGTATTATTATTCTGTTTATAGCAAACTCAACCATCCAGCATCGTTGATTATTTGAAACGAAATAATAATATAAATGAATATCAGAGGCATTGTTTTTCGAACCTTGACTAAATCGAAACCTACACACGATGAAAATGTTTTCCCTGATAAAAGTGACACAACACAGTGGAAATACTTCCGACATTCATCAATCTTATCGAACAAATTGGGTCCCCCGTGGTCCGGGTCGTGAATAATCTTGTGTAAAACATCTCATGTGGGAACTTTTCTAAGAGTATAATAAACATTATTTTTTCTTTCCTCCCACAGACGAAAGGGAGAACAGACTTAATCTAAAATATGGGGATAAAAACGCTTAGGTTAGATACATGTCTTTTTTAAGATATAAAATGTTCTAAAAATAGACAAACTGTTTTATATAAAATCCTTAATTTATTCCGGTAATTAAAGTAATATATCTTGATGAAAAACAGACTCTTGCAGTCAAACCTAAGAAATACGATAATCCTGAAATCTGACAAATAAATTAAAGGATCAAACCACTTCCTCGCTTTTTTGTATTTATTCACGGTTGTCTAAATTATTTTTGCTTTTATCGGTCTTCCAGAAAATAAAAAGGGATTTTTTCCTTTTCCTTCGCTATCAAAAAAAGTTACTTACCCTCAAAAAAATCTGACGACTGCCGATGCCGTTACACAAAAGGACCGCACCGAAAAGCTACAGTATTAGCTCTTTTCAAGCAAAAATTGTATATTATTATTATTACATCTAATGGAAGGTAGAGAGATTATAATAAAAATAATAATTAACTTAAAATCTATTTTCAGAACGAGGTTCAATAGAAAGTATCAGATCGCCTTTCAATCGAAGTTTAACTAATAGTTACCTTTAAGCCTACGTTGAAGAAAAATGAGAAACACAAAAAAGTTATTAGTTGTAGGTACTTTGTGGCTCACTTTCCAATATATTTTGATTGCATGTGTTTAAATCCGATCTTATAAAAATACAGTTTATGTTGTTTGTAGTTCCAAGTTCTCATCCATTTATTTTAGCGTTTGATACATTTTCCCATAACCAACTAAATGATTCATTTCCTTTTCGGGTAGCTTATAATGCTCGAGGTGAAGGCCCAACAAATCCTAATTTAATAGAAAATCTGTCTCGAATAATCCCTTTTATGAACAAATGTTCATCCTACAAACCCATAACTGAAACTATCGTTAGCACAAGAAAGGCGTGGAAAATAAAAAGGTTTATTGTGAGTGTCTCAAAAAATCTCTACCTTGGAAGATAAGTAAGAGTCGAGTTAAACGATTCGATGGTTTATCAATATCAAGTTCCCGAGGAGTGACGTTCCGTTTTCTCTCCAATCAATTGTTTCACCACACACTCGATTATTGTAGGGTTGACCTGTGACCTTAGTATAATCGACCAACAATCAGTCAGCGATACCGAAAATCCCAAAAAGCAAAAAAAAGGATTTTAGCGTTCTACGATAACGTGCGCTGGATTACACACATTTGTTATGTATTAAGATGTTATTGTACCTTGCCGACTTGTTGTTTCGCAATGAAACTATGGATTTATGTCAACAAAAGATTGATATTTTGCCAACTCTATCATAATCAACGTTATTTGTTATTGTTACAAATCCAAAATAGTAAAACAGTCATGAAGGAAATTCATATTACTCTTTTTGATACCGTTCAAGTATTCTTAATGTTTTTTGAAATCAGTGGCCTTCTGTTTTAGCTTGTCAATGTTATCTGTTAGGCAAAATCCTGGGAAGCTTCTTTTGCTCTTTTTGATATCATAAAATTTACCAAAAAGCAGCTCTGAAAAAAATCCTGTGGAAATTCCTTTTTTTGGTAGCGTTTAAGTTTTTCCCATGTGTTTTGAGATCAGAGATCTTTTTCTTCTGATGTGTTCTGTTAATATTATCTGTCAGCGTTACTTGCTGTTGTCTCCTACTCCAAAATATTCTTGTAGATATAATAGCAAAGAAGCTATGAGGAAAATCTGTTGAGTTTCCACAACTGTCGTGTGAAAACAGCGAGTAAAAAGAGATACATGCAAGTTATTTTTGAAGTAAACCTTCTTAAGGCGCGACTAGAGGTAACTCAGTAATTCTAACGGACGTGACGTCATTCTAATGTAACGAAAAAAAAACCTGATACAAAATACCTAACACGATTCCGCATACTATATTAAATAAAAGTTAAATCTGCAATTGTATATTATTAGGCAACATAATATACATATTTTGCTGACCTGTCAAATTGACAGCTTGTCAACCAAAATACATTGTTGTTGAATATTTTTACGAAGTGTTTGTTTTAAATGTGATTAATAGACCATCAGCCCAAGGTATAAAAAATTTTACGATCCTTGACCGTATGCCCTTTGAAGATTCGACTAGAATATATGTGCCAATTATGTTAAACTAGCGGCCCGGCGAACTTCGCACCGCCTAACACTAATGTTTTTTCCAATTTTTTTTTTTTACGATTAATTTTTTGTATTTTTTATCATATTTTCTCGTTAGTTACCAGTTTTTACTATTATTTATGGTACTTTGTAATTTATCGGTTAGGTATATTATATATTAACTGCGCCACCTAACGGTGGCGTCATAGTTCTTAGGTAAGTAAGTTTTGCTCTTTTAAATATATGAGATATCAAGTGCGTCACCTTACGGTGGCGTCATAGTACTTAGTTATGTAAGAATTACAGGTGTAAATTTATAACATCTCAACTGCGCCACCTTAGGGTAGCGTCATAATGATTAATTTCGTAATAAACGCGTCCGATCGCTGCAAAATTCAAACTGCTATAATCCCGGCCGGCCAGTACCACCGCAAGCGCTACGTCCCGCAATTTTAAATCTGTAATTATCTTCGAAAATATTGATTTAAATCTTGTGCTGTAAAGGAGCATATTATAGATCTATATTAAATCAACAATGTATTTAAGCTATTTAATTGGATAAGGATTAATGCTGTATTGGTTAAAATCGCTTCGAAAATTAGCCATTATTTGTCGTAAAAAGTAAATGACAAAAAAATGTTATTGTGGGCTATCCATAAGAGATAGACATATACCATCGCGGAGTTTTCTGTAGACCTTTTCAATGTGTACAAATAATTAGTACATTATTTTAATAAATCTCGTAGGGTTCAGCCTGCGTTTGCAATGTAAGCGGAAAAAATTGATAATTAACGACATCACATTAGAAACCTCAAAAATAACAGTATTTCTCTACTATTTAATGGATTTTATTATACATATAAACCTTCCTCTTAAATCACTCTATCTAATTAAAAAAACCGCATCAAAATCCGTTGCGTAGTTTTAAAGAGTTAAGCATACAAAGGGACATAGGGACAGAGAAAGCGACTTTGTTTTATACTATGTAGTGATTTTTAGGGTTTAACGATCATTTTGCACTGTTTTGCACTTTTTTTTACACTTTTTACGCGTTTTTTCGTCGATTTTAAGCGAAATTCGATCACAATTTGTGTTTTCTAATCGTAAATGTCAACTTCTGTTAACTGACTGGTTTTAGATAACGTTTTACTTGTCAGCCGAATTGACAGATAATCGATTTTTTTAATATAATTCGTAAAATTAACGACATCACATTAGATACCTCAAAAATAACAGTATTTCTCCACTATTTAATGGATGTTATTATACATATAAACCTTCCTTTTGAATCACTCTATCTATTACAAAAAACCGCATCATAATCCGTTGGGTAGTTTTAAAGATTTAAGCATACAAAGGGAAATAGGGACAGAAAAAGCGACTTTGTTTTATACTATGTATTGATTTGAAATGGAACTTGCATCCTGGTTCTATAGTTGCAAAATTCCAGAAAATGTTGAAACAAAATTATGATAAATTTTAACAAAAGTTGACCGTATGCAGAGGTAATGAGAAGAAAGTTAACGAAAAAATAATCCAGCGGAAAAAGGTCGGCATGCGTGTAGGGTGGTCCCAAAGGGATGTAATAAACCCTTGAAATTGCAGACAATTGTTATACCTTCTTTATGATAGCTGACCGTATGCCTCTAAGAGATTTTTATTATTTATGACGTACCATATACTTATGCCTAACGGCATACGGATCGGCTGGTTCCAAGTGGTCCCTAACCTCCAAAACATGTGTTCCATTTCAAATTTAACATAATTGGCACATATATTCTAGTCGAATCTTCAAAGGGCATACGGTCAAGGATTGTTCAATTTTTTATACCTTTGGCTGACGGTCTGTAAACAAAGTGGATTTATGAATAAAGAAAGTGATGAAAAAATATTGATTGAAAATGAGTCAGTACTCTATATGCATACATTTTATTTTTGGTGTATAACCACACTATTTATACCTAATTATTTATACCTAGCTATTTTCGTTTTATAAACTTAAAGAGCTAAAAAGAAAAAGAAATTGTGAACGTCAAAGGGCATATTATCAGCACCAGAAAGATTTGAAGAAAAATGAAAATGAAAAAGAGACGAGACAGCGACATTCATTATGATTTGATTAAGTAAGTTTATATACCTACATACATTCATACATACATATTATGATAGTAAATAATTGTTTATAGGGAAGCTTTACGTTAAGTAAAGAAGCATGTTGCACGTTTTTGTTAATAAAAATAATAATATTCGAAATGTTTTAACACTAACTTATACTTATTTTAGGTTTGGTTAGGTAGCCATAAAGGTCATAAAACCACTAATCAGGATGACTAATCTTTTACCAGCAATAACAGATCCTTTGTAGACCTGAAGGAAACAAACTTAACTCAGGATTTTAAATTTTATGGAATATGCTATAAAATGCTACAAAATGAAATGGTTATCTAACTATCGAAGGCTCTTGTGTTGTGATGTATTACAATAAGGTAGATACAGCTACAAAATCACACATTCTAAACGTAATGTGTGTATATTTTTAATATTGTTTACCTATTATTGAAGTAAAACTTCTTTAGGCGCGACTAGGGGTAACTCAGATTTATTTTCTAACGGAAGTAATCGTAACGGAACGTTACAATTCTGGCATTAGATTCTAACGGAAGATTCTGATGGAAGTAACGGTGTGATTTCAGCTATGGGAGGAGCTTAAATTTTCAAAATTTTCAAAATTTATTTATAAAATTTTCAAAAGGTTACAAATACATTAATGGTATTTGGAGAGTAAAATCTATGTTTCACATTTAAGTTAACATAAACCTATTATTTCATATATAAAAAATCATGATAACTTTCAAATTCCTATTTCTAATGAATAATATAAACATTATATCATTTTTTGTACAGTATATAGACAATAAATATAATTGAATTGTAATTAAATATTTATTTTTCGATACGTACGTCAAAAAGTTTTACTTCAATCGCATGTAAAGGTTACACGCACACTCTTTTTTTTATTAAGGATGTCCTCGTATGTATAGACCTAAATACAAATGTACCAAGAACATCTATTGGGGCAGAAGAGACAATTTATTAATTTGGGATTTAAAGGCCTGCAAGTTAGGACGAGTGGGGAAGACATGGGAAGGTAAGTAGTTCCACTCTCTGGAGACCCTGGGGATGAAGGAACGATCGAATCGATCCGTTCTCGATGTCGGGCATTGAACAGTATAAGGGTGTATGGAGTTGGCACGTCGCGATGCTCTGGCTGGTCTGGCAAGTGGAGGCATTATAGAGCGGAGTTCTTCTGAGCAAAATACGTTTATGTATCGGTAAAACAAGGAAAGATCAGCCACTGCGCTTTGGTGGGATAATGGGGCTAGGTTTTTGGTGATACTGGTGTCGTTTATTAGTCGAACTGCTCTTCTCTGTATTGCATCAAGAACTCCTAGCCTTGACGGAGCTGCCGAACCCCTTACATGCGAGCAGTATTCAAGATTAGGCCGTATTTGGGCTTTGTAAAGAGTAGCTAAGTTGGATGGAGACAAATATTTCCGTGCTCTAGACAGAAAGCCTAATTTCTTTCCTGCTGCAGTTGCTATAGATGCAACATGTTCGTTCCATAGTAAGTCCTGGGAGATCGTTACACCTTACACCAACCAGCGTAATGGAGTCTTGCTATTAGTGTCTGATCGTTGATTGTAATGGATGAGTCGCATTTTTGCCTCTTGTTGGACAGGCAACATGTCTTTGTCTTGGAAGCGTTGAAATTAACAAGATTCTTTCTTCCCCACTCGTCTACAATTCTCAAATCTTGATTGAGAGAAGCCGTTGTGGATCTTCTGTCCTCTTCCAGAATATCTAGAGGTATGGAACGGTTGTGCGCTTTGCTACAGTGTAGGTTGCTATCATCTGCAAAACCATGTATCGGGTTATTAGTGGCTTCTAGTAGATCGGTAATATGTAATAAGAATAGAATAGGAGCTAGAGCCGATTCTTGGGGAACTCCAGCGTTGATCTTGTAGAGGTTGGAAGAATGTCCATCTACAGCAACTTGGATATGTTGGAGAGAAAGGTGGATATCCATCTGCAAAGGTTTTGCGAGAGTTCGTATAAAGGCAGTTTGTTCAAAAGAGCCGCATGCCATACTTGATCAAATGCTTTTGAGATGTCTATTTTCAAGAGAGTAAAGTTCTTGCATATTAAAAATAATTCAAGCAATAAAGAATACATTAAATAGAAAATGCTACTCGCTTGTGATTATTTTTTTAATGATTTTTATCGCCGATGTTGTGTTTGTAATTTTGTTATATAAGCATACCTGTAAATATTTCAGTTGTTTCTACTTTTTATTTACATTTTTTCTGTTCTACCACAGTGGAGTCTATTTTGTAACATACTAAACAAAAAATGGAAAAAAATCACAATAACAAAGTATTGAAATTGATGCTTCCCAATGACATTCAATTTACAAAATCGAATATTTACTGGAAAAACACCAAAAAATAAAAGTAAAAAAATTCAGCAACTAGAAATGTAATATGTAATAGAAATAACCATAAATCGAATAGGGATTTCAGGTTTTATGTTACTAATATTGATTTCTAATTTTCATCCAAATTACCCTCTCTCTAATGAGCTTTTGTTCAGCGGAAATGACTGCAATTAATAAAGGACCAGCTAGGGAGTATTACATTGCATTATACACACTGGCAGCAATTACGTGAATCGTTAGCAGCATGTTATAAAATTAAGTTAACATACTTACAACAATTAAAAGTAGAAAAGGTTTGATGATTTTAATTTCCACAAAAAAGTTAAGGAAATGACGGGTACAACTAAAAGAAGGGCAGTTAATGCACTTACTGATAACTATAAGGATTAGTTATAGTGAATAAAATAAAAATGAAGCAAATCTGGGAAGAATATGTTTAAGAACTGTTTAATGATGTACGAACAGAGCTATCGAATGTAAAGAGAAATGACAGTCTTCAAATTATAGAGGTAAATGTAAAAGATCGAAAAGCAGTCGGTCCCAACTTTATTCTTGTCGAAATTCATCTAGAAAAAGTTCAAACACTTGTAAACGAAAATTAACGGTGCGAGTAAAATCACTTTATAGAGATTAGAACACCTATTAAAAATGCCAAAAGATGGAATTTTTCACAAGCTACAATCTAAATTTCTCTACCAAAATACGTTTACAGTTACTTTACGTGTTCTCAATACTTTTGATGTGAAACATCTATAGCGGCACGTAAATCAGATTTCTCGCGTGGCGACGGTGACGTATGACGTAAAAAACCTAACGCATCGATAATATATAATAAAGAGATGTACTGATATCTTATATGAAATTGGTTTCATGTTTTGAGCGACGCGACGGTAGCGCGCCAACAATAGGGGGAAGAAGCTCATCGATTCAAAAATTTGGCGGGACAGGGTATGAATTGTTTCATATAGAAATACTCTTTTAAAGCTCATATTTTAATTTTTAATACTTTTACTGATGTGTAAAAATATTAAAAATTGAAATATAGACTTAAAAGTGCATATTATCTTATAATATTTAGGTAAATAAATATAAAAACTAAACAAGTTAAAATGGTTTCATGGGACACAAGATAGGAACTATGTTCCTTCGGCTAATAAAGAATCGACACATGACACTACTCGCTTGTGTATACGACTGTAACGCCTGCGTCTCATTTAATCTTGGCGTTAAGAAAAAAGCTTCTTTAAAATTCAAGGTAAGCTTTAAAGAGTAATGTATACATTTATTTCTTCTCACCTTTCCTAACTACTTTCAACTATCAAGATTTTAAAAAATTATATCTCATATTACTTTAACAAAAAAAGGTAAAAGTTAAGATATATACAAAAAAAAAAATTGCATCGGCTGGGAATCGAACCCGAGCCTCCCGCGTGGCAGGCGAGCGTTCTACGTCTCGTTACGGGTTTTTCGTTACGGTTTTTTCTATTACATTTTTTTCAGTTCAGTCACACAGCAAAATCCCTATCTTCTCCAAGCCTACCGTAAGGAACATAGTTCCAATTGTTCCAATAATAAACAAATTTTAATTTTTAATAAAATAATTTTTAAATTTTCAAAATTTTCAAAGTTTTTAAATTTTTCAATGGTTACTTTAATCGCGCGTAAAGGTTACACGCACACTCTTTTTTTTATTGAATACTGCATATACTTTTACAAAATAATGTTGATGTTTCACATCTGCCAGGCGTCCCGTGACGGCTCACATTTTTTTTTATATAGATGAATCGTAGACTCTTACGCAGGCGTCTGCCAAAAAACTTGTTGATGTACCAAAGAGTACCATGAACAGAAAAAGTTACGAATGCAAAAGTCTAAGAAGGATAGAAAAGTCCTCAATATATAGTTAATACTCGAAAACGTACAACATATTGGACACGTAATGCCCACGATATTTTACAAAACATGGTTCAATCAGTCAATAACTCAGTTATTCTGAGCTGCTATAATCAGTGAAAATAGCCAACATCCGAAACGGATATATATGAAGAAGATTGCCGATTAATATTTTGAAATCAGAAATACTTTTTTATTCTTAAAATAATGTTCTACCTAGGTTGCTTTTGTAAAAAAACTTTATTTAGCAAACCATATCCTTGATTCTGTAATCATGAGAATGGTTATTGATTACAAAAAAAAAACAGTAGAAAGATGAAATCAATATGCATTTTCAGATTCGGGCGTGATCCTATTTATTCTCTTGTTTCTATGTTATCTATCTGCTCTTACAAATAAGTTGGCGACATTTCTCGATTGTCAAGAACGTAATTGATTTTTGCATGGGACGAGTGACGGTGTGACGGATGGAGAGTCCGGACTTTTATTGCTTCAATTATGTGTCGTGAATGGGAAACAATTGTGAAACATGGGCGTAGTTCGATAAAATACAAGAACCGATGATTAATTAGCTACCGTTAAATAGGCAGTAGTAAACATTTAAATTTAAGGTTAATTGTTCCGAACGGAAATTCCTGCACATATAACTAGCTAATTGAATGGTGTTAATCAATAAGTGGAGTGTAGTACGACATTACGTTACAATTTGCAACTACTGCAACCGCATGTAATTTACCAGAACTCGGTATGTTAATCATGATCTATGGAAATAATGTTTACAATAGGAACTTGTCATATTCATGTCCCAGCTCTGATATTTTCTGTTGAATAAGTTGATACAGAAGCATTATTTATAACAATTAATTAAATTGCATTCTCAGATTACGTAATCAAGACGAAAAAAATAAATATAGTTTTACCAATGCTGCGTAAGTTGAACGTAGTTAAGTTTCTATTAAAACTTAAATAGAAAAACATAAACGCTGACTTCATACTCTTAGTAAAAAGTCCAATTTGAAAAATTCTTGTCCAATTTAAAAAATTATTGTTTTAAGAACTTTCTAGGTTACAAAGTTCCAAAGAAAGTCCACTAATAAGTATGTATCTCAAATAAAAATGTAATAAAAAGTGAATGCAAACTTGTTCTCGTGATATCTTGCGAGCTTAACGAGATAGCACTCGAGCCAAAAACGTCTGAGGTAGCAGGAGAAGATCTCGCTCAGATTCGTTTGCGTTGCGTGCATTTAGTCAAAAATTTAACCGACTATCTCAGATCAATATTTGAGATACAAAGTTCATAGCGTATTATTTATACATACTAGAGAAAGTAAAGTGGTTAAATATATTTAATAGAAGGTTTTTAAAACATTTATGTTACCTTCCTTTCAGCAATTATAAAGGTAACATTTTCATGAAATTATCGGTAAAAATTACTTTTTTATTTAACTTTTAAAATAAATTTATTGATTAAATAGGAACACGACAGTTCAAAACAATAACAAAATATTGAAACTTCAGAATTATATCTTTTAACGTTGTTTATACAATTTTCTGTAGAAACAACCTATATTGGTCTATTTTATTTGAACTGTCGGCCTTCTAAGTTTAATGGTGCATAACGCAGAGCCCATAACCTCGTCGTTAGCCTAAATGAAGTGACGTAACAAAAACAAATGATGTGACGTCAATTCTAAGACAAAAATAGTAAAAGAGGGAAAGCTACGTTATTGGAAACAACCAACAACCAACCATATGTTCGAAGGTGTTAAAAGGAACGCTTGCTTTTTGCGATACGTGCACTCGTCAGAAAGATTTTTCGGGATTATTTGTTGAAACAAGCTGATGATCGTGCAAATTATTAACCTTCACCAAAAAGTTTTTAAATTCGAGGAATAAAAGAAATTATATATAAATGTAGAACGCTTATACATATGTATCTTTAAAACCTTCCATTTGAATTTTTTACTTTCATCGAATTTTACAGATAAAGCTATACTCTATTACAGAATCAAATTTTAACTGTTTTTTATTATAAAATTGACCAATTATTTATTAAAAAATCATACAAAATTAAAGTCCGATATAGCTCATTCTACCAGTAGCACATCTTTGATTTTTTATTTTTGTCGTTTTTATAATTTAATCTCGTTAATTTCCAGGTTTTTATTTTTATTTTTTTTTTCGTTACATTTTGTAATTTTGAAATTTATTATCTACATTCTTTCAGTAGATTTCTGAGAATCCGATTTTAGTTTTAAAGATCCTTTCAAGAAAAAGACGCTTTGTTAATTTAGTAAATTTTAACAAAACAAAAATTTCACTAAGCTTGGTTGAAACAACCTTTTGATAATTTAAACAATTTCTACTTTAATATTTACTCTTAAATTAATGTTGATGTTAAATTATATTACATATAAAACGTTATAATCTTGCAGAGCAGAGATGTAAGTATAAATTTGTAAGAGATTTCTACTTACATTCTGTCAGTCACTAATTATATATTGTAGCTCCCTCATGATGGAATTAAGTTTGGAATGAAACTCAAAATAGTTTAATCAAAGGTAATACCACGAGTCCTTAAAATTTTATCGATAAATTTTTAGTTTCCACGAAAACTTTTTTATTTGGCAAAAATACGAAAACAAACTGAAATGTGATAAAATCATATCAATTTTATCATATTAAGTTTGTTTGAGTAGTTTTGCCTAAAATAAAAAAGTTTGAGTCTGGAAAATAAAAATTTATCTAGTAAAATATTACAGGACGAGTGGTATTTGAAAAGATTATTTTTTGAACCATCATTCTGTACAAACACTACTTTATTTAACAAACTTCCTAGAACAACTTATATTTCATAATTAACACAAAAGAAATACCGTAACCCCTCCTATTAACTTATCCTGTACACTAGATAGTATTGACAGTTTTGTCAGTTGTCGTGAGCGTCGTGAAAACAGGGTTATAATTTGAATAAATATTTATTTTTATACCTATTTATACAATTATATTATTAAAGAGAAAATTACCAAAATAAAAATTATTAGGTATATCTATTTAAAGTTTACCTACAAGACCACATTTGCCTGTAGGCATATAAAAGTTTTAAATGCATGCAGAACCAGGAAGCAGGTTAGTTTTAAAGTACCTACATATTTGATTTTTCATTACCTATCGTTTAGAGTAGTTTAGATGAATTGAATTGTGATAATAATAATAACAAAATATACTTCAGAATATTTAGATAATATAAATGAATGTTGATTTATAGTAAGGTACTTATAAACAAGAAAATTGATTGTTCAATATTGTTATTGAATTTTTGACAGTTCTATAATTTTATCAATACTAGTAAAACCACTAGCACTAGTGGTTTTATCAATATAAACCGGAATGATTGGATAGATTTAGCATAAAACATCGAAGATTAAGCGTTTTCATTGGACGAAATCACAAAATTGTGATATTTTGACAGGTGAAAAAAATAATCGAGGTTAAATTTTGCTGCATACCTAATATACGATATCTATCCCAAACGTATCCGACTTTCCCTATTTTTCGATCTATGGCTTATTCTTTGTCATCTGGTTGGTGGCATCCTTCGAAGTAGTCTTCATTTGTTTGAACAACACGCTCATATCATATTTCCACTTTAAAAAGCAGTATTAAAAATTATCGGAATCGCTTTTAGCGGCATTTTTAATCGAGGAAACAGTCAAAAGTTGCAAGTAGCTATGCCGGGACTGTATGGAGGATGCCGAAGCAGTACAACACTGTGTTTTGATAAATACTATTGTACAAAATTTAATGCATCTACTGGAGAATTATTGTGGTAAAGAATCCAGTCACTAGTTTGTCAAAACTGTGGTCGATTTCTTCTAATTACCTCTTGCAACTTTTTAAAATTTCAATGAATCCTCTTTGTTAATCGTCTGACCTGCAGGAACATATTTGTGGTGTACGACTCCCTTATAATAAAAAAAAATAAAATCAAAATTGACTTGCTTTTGCTCCGACTGTGACGAATTTTATTTGGCCGGGGTGAAGAAGCCTGCTTTCTATGCGAAGACTGTTGTTTTCTTTCAGGATCATAATCGTAAATCCATGTTAACCATTTTGAGCAAATTTTCATCGCTTTTGATAACTTCTAAATTATTCCAAACGATTTCTAACTTTAAGATGAGTTTAGCACAGACACGAGTCATGCTTAAATTCTCGGTAAATTGTGCTTTTTGGTATTGTACAGTCATCTATTACTATCCTATAACAGTCAACGACGATCTTGTTTAATTGCCGCTCGTAGTTCGTACACATGTTTAAACCGTTTATACCATTCTTTTATTCGAGTTTTGCCCACACAATCGTTTCCAAAGTTTTTTTGCAACATTTGAATAGTTTCTGTACAAGTTTTTTCAAGTTTAAAGCAAATTCGTTGTTCTACTTTATCCGTCATTTTTAGCTACTTAAAAATCCGATGAACTAGATGTCCGGCTAGTATCAGCAAGTATGTATACAATAAAGTGATTCTTTACTGTTGACGATTCTGCCGGTCGCTAAAATACTTTGGCGCGAAGATGTAAAATGCACGTCGGCTATTTTTCGGACAGACTTGGTGTATATACATAAATGTATAACTCGTTTAAAGGTATCATACAGTAAAAATGGAAAAAACAATTATCACGCTGCACGAAGTAGAAACTCCTCTTTCTCTTTCTTAGTCTATACTAAAGTAACTCATTTATTCGACTATGTAATTTTGGATGCATGGGACAAAATGAAACATTTGACTTGTTTTATAAATAAATGAAACAGATACAATATACAATCTCTGACAACTTAGTTAACATTTACTTATGATGAAATATACTAAATAATGGAGAAATCTACTCATACTTAATGTGAAAATAACAATTTTGTCATTTCTTTGAAGATAATAATTCTTAAATTGCATATTTAAAACACTCTACAAAATTTAATTATCACGTGGATTTATAAATAGAAAAAAACAGCGTTAATTATTCAGAACAAATGTCTTTTGCAATATTTATTAGTCTATTTTCTGCTCATAAAATTTCTTACTAGAAAGTTTATGGACCACCTCCAGTCGGACCGTAATCAATTATCTAAATACGGAAGTGGTTAATTTGCATCTCAGAACTACCTACGGTGGTGGTAGAGGAAATTAACGGCTATTCTGATATTGGCAAGCTAGAGACTTGAAAACTTTGAAAATTATAGGATGTTTAAACCAAATTCTCTTATAGATTAGACATGGAAGTGGATGTTCTATACTTAGTTTAACAACTCCATTATTTCTCTATAGATTTTTTAATGTTAAAAAGGTTCTTATTATATTTCTGAGAATTTTCTTACAATTGTTTAGACTTATGCTTCACTCTTTATCCGCGTTTTTAGGCAATAAAAAAATGCTAGTTCATTGAAACATTGTCTATAAAGTTTTTAGTGCAATGGTCATTACACCAAAATTAAAATAAAATATAATGAATATATAACAACTTGTATTACTGCAGCAAAATAAATACATCTGACTTTTTGTGAAATATCAAAAATAATAATCTATCAAAAAACTTGTTTCGCCTTTTGATGTGAAACATCTATAGCGGCACGTAAATCAGATTTCTGGCGTGGCGACGGTGACGTATGAGTGTATGACGTAAAAAACCTAACGCATCGATAATATATAATAAAGAGATGTACTGATACCTTATATGAAATTGGTCTCATGTTTTGAGCGACGGTGGCGCACCAACAATAGGGGGAAGAAGCTCATCGATTCAAAAATTTAGCGGGACAGGGTATGAATTGTTTCATATAGAAATACACTTTTAAAGCTCATATTTTAATTTTTAATATTTTTACTGATGTGTAAAAATATTAAAAATTGAAATATAGACTTAAAAGTGCGTATTATCTTATAATATTTAGGTAAATAAATATAAAAACTAAATAATAAACAAATCAGATTTCTGGCGTGGCGACGGTGACGCAAAAACCTAACACGACTCCGCATACTATCTATTCTATAAAAATGAATGTTTGTCTGTATGTTATCGATGAACTCAAATAATACTGGAAATATTATGAAAATTGGCATATATATGTATTTTTCCACGGAAAAGGTATTTTCAAAATTTTTAAAATTTTTAAAATTTTTAGAATTTTCAAATTTTCAAAATTTTTCAAAAATTTGAAAATCATGATAATTTTGAAAATTTTCAAAATTTTCAGAATTTTCAAAATTTTGAAAGTTTTTAAATTTTTCAATGTTTACTTTAATCGCGCGTAAAGGTTACACACACACTCTTTTTTTTATTGAATACTGCATATACTTTTACAAAATAATGTTGATGTTTCACATCTGCCAGGCGTCCCGTGACGGCTTACATTTTTTTTTTATATCAACCACGATCCACTCTCTTGGCAACGGTGATCTTCCATATTTTCTATACAGGTTGAGATTATTTTGCTATCCATACGAATAATATCATAAAGCCTTTCAAAAAGAAAATGAATCCTAATCAGTGATTATTAAATCACTGAAAAAGAAAAGAAGAGACCAAATGATCGCCAACGATTGCATATAACTAAAAATCTTTAAATAAAGAAACTTTGTGTGCTCGAAAGAGGCACGAGCACCACAAAGTTTTTTCTGAATAGTTGCTTGCGTCGAACAGTCTGATTTTAAAAAATTACCTTTTCAAAACGAAAGTGTATTCTAGTGATAAAAAAGAAAATATAATCATTTTATATGAGAATGTTTAGTATAAGAAAGATTTATCTAGAGGTATTTACTGATCTTAAAACCTATCTGAAAGAAATCGAGATAAATCTCAGTCTCGCTAGTAGAAATCAAAAGTTATTGGTACAATCCATCAAAAATTTAAAAGTTTTCATTCAAAGCGTGTAGCATGTCCAAAAAACACTATGCAAAATTTTTATTTTTTTAATATATTTCTTTACTTAAGCCGACCCTGATCTTATTACCTTCTAGAAAATTCTCGGCTTTAACGGTTTAACCGTCAAAACTATCGATTTTTCGAGCCCGACCAATCAAATCGGAGGAATAAGATGATGTGGCGCAAGAGGGGTGGTTTAAAGCGACGCGGTTTTAATTTTGACCGCGATCAAAGACAAAGAGTCAGTCTAGCGTGGGTCCTTGTACTGATAAGTCGACTTCGTATAACCCCTAGATTCAAATACCGGCAAATTTCCTTTAAATTTGCAAATAACTATTTGCAATTTAGTGTTTCTAAGTAAAGTAAAGTCAGTGAGAAAGTGTAGAACCTCTCTGATGAAAAAGCTGTCTAGTAGTATCGAAGAATCACCAGTTTTTACTGTAGCGTATGAATTGGGTGTGGCCCCATTAAATTCTCTTATCTAGGAAACAAACTGTAAGTTTTTTAATATAATTACTATTTCTTAACTACCAGAAAGATTGGGATACCATTTTTTTCTTTGGCACAAAAACTTAATTGTGACTCACCGGAATAATATCAGAGTGTGGGTAATTAACGTAAGAAGTGCTCATAAAATCCACGGTGAAACCGGTTTTTATAAAAAACCTAGTACCTTATCAACAGACTCCTACAGTGTGCAAATTTCTAAATAGTTCGTCGCATACATGCTTTAGTTAACAGTGAAAGCGTTACGCAGGGTCTGACTAAATATTTTTGTAACACCTTTATGATAAATTTTTTTTGTTTCTTGATGTTTATCTTAATTTTAATGTTTTAATATAAATTATTATATGGTACCCCCAATTTTTTACTCGAGTAAAACATCTTTTAAGCTAAAAGTGATTTACAATTTTTTTATTAAATTTTGATACTTTTCAATTTCTTTTTCACATCACATTCTGCTTAAATGGGTACACAGAAATAACAATATAAAAATACTTAGCTGTTATTGAATGTGTAATATTGTTTCTATATGTGATTAAACACTAATGTGTTTTACTGTATTTTACCTTATTTAATTGTTGATATTTTATATGTCTATTTGTTTCGTTCATCTGTTTGACTTATTACTACACACAGTAATAAATATTGTTTATTTATATGTTTTATTTTCTGACCTGGTGTAAGTTATTCTGATCTAATCTCATTAACAACAAGAATAAGACGTATTTCACTCATAAATTTTAGTTTTTGACTTGATCAAAATAAGTAGAGCCGTTGTGATAAGTAAGAACAAAAAGTAAGTATAACTTTCTCTTTCTAGTTTTTCTAATAAAAGTGTTTAATTTAAAAATTTTAACCAGAACATCTACTGGCTTACTCAATATTACTGCATCTTATCTTACGTCCCTTATACCTCTCTTATTTTAACTTTATCTATAACATCTGATACATCATTTTATCCAACTTCTAGATTTAATATTTTTTCCATCTGGGTTTCTTATATTTCCCCCATCCTTAAGATAAAAAAATAAGTGGCGCCCATTTACCTTTCCCTTATCCATCATTTCTCTCATTTTCTCTTTAGTCCCTTTTAAATTCTTATATCTTATTTTTTTTAGCAAATATATCCCCTTATATCTTTCTAGTAAGATCTCATCGAGCTCGTCCGAATCCACGCTCGCTCTCCTCCTACCCCCTGAGTGCCGTTCGCATTTGTTAACCTCGATAAACGAGCCTTTTAACATCTTGAAAAAAAAAAGAGGTTACAAGCGAAGATTGAACTAGAATGATAGTGAAAAATGTATCTACTGTTAATTATGTTAGTTCCTGTAGTATAGAACAAACACTTCACAATTAAAAAACTCCAGAGACCAGACAAACCAGAGGGCAAAAAGCCAAAAAATCTTGATAATTTATATTCTAACCCCATGCAATACAGTATGGGTTTCAAACTGCCATGTTCATCCTAATAGTGAACAAAATTCTGGTAAATTCATTATTTTTGGTACTACGCAAAGGGTGTATTATCCAAAGTAAAAATGTAGCGATTGTAGCGGGAGGAAAAAATACAGAAATACATTAAATTATCTTTCAATTTTGGGAAATAGAATAATATTACAATATACCTATAAAGAAACAGAGAATAATAAAAATAAGGAAAAATGGAATATGTGGAAAAATGTTACAGTATTAATTCTATTGTAAACGTTTTTTTTTTTTAATTTTTCGGTTTATTAAACCATTATTAAATTATATGAATTTATATCTTTAAGGTTTCTAAATGATACAATATAAATACAGTTAAGCCAGATTAATCTTTTTGGGAGTAGAACTAAAATAAAGGCGAAAACTTATACGGGATGCATCTCTGCTTGCACGTTAAATAAATATGCAAATTTATTGAAATTTGATGAAAATTGCAGTGGCGGTTTTAAGCCAAATCCAATTTACATACATCATACATACGATGCGACATACTACTGGATTTAAAGGTAAATTGAGATCCATACCTTTTCAGGTAAAAATACGCAGATTTATGATTGAAAAAAAATATTTTAATTTAATTTTTGTGATTTTGACTTAGATGTTAATTTACAGAGAATTAATTTACAATTTTGATAGTCGTTTTAACAATCTAACTTAACAAAGGCTCGAATCATATTAAAATACCTTTATTAAATAAAGACAGATCAGCAAATTTTGCGTAGTCGAGAATTATAATTAGGTTTCTGTTTGTCCCACACGTGTTGTTAAAGTAAGATGCTAGCAAAATTTGAATAAATTTGTACGAGTAGAAAGCAAAGCTACGTCATCCAGGTACTATTATAGGAAACTACGGTTCTATTAAATTAAATTAACACTATTAATAGCAACAATTTGATATATATTCGTATAAAAGGTTCAGCAATTTCATAAACCAAAAAGTCGGATCCGAACAGCTAATTTGTGCAGATTTTCTGAAAAGATCTTTTCAGAACAGAGATTGTTAAAATTCATAATACAAAGTCTGGACTTTCTATCGGGGAATCTACGTTAAGGAAAGTTAAGCCGATCAATCTTCTCGGACCAAATTTAATAGAACTTAGTAGTCCTCTATTGATTACTTTAGATTCAATTAAATTTCAATTTACTTAAAATATACTCCACATACAATCCATTGTATTTAGTGTAACCTGTCAATTAAACTTAAACAAATTAAATCTTCTATAGAGTGTTACGTGATTCTACAGATACATAACCGGTAAAAATTTAATTTTTGGTTTTATCAGTATACTAGCGGACCCGGCGAACTTCGCACCGCATAACACTAATGTTTTTTCCATGTTTTTTTTTATTTTTACGATTAATTTTTTGTATTTTTTATCATATTTTCTCGTTAGTTACCAGTTTTTACTATTATTTATAGTACTTTGTAATTTATCGGTTAGGTATATTATATATTATCTGCGCCACCTAACGGTGGCGTCATAGTTCTTAGGTAAGTAAGTTTTGCTCTTTTAAATATATGATATATCAACTGCGCCACCTTAGTACTTAGTTATGTAAGAATTACAGGTGTAAATTTATAACATCTCAACTGCGCCACCTTAGGGTAGCGTCATAATGATTAATTTGTAATAAACGCGTCCGATCGTTGCAAAATTCAAAGTGCTATAAAGAAAATCGCAGCCTCCGATGCGCTATTTATAGGCACGTTACCGCCGCCCCGGCCGGCCAGTACCACCGCAAGCGCTACGTCCCGCAATTTTAAATCTGTAATATCTTCGAAAATATTCATTTAAATCTTGTGCTGTAAAGGACCAAATTAAATCAACAATGTATTTAAGCTATTTAATTGGATAAGGGTTACTGCTGTATTGGTTAAAATCGCTTCAAAAATTAGCCATTATTTGTCGTAAAAAGTAAATGACAAAAAATCTTATTGTGGGATATCCATAAGAGATAGACATATACCATCGCGAAGTTTTCTGTAGACCTTTTCAATGTGTACAAATAATTAGTACATTATTTTGATAAATCTCGTAGGGTTCAGCCTGCGTTTGCAATGTAAGCGGAAAAAAATTGATAATTAACGACATCACATTAGAAACCTCAAATATAACAGTATTTATCCACTATTTATTGGATGTTATTGTACATATAAAACTTCCTCTTGAATCACTCCATCTATTAAAAAAAAACCGCATCAAAATCCGTTGCGTAGTTTTAAAGATTTAAGCATACAAAGGGAAATAGGGCAGAAAAAGCGACTTTGTTTTATACTATGTATTGATGATTTATCACGATTGCGTTCAGTAAATGACGGTAGTCCTATATGATAGTAGCTATACATGACAGTAGTTCCAAATCGAGTACTGGATTCAATGTCAATGGTGACAAGATGTTTAATGTCTGTATGTATTTATAAACTATCTCTCCTAACTAGATTACCACAATGATTACAATCTATGCAAATTAACAAAATAACATTCAAAAATTTTAAGCAATACATTGCATACTCATTTTAAAATGCAAAAATCCTATTCAACTTGAAACAGTAACAACCAATATGCAATATGACGCAAAACTAATAAAATGTCAAAAATATTATTATGGGTAGGTACATATGGAACAAAATATCTACACTCTTCGGAATAACCAAATATCTTTTTCATATCTGCCTCTGTTAGATTTGAAATACATGAGAATCCAAACGGTCTCAAGAAGTAAGATTTGAAACTGTGGAATATATTGCATACTAAAAATATCAGAGTTGATAGTCGATTTTCTCATAAAACATTCATAGACATCCAATAGAATAGGAAATTACAATTTTAAATTGAATAAAGTTAAATCATATTTTTTTGTTTCCAAAGTTTTGAATATTTATTATTTATTAAGACATGAAACAAGACAGTATTAGTTAAAGTTTAATTATTAATTTAAGTTTAAGTTATAGGAGATTTTTACATAAAGTATTCGTATTAAAATTGAAATTATAAAAATTTAGTTTAGAGTGGAATGAATCAAAAAATACAAAAAATACATATGTTTAAACCTATTGATCGTATTTTGGTTTTTTGAAGTTATACTTCTTATCATGGACTTGATTTGTGTGGGGTTAAATGGGAAAAATCATTACATATGTAATGGTGTGAGTAAGAGAGAGACAGAAACACATATAAAGTATCACAGCATTGAAAAGAGATAGATATACAAAACACAATCTGAGCTAATGTTTTGGAATATCATAGTGACGTGTTACATTGTGTTTGACAAATTACTTTATAATTCTGTCACGTAAGTAAACATATAAAGTTTAGTATTTTATATTAATAATATTAATCATAATATATATTCAGTAATTTGCATTAGGTATATTTTGCACTATGGGGTTTTGTAAAAACTTTTTTGTACATTGATCGTTTTACTGTTTAGTTTTCGTGTTTGAAAGAAGGACACACATCAACTGGTCTTATTTTTCTAAGTATTTATTTAATTGAATACAGTTAATTTAAAAAAAATATTTCTACTTGCCTGTGTTTGTAGTTATTAAGTTTTATTAGTTAACAGTGCATAGAAGTATAACTTCTGCCGGCAGTCTCACTGACTGCCACACCCTTTTTTTCAATTTTTTACGATTTTGTCCGGTTTTGTTTATTATTTTTAGTAATTAAGAATTTTTTTAGATACAAGTTAAATTTGTTATCATTATTTTTAAAATCAATTACTAGGTATATAAATGATATAAAGTACCTACTTGATTACTTACAACAATGAAATATTCTGCAACAAAAAAATTCATAATGACTTTACTTCAAACAAAAACAAAATTAATCAAAACGTAACAGAGATAATAAAACATAAATAAATTGTCTTTCTCGCTATATGCGAATTATGAATACAAGAATATCCTAAAAGGAAAAATAATCAAATTTAGTGCCTTTTCAGAAACTTGACCTATTTTTATTTTGTCGTCAATGTTGTTATTAATTTAGATTACTCGCTGTTATCCTTATTTCGGCGTGCTTTTATTTAATTTCCAAATTAACTCGTTTGATATAATCAGATTTTGAATAGAATGGAACTCAAAAGCCTGAATTAAGTAAACCACAGTCGTGTGATTTTTCTTCTTTTTGAAAGTTAAAATGTGTAAAAACAATGGAATGAGAAGATAAATGATTTGATTTTAAAATTTTAAACTTTATACCAAGTTTATATTAATTAAAAAATTAAACAAACAAACAGATATTTGCAAACTAATTTTAATTGAGAATTTACTTCTCATATGTTTGTATTTTGTCCAAATTCATGATTTTTTCCCATATTTTCATTTTTTTTTAATTGTCCTTGTTAGGGTTCCGTAGCCAAATGACAAAAAAAGGTACCCTTATAGATTCATCATGTCTGTCTGTCTTTCCGTAAACGTTTTCTGGAATCGTCAAATTTTTCTGTCTTTTTAATCTTTTTTTTTTAATTCATAACGTTTTTTGGGTTTTGTAACGCTTTTTTTCCAATATTTTGGATTTTAACTATCTTTGTTTTCATTTTTATTTCATCCTATTTTTAGATTTTTTTTTCATTGTTTAATATGTTTTTATTTTCGTATTTTTACGATATTTTACCAGATTTTGTTTTGTTTTATTTATAAAAACGAATAAAAATAATAAACAAACAGCATGTATATATGTATTTTGTAAAAAATCACCATAACTCGTTGGCAGTTTTTCCAATATGTTTACTTTAATAAGTATATAGTATGTAAAGGTTTCTTTCGAAATCTATAAACACAGGTTCTAAAATTGTTCGCGATGTATACAATTTTACGTAATAGAGAAAGGGGGGCGAACTAACCGCAAATCTTTGATGTATTTTACTGATTTTTATTAGCTTCATTAATTTTTGCGAAATAGTGTTTTTTTATTCTTTTTTATGTCTATGACTTAATTTTTAAATATACTATTAACTTTAACACTAAAAAACGTACTTATATATTTATTCAGATTTCCTAAATTTACATCAAAAAACAAATAAATAAATAAAAAATATAGGTAGGTATTTAAACTCTTAAAATATTTAGAGATTTAAAACTTTTTTTAAAAAATTAAAAACTAAAAAGCAAAAAATAAAATCTTAAAAAAATTGGGAGCAACTAACTAGGCAACTGATTTCATTTCCTTCAAGTCGGCTTACATGGTTTAAATCTTTGTAAAGTTAGTTTGTAGAGTTACGAACATTCAAAATCTAGATTTAATAGCTAAGATTAAAATAGGCCATTGGAGCTGACTTCAAGGAAATCGAAATCAGATACCTAGTTAGTTGCTTCCAAGTTTTTTAAGAAATAAAGATATCATTTTTTGCTCTTTGAGTGATAAAAGGAAAATTTATTTCTTTATCAACTTTCTATTACCTATGTCAAAATTTTGAATCATTTTTGATATATATTAAAAAAACTGAATTGGGAGCATTTTCATTAGCTTTCACTTATAAATGCATAAATATATGTGGGGTATTTATATGATGTATGTGTGTATAAGCAAAATTAGGGGTGGCAGATACACCTGCAACTAGAAGATCTCTTCTGTTCTCCTTTTCTTGCTATAAATCTGGTGTTTCCTCACACGTATAGCAGTTCTTCTAGTCTTATCTTTCTTGGAAAGTTTAAAATATCGTTAGGCTTAAAGTTAGTTAGGTCTTTCTCTTCTATTTCATATGACCCTAGTTTATTTAGTTTGCTTAGCCATTCTCAGAACATCTTTTAAATGATTGTGTGTAAGTTCAGAGCCTTGATGGCTGCTTGACTATCTGACATGATTACAATTTTTTGTCTACGATAATTCGTTTCTATATTAAATTTTACACATCCTTCAATGGCACAGATTTCCGTTTGAAAAATGCTTGAATATGCATCCAGTCTTTATAAATATTTGACTTGGAGCCATCCGTACACCATTTTATGACATTTTGGCTTAGCTCCAATATGGTGTCTTTGTCCCAATGAGATTTACTACCCAGTTGTGTGGTAAATTTTTTCAAAAAATTAAATTTTTTTTCGCATTTCCCAAATTTAAAAATATTAAAGTGATCAAGGTGTTTTCTTCTGCTTTGACTATCCTATAAATGGTTTTCTTCCTTACATTTTCTACTTGAATGTAAAATGGCTTAAAATTTGGGATTACTTCCATTACAGCAGTGGGGCATGTTCCCATTGCTCCAGTTATGCATGCACAGGCTAGTCTGTGAATCTTCGACAAGTTTGTCTTCGTAGTAAAATATGATAAATAATCATTATCTTTATTATTGCCGTATACAACCATTGCAATGTCTTTGGGTTACAACCCCAATTTTTTCCTGCAATATTTCTGCACATCATAAGGACTTTTGTAGCTTTGTGTTATATTTTGTTTTCGTGTTTATTCGAGAGTAATTTGTTATCTAGGGTATTAAACCTCTGTTTTACACTCAAGGATATTTTCACGGTGTTTAATGTAGGTTTCTTTTTTCTTGTAAAGGCTACTAAAGTGATCTTGGTGGGGTTTATATTAAGTACCACCGAATTACACCATGGCTTTGATTTGTCCAGTCTTCTCTGTACCATGTCACAAAGGACATTTTCATTCTTGAGAGAATAACCTCGTCAGAAGTGGGGTATATACAACATATCTTTTAGACCGCTGTATATTAAGGTGACCAGAGCCAATCGACTCCACTTTTAATCTACATCCTACAATGTAAATATTTCCTGTATGTTTTTACAATCTGTTTTGTTAAATTAAATATTTTCAATAAATTATTAAGATCTAAATAAAAACAGATAGGCATTTCTTCTTCTGCTTTATAATTATCCATTGATATAAGTCAACTACGGATCTTTTGCTTTAAAGAGATTTCAATAAAAGTATCGAGAAATATTTCTATCAAAAGAAGCTTCTCAACAACATGTAAAAGAGAAGTGAACCAACCGATCAAAATATTTGATTAAAAGTTAAAAATAAGTATTACACCTGCCAGTCATAATTTTAAAATTTGACAACTATTTATTTTATTTAACATTATTGATATTCCCATTTTTCTTTTTTATTAAAATTTACAACTGAGAGTAATGATTAGTAGACATACGAGAAAACAGATTTTTTTGCTTCATTCATATTTTCTGATTCAAATAGTGATTAACTTAAAACGCGTTGTAATAAATTGAGTATAACTTGTAAACATAATCAACAGATACGTGTTAGTATAAAATAAAATAAAAAATAGTAAATTTACGATCATGTCCTGTATGTTATTCAAGATCTTTTACGATCATTAATATTGGCTACAATAATAAATAATCTTTTAAGAAATTGAACTGTTTTCCCAAAAAATGTTTATAATTTATTTGTCTAAGTTCTTAATTGAGAATAATTATTTTGAAGCATTGACGCACTTACTTCTTGTCGACGTCAAAAAATTATTTCTTTTTTAATGCACTTAATAGTCGAAAGTGTAAAAAGCGTAGCAATATTTTTTTAGCTTACTCGGCTTACTCGCTGAACTTCGTATTGCCTAATAATTAATGATTTATTTTTTCAATTTCCGTTTTTTCCAATTTTCACGGATTTTTCTTGGTTTTTCGATTGATTTCTATGATTTTATTACCTTTTTGGCTTTTTTGCCAGTTTTTTATCTTTTTCTGTTTTTCCCCATTTTTTGATACCCACTTATGTTTATAACTTTTTTTACGCTTTCGATATTTTTTTTACGATTTTCAATATTTTTGAAGTAAAACTTCTTTAGCGAGACTAGGAGTAAAAAAGTTATTCTAACGGACGTGACGTCATTCTAATAACAGAAACCGGAAACAAAACCTAATACTGACACGATTTTGCATGGGCGCCGGCAGCAGGGTGCAAGAGGGTGCGCTTGCACCCCCCTGCTATAAAAGAAAATACCTGAATTTACCAGAAAATTATATATTTTTTTAATTTTTTTATTAAATTATTGTTTGAATAAAAACTAAAGGCGTCGCGGTTGCTGTCCAAATCATTCTACATTCTATATATATATATATATATTAGATCATAATAGTGTGTAGATGCAGATGCACCCCCTGAAAATAATCCTGGCGGCGCTCATGCGATTTTGCCCCCTATATTAAATAAAATTAAATCTGTTATTGTATGAATTGACAGCTGATCATCTTGTCAATCGAAATACATTGCTTTATATAAATAGTTTTTGAAGTAAAACTTCTTTAGCGACACTAGGAGTAAAAAAGTTATTCTAACGGACGTGACGTCATTCTAATAACAGAAACCGGAAACAAAACCTAATACTGACACGATTTTGCATGGGCGCCGGCAGCAGGGTGCAAGAGGGTGCGCTTGCACCCCCCTGCTATGAAAGAAAATACCTGAATTTACCAGAAAATTATATATTTTTTTAATTTTTTTATTAAATTATTGTTTGAATAAAAACTAAAGGCGTCGCGGTTGCTGTCCAAATCATTCTACATTCTATATATATATATTAGATCATAATAGTGTGTAGATGCAGATGCACCCCCTGAAAATAATCCTGGCGACGCTCATGCGATTTTGCCTCCTATATTAAATAAAATTAAATCTGTAATTGTATGAATTGACAGCTGATCATCTTGTCAATCGAAATAAATTGCTTTATATAAATAGTTTTTTGTGTATAAAGTGTTTGTATTAAATATGAATAAACAATGTGGATTTATTAATGAAGAAAGTGATGAAAAAATATTGATTGAAAATGAGTGAATAGGTAGGTACTCTATATGCATAAATTTTATTTTTGGTGTGTAATTACACCATTTATACCTAATTATTTATACCTATTATTTATACCTAGCTATTTTCGTTTTATAGACTTAGAGCTAAAAAGAAAAAGAAATTGTGAACGTCAAAGGGGATATTATAAGCGCCAGAAAGATTTGAAGAAAAATGACAAAAATGAAAAAATGAGGAGACAGCCACATTCATTATGATTTGATTAAGTAAGTTTATATACATACATACATATTATGATAGTAACGTTGAGTAAAGAAGCATGTTGCACGTTTTTGTTCATAAAATAATAATATTCAAAATATTTTAACACTTTCTTATACTTATTTTAGGTTTGGTTAGGTAGCCATAAAGGCCATAAAACCACTAGTCAAGATGGCTAATCTTTTACCACCAATAACAGATCCTTCGTAGACGTGAAGGAAACAAACTTAACTCAGGATTTTAAATTTTATGGAATATGCTATAAAATGCTACAAAATGAAATGGTTATCTAACTATCGAAGGCTCTTGTGTTGTGATGTATTACAATAAGGTAGATACAGCTACAAAATCACACATTCTAAACGTAATGTGTGTATATTTTTAATATTGTTTACCTATTATTGAAGCAAAACTTCTTTAGGCACGACTAGGGGTAGATTCTAACGGAAGATTCTGATGGAAGTAACTGTATAATTTCAGCTATGGGAGGAGTTTAAATTTCCGAAATTTATTTATGAAATTTTCAAACGGTTTCAAATACATTAATGGTATTTATAGACTAAAATCTATGTTTCACATTTTAGTTATCATAAACCTATTATTTCATATATAAAAAAAATAATGATAACTTTCAAATTCCTATTTCTAATGAATAATATAAATATAACATCTCATTTTTTTTGTAAAGTATATAGGCAATAAATATGATTGAATTGTAATTAAATATTTATTTTCCGATACGTACGTCAACAAGTTTTACTTCAATCGCGCGTAAAGGTTACACGCACACTCTTTTTTTTTGTGTATAAAGTGTTTGTATTAAATATGAATAAACAATGTGGATTTATTAATGAAGAAAGTGATGAAAAAATATTGATTGAAAATGAGTGAATAGGTAGGTACTCTATATGCATAAATTTTATTTTGGGTGTGTAATTACACTATTTATACCTAGCTATTTTCGTTTTATAGACTTAAAGAGCTAAAAAGAAAAAGAAATTGTGAACGTCAAAGGGGATATTATAAGCGCCAGAAAGATTTGAAGAAAAATGACAAAAATGAAAAAATGACGAGACAGCCACATTCATTATGATTTGATTAAGTAAGTTTATATACATACATACATATTATTATAGTAAATTATTGTTTATACGGAATCTTTACGTTGAGTAAAGAAGCATGTTGCACGTTTTTGTTCATAAAATAATAATATTCAAAATATTTTAACACTTTCTTATACTTATTTTAGGTTTGGTTAGGTAGCCATAAAGGCCATAAAACCACTAGTCAAGATGGCTAATCTTTTACCACCAATAACAGATCCTTCGTAGACGTGAAGGAAACAAACTTAACTATCGAAGGCTCTTGTGTTGTGTTGTATTACAATAAGGTAGATACAGCTACAAAATCACACATTCTAAACGTAATGTGTGTATATTTTTAATATTGTTTACCTATTATTGAAGTAAAACTTCTTTAGGCACGACTAGGGGTAGATTCTAACGGAAGATTCTGATGGAAGTAACTGTATAATTTCAGCTATGGGAGGAGTTTAAATTTCCGAAATTTATTTAAAAAATTTTCAAACAGTTTCAAATACATTAATGGTATTTATAGACTAAAATCTATGTTTCACATTTTAGTTATCATAAACCTATTATTTCATATATAAAAAAAATAATGATAACTTTCAAATTCCTATTTCTAATGAATAATATAAATATAACATCTCATTTTTTTGTAAAGTATATAGGCAATAAATATGATTGAATTGTAATTAAATATTTATTTTCCGATACGTACGTCAACAAGTTTTACTTCAATCGCGCGTAAAGGTTACACGCACACTCTTTTTTTTTATTACTTTTAACCTTTTTTAGAATATTCAATAATATTTAATAGTTTTACACGTTTTTTTTAGAATTTTCAACAATTTTCCACAATTGTCAAGAAAATCTTACATTTTTTATCAAATTTGACTTTTTTCAAGTGTTCCGTATGACTTTAGATATTTTTTAACAATTTTCAGCAAATTTACCACTGAACCATTTTAAAAATTACAACTGGTGAAAAATCCAAAATCACTAAACTATAGTTACTCCAATTCAAAATACAGTAAAAATTGGAATTGAGCTTGAAACCGAGTTTGCGAATTAATTTAAAATCTGATTAATGTCTGTAAATAAAAGTAGGCGACATAATTTACAGTTTAGACATCGCAAATGGTTTATTGCAAATTGTATCCGATCTACCACGACATAATATATTGTTTTATTTACCAAAACATTATGCATTGTTTCAGCAAATATTATTCATTAGTAAAATTTATTCTATTTAACAAATATTTTACTTTGGCAATACTGATATTATAATTTGTTAAATTAATATTAAGACAAGTTTAACAAATTTTAATTTAAATGTTAGGTATCAAAATTAATGGTTTGACCAAGATACATGTTAAAAAATAACATATAAAACGTTAATTTGTCAAAATGGTTGTAAAAACCAAGGACAGATGCCAAAATTGACGAATAATGTAGACATATGTAAAAATTGACAAATTAAACCTTAATTTCTGCAAATTGACGTATGTAAAACAATAAAACCTGTCAAAATTGACTTTTAAAACTTTGACAAAGTAACGTACGAAACAATAATAGTGTTACGAGTCCGGACCTGGTGTCGTTATAATTCTGGGAAGTCTAGTCTAGTCAAGTTTGTTTCGGAACGGAATCGAATGTTCTATGAGCTGTTATGCCGTTCGAGAGTTTTCTGGTCGAGATGTAATTGTATGGATCTTTCTGGAAGGACCTAATACTATAATAAATATAGTTTAAAAAAACTAAAAAACACGCTTTTATAAAGCATGTTTCTGAAAAACATCGAACTAAAAAGTTAAAAATAATTTTCAAAATAAAATTAAAACAAAAATAAATGAAAAATACTAGTATTACTGTGAAAAAAGCGTTGGCGCTTGACATTCGAAAAATATGGTATGCAGCACCCACGCTTTTTTCACAATAATACTAGTATTTTTCATTTATTTTTGTTTTAATTTTATTTTGAAAATTATTTTTAACTTTTTAGTTCGATGTTTTTCAGGAACATGCTTTATAAAAGCGTGTTTTTTAGTTTTTTTAAACTATATTTATTTTTTACTTTTTAGTCCAATTTATTTTATTTCAATAGATTCGTTAATTTGCTGTGACAATTACAAGACCCTCACTCAATCATTATTCGTTTATTTAGTTGGAAATGCTTTGAAAGCGTGTTTTTTTGATTTCTAAAATATTATTTATTGTATTTATATTGTTGATGATTAAACATATTGTTTCAATCACTTGGAAAAAAAAATATTATTGTGAAATCTAAAGAATTGTTAGATTAATTCTAAGACAATTTAATTCATATTGTTTATAATTAAACGTATTGTTTTCAGAACTTGGAAAAAAAATTACTATTGTGATATCTAAAGAATTGTTAGATTAATTCTAAGAAAATTCAATTATATCGTTTATAATTAAACGTATTAAACGTGACTAAAAAAAAAATAATGATACGGGACTCATCCAAGGCAGCAGCCGCGGAGTGGAGAGTTACAAACAAACAAACATACATACATACATACATACAGGTGAAGTTAATAAAAGCGTGTTAAAATAGTATATTGTAATACAAGTGTTACAATGACAGAGGTTTCGTCATTGTAATTCGAGTGTTACATACTATTTTTTATAATGAACTTTTAAAAGTATAAAAAATAAATAAAATGAGAGTTTTTCGAAATATTTATTTATGTTGTCAATCTTGACAGTTTTGGCACTTGTCAGTTTTAATGATTTTAAATTAGAATGTTTGTCAAATTTGTATAAAATATTCCGAATTTAGCAATAACGCTGATAATGTAGTTAATAATTTACTACAACATACTTTTTGATTTACTACCTGAACTCTTTCGTTGAAAATCAGTGCAGTGCAACCAAGTGTGTAAAACAAAAAGTTACCAAAAACAGTGTTACAATGAATCTATTTCGATACTGTTTTTAGTGTCGAAATAGAAACTTTTCGAACGTGAATTATAAAAAAATAATTATCACATCTTTACCAAATTGATTAGAACAAAATAAAATGGAGTTGCCAGGCATCGATCCCGGTATCTCTCGCATGCTAAGCGACCGCTTTACCATCTGAGCTACACACCCAGTTAATAAAATTTGACGATAAGCGGTACATAGATTAAAGATTAAAAATATTGTTTTTTTATGTTATTGTATTATTAAATATCTTTTGTAATAATTTCTTGCAACATTTAAAATCATTTTGATAAGAAGCAAACAAGATGAGTACACAGTTGCCTTGAGTCTCTGGCTTCTTGTGCTGTGTCGAGTGTCCGAGCGAAATATTAGCCCAAACTGCAGACATGCGCAAAGGAGTGGAGAGTTACAAACATACATACATACATACATACAGGTGAAGTTAATAAAAGCGTGTTAAAAAGGGACGGCGCTGAACGGAGAAATCAATTGTATTTGTAGTAGCTGGCGATAAAGTGTGGATTGTTATACGACGCTATTTAGTAATTGTATTAAAGTTGTGTAAATTAGTTAAAGAAAATTGTTATTTAATTGTGTTTACTAATAAATTTTTAAGTTTGTCTGCTGTTATCACTTAACTCGAACCTACGATGGAAAAATCATAACAATAGTTTTCAAAAATGATGTAAATTAACGAACTAAACAATAAAATATTTAAAAATTGTCATATAGAACAATAACAGATGTTGATATTAATAAAAACGATGACATATGTCAACTGGAAAATATGACACAAAAACGATGATTTTAAAATTGACGTATAAAATAATGACAGATGTCAAATCCCAGCGAATTGACCTAAAAATAATTCCATAATTATTCATATCAGGATCGACAAATCAAAAATAATTCATTAGATATTAATGATAGCTCCAAATTTTAACTTGGAACGGCAGAGAAGCTGAAGCCTAGCTTCCAAAAAGCCAAAAGCTATAAGACAAACAACGCCGCTTTTTACTTTCCTTTTCACGAGTGTTTATAATATTATCTCCATTACGAGTTCGGCGTGAGTTACTGAGGCTCAATCGAACTTAATACTGATCGGTGATTTTGTCTCTCAATTCTAAAATATATTTCCTAATATATAAATTAAAATTATTCAAATCTCAACATTATTACAAAGATTTATAAAACTTTAAATGAAAACTTTTTCAAACATAAAACAAACATAACAAAAAAAAGGCTTAAGGGTGACATTGTGGACGCATTTTATAAAAAACACAATATAAAAATAAGTAACAAAATAATGTCTAGAATGAAAATTAAAAGCCCCGAAGTGGCTTCATTAATAATTCACAGTTTGTTTTTAGGAACAAAACAACCACAAAATTAATTGATAGGATGATGTTACAGTTTGAAATAACAGATTACTCTTTTACCAGTCTCTGGCAGAAAATGTTAATTAAATAGATAGATCCCCTTACTTTACAGGGTTATACAAGTTTGTTGTATTTTATTTATTTTTGAAGTTATACTTCTATTCGTGCACTCGGTGGAAAAGATTTGTGTACAGTTAAATGGGAAAAATCATTACATATGTAATGGTGTGAGTAAGAGAGAGACAGAAACACATATAAGGTATATTGGTCGGTAAAAACAAAGATAAAATATTTACCACATGTTAAGTCATAACTATAAGTCCTTTGAACACCGTTTAAACATTCAGTACATTGAAAAGAGATAGATATACAAAAAACAGTCTCAGCTAATGTTTTGAATATCATAGTGACGTATCACATTGTGTTTGACAGATTATTTTATAATTCTGTCACGTAAGTAAACATATCTATAAAGTTTAGTATTTTATATTAATAATAATATTTAGTAATGAGTATTGAATTGTAGTCCATACTACCGTCACATGGTTGCATTATATCCAGCACTATGCTTTTGAGGTTGTTGGCTACATAAACAGAGTTTTTAAGAATATTTGAAAAGTGCATTCCGAACAGACAATAGATAGAAAAATTACAACTCGGTAAGTATTCCAAATGGGTTCAATTTATGTACTCGGGGTTTTTAGGGTCGCTGAACACGAATATCATGATGTCGAAAGTCTCCCCGGCACTTGGTACCTAGGGTATTTACATCTTCTCCTGGGGTTTTATTTAAATTCTGTACAAAATCAGAGCCCACTTGGAAGTCGGTGGTTTTTTGGGTCGTTGAATACGAATATGATAATGGCGATGGTGTCTGAAACACCTGGTGCTTAAGACGGAACTCGTCTCCAAAAATTTTATGCAAATTCAATACAAAATGAGTGTGCAGTCGTTAGTAGGAGGTTTTTGAGGTCGCTAAACACGAATATCATATAATGATTTTGTTAAATCATTCGCATACAAAAATATGAATCCGGGCACGTGCATAGAAGTATAACTTCTGCCGGCAGTCCCACTGACTGCCACACCCGTTTTTTTTTTAAATTTCGACTTTCAAGTAAGTACTTTAAAATATTAAAACTCGAGAAATAAACATTTGCAATGATTAATATTCATGATTTTATTAAAGTGAAACTTTTACTACATCGTTTTTTGGTCTGTGTTAGTGCATGTCGCATGTCGGTCGACCGCCGAGTAGGTATAAAGTATAAAGTAGGCGGCGCCTATAGTTTAATAAAAAATGGACGGGAGTGAGCAGATCTGCTAATAAAAACAATTCTACCTATTCGTATTAATACGAACTTCGACTGCGTAAATATCTACGACATGTAACGTCGACGGTTATATTCTACCTATTCGTATTAATACGAACTTCAACTGCGTAAGTATCTACGACATGTAACGTCGACGGTTATATTCTACCTATTCGTATTAATACGAACTTCGACTGCGTAAGTATCTACGACATGTAACGTTTTAAAAATATTACAGTCGTAAATAATAATTTTTGAAACTGAAAATATGGAATTTGAGCAATAAATTATGTAACATATATTAAATAAAATATCTTTTAAAATTAATCACAACACTTTCATTTTTAAACAAATAAACTTTGTAATTATCCTACCCTTGTTATATGTATTCATCTCATTCTTTTGTCGATTTACTGAAGTTTTCACTTCTATCGTGTGTGAATCGCACACACACCTTTTGATTTTGATTTCGATTTTGATTTCGATTTCGATTTCGATTTCGATTTCGATTTCGATTTTGATTTTGATTTTGATTTTGATTTTGATTTTGATTTTGATTTTGATTTTGATTTTGATTTTGATTTTGATTTTGATTTCGATTTCGATTTTAATTTCGATTTCGATTTTGATTTCAACGCCTATAGTTTGCAGCAGCTGACAGTGTAGTGTGCTCCAAGCTATATTATTTGTGTTTAATTTTATTTATATTCGGTCCATTCCAATTTTCCAAGTATAAAATTAAGATTGATAAAGCGATTTTTATACCCTTAATGGAATATAATTCGAAAAATTTTTAGTTAAATGTCTATAGTGTGAAAAAACGTTTCACTTTTACCGTGGTTTCATAAAACCACACAATGCTTTTTCTTCTTCTTTAGTTTCCTTTTCGACCATATCCTCTCGTTTTTTACTGTTTTTGTCGATTTTTTTTTCATTCTAGCTTGTAATTTTTAGACTTTTTATAATTTTACAATTTTGCTAGTTTTTCATCTTTTCTCGTGAATTTGTAGTTTTCGATACACGAGGAATTACAAATTTCCTCGTATATTGAAAACTACAAAAGATATAAAAAATTAATTGCAATTTAAAATTCCTAACAATATTTCCTTTCTTTGGGTAGGTTATAACTTTTTGACGGCTTACAAATAAAAAAGCAATTAAATTTTAAAATGTTTCGCAACTTATAGTTTCTTATAAATTCCTTATTTATTAACACAAATTTTAAAAGATCTCGAAAATATTAAAGTTGTGAAAAATTTCAAAATTCGATAACTTTTTTATTTGTAGACGGATAAAAAGTTATGACCTAAGTATCAAAAGAAACGAAATAAAAAAAAATGCAACTAATTTTTTAATATATTTTTTAGTTTTCGACATGCAGAGGATTTCCGATATGTTTTTTAGAAAAATAACCATAACGGCCGTAATAATGACATTAAATTGTAATATATGAAAATAAAGAAAATTCTATTACAATTCCAAAGATATAATTAGATTTTTTGTATCTTTTATAGGTTTTGCGATATTTTATACTCTTTTTTTTATTAAATGAAAAGAGAGTATTACTGAGAAACCGAAATATACCGCCATCTAACAGGTATCTCCACAAGCGAACTGTAAAATGATTAAATAAATTTATATCGATAGATCAAGTTTCATTACCATCTATGAGGAACTCATAGAATTAAATACACTTTGTATTAAAAAAAAGAGTGTCCGTGTAACCTTTACGCGCGATTGAAGTAAAACTTTTTGACGTACGTATCGGAAAATAAATATTTAATTACAATTATTCAATTATATTTATTGTCTATATACTTTACAAAAAATGAGATTTTATATTTATATTATTCATTAGAAATAGGAATTTGAGAGTTATCATTATTTTTTATATATGAAATAATAGGTTTATGATAACTAAAATGTGAAACATAGATGTTACTCTCTAAATACCATTAATGTATTTGAAACCGTTTGAAAATTTCATAAATAAATTTTCAAAATTTAAGCTCCTCCCATAGCTGAAATCACACCGTTACTTCCATCAGAATCTTCCGTTAGAATCTAACGTTAGAGTTACCCCTAGTCGCGCCTAAAGAAGTTTTGCTTCAATAATAGGTAAACAATATTCAAAATATACACACATGACGTTTAGAATGTGTGATTTTGTAGCTGTATCTACCTTATTGTAATACAACACAACACAAGAGCCTTCGATGGTTAGATAACCATTCCATTTTGTAGCATTTTATAGCATATTCCATAAAATTTAAAATCCTGAGTTGAGTTTGTTTACTTCACGTCTACGAAGGATCTGTTATTGCTGGTAAAAGATCAGCCATCCTGACTAGTGGTTCTATGGCCTTTATGGCTACCTAACCAAACCTAAAATAAGTATAAGAAAGTGTTAAAACATTTCGAATATTATTATTTTATGAACAAAAACGTGCAACATGCTTCTTTACTTAACGTAAAGCTTCCGTATAAACAATTATTTACTATCATAATATGTATGTATGTATGTATATAAACTTACTTAATCAAATCATAATGAATGTCGCTGTCTCGTCTTTTTTTCATTTTCATTTTTCTTCAAATCTTTCTGGCGCTTATAATATGCCCTTTTACGTTCCCAATTTCTTTTTCTTTTTAGCTCTTTAAGTCTATAAAACGAAAATAGCTAGGTATAAATAATAGGTATAAATAATTAGGTATAAATAGTGTAATTACACACCAAAAATAAAATGTATGCATATAGAGTATATATAGGTACTCACTGTTTTCATTCAATATTTTTTCATCACTTTCTTCATTAATAAATCCACTTTGTTTATTCATATTTAATACAAACACTTTATACACAAATTTAAACTATTTACCAGTAATGTATTTTGGTTGACAAGATGACAAGCTGTCAATTCATACAATTACAGATTTAATTTTATTTAATATACCTAGTAGGCAGAATCGCATGAGCGCCACCAGGATTATTTTCAGAAAGGTGCATCTGCATCTACACACTATTATGATCGAATATATATAGAACTAGCAGCCCGCCCCGGCTTTGCACGGGGATTAAAGAAAAATATTAAAAGCCACTAAATATTGCCACGTATTTTAATGAGTTTAAAACAAAATCGAATTTGAAAACAAATAAATTAATTAACGGAAATACAACTCCAGCTAAGTTCGGTAGTGGTCTCTCTACTGGCAAATTAGTGCCCAGCTCAGCCGTAGAGGTAAGTAAACAAATACTAGTGAGTCGCGCCACCGATTTAGACGGTCAAAATCGGAAACCCCTGTTTACCCACTGGAGATAATTAAATAAATTCAAAATTTTTCCCAGATCTATTTGAATTGTACAATAAAAAAAACGATAAAGTGAGCTAAATAAAACCAAAATGTCAACTAGACCCTTCTTTAATGAAAATATTAAGAATTTACACAACTGTCAAGCCTCGTGCTTAACAATGCTATCAATATTTATATATAAAACAAAGAATTAATAAATGAATAATTTTAAAGATAAATTTATCAATATATGTGTGATAACACGCAATACAAAAAAAAACATAAACAAGAAAAATAAATCTTAACTAGTTACTATAACCGCGTCTTAAATCTAGTTAGCTTATCTGTTAATGCTAGTAAGTTTCTGCAGTCCTTTGATTGTCTAATACTTGGGTCGGTTCCAAAATCAAGCCTTCTCCAAAACCAAAAGGCTCACACCAAACACAAAACGTATGCTCGAACCAAGTATCAGGCCTGCTCACAAAAGAAGCCTGTATCTAGGACTAATGCCTGTATCTAGGACTAATGCCTGTATCTAGGACCCTAAAATCGTAATATAAAATCAACGATAGCTTAAACAGATTTAAATGACTCCTTGAATTAGTTTGACTTGATTACTTTAATACAACTTGAACACATTAACTTAAATTTATACTGCAATGAAAGAACAAAGTGAATTTACATGAATAATACAACATTTACCAAATGACTTCTCTGAATTTACATTTAATAGGCAAAACTAATGATTGAAATGTACTCAACGAAACTAAATTTGACTTGCTAGTCACAACAAAATTATAATAATAAATTAAATCAAAATTTAACATAAAATTAATTAATAATAGTAAAAAAAAAATAATCGAAAAGGAGTCTAGTTTCACATTAATAAAACCTACATACAGCACAGAAATACATATGTAAAACAAAGATATTAACCAAGATTGCGATTAAATGGCGTTATTAATCTTATAAAAATAAAATTACGTGACTCACCTATCAAGATAGGGTTATTCTACTTCGTTAAACTCGATACCCCTCGTTGCTAACTGCAATGTTGAGCAAATTCCGACCACGATTGCTGTCTAAGTGGTTTCAAAAATACCAGTCTCCCCTACTGTCTGTTTCATAAGGAACAAAAGGACCATAAAAATCGAAATAATTACATGGATAAAGAAGCGTGTACTCACCAACAGAAAATTTTACTAAATATCCGGACACAAAGCCGTATTTTCCACCGAATTTACCAAAATCCAGAAAAAAAATCTCCTCCTCAATATTCGATGGAAACCCAAGAAGCTTAATTACGTAAATCCAACCTGAGTTGACCCCGATGTACAGGGATGCAAATTAAACTCTCAAAAATTTTCTCGTTAACACGTGTTCACTACAAAAGCTCGAGGTGAAAAGACAGGATCTCTCCCAAAAATCATCATTCACTCGATTTGACACACTTCAGAAAGAAAAATGATGGCCTCTACTACTATAACGACATCAACCATAGCTTATTCAGCCAACCACTTACGAACAAACAGGGGTCATTTGATACGTGTAATCTTATTATTTAAATAGCTAACAACAAATATCCCAACATTACTTAATTTCCCTATTTATTTTCGATTCTAATAATAAAGTTATAAATATGAGCAAACGCTGGCTGCGAAACCACAATATCCAAGTTATGGACGAGAGGGTAGATCAGAAGTACTACTGTCAATGATTTCAAACAACAACACAATAATAACAAACTTATTTACAAAACCAATTTTAGCAACAACCAAATATAATTTTATGGCCGAAAATAATAAACAACAGTTGGCGACTAACTACAATCGAACCCAAATCAACCGGTTTTGCCTCGATAAATCCTACAATATTTACGAATTATAAGGTAAGAATTTAGCTGTTACTAAGGTAAATTTAACCCGTGACAATATATTGGATCAACGCTTCCCTGTAAACAATATTACATGTTGTTTTATTTTCTGTCAACAAAATAAATTGATTTTCAGGTGCTCGACCCGCCTTATGCGGTTGGCCATAAGAAAAACCGATCCCTACTAATTGGAAGGTTTGACCTTAAGGCTAGTATTCTCAGCGCACGCGATGTAAGGGTTTGAAGGTCATTTTTGGTTACATTAATGGCATTTTAGTAAGGATCCTTTTTTTTGAAAATAAAACATAACCTATGTCACTCGGGAATAGTGTAGCTTGCCAACGGTAAAAGAATTTTTAAAATCGGTCCAGTAGTTTCGGAACCTATTCATTTCAAACAAACAAACAAACCTTTCCTCTTTATAATATTAGTAACGCTTCCCTGTAAACAATATTACATGTTGTTCTATTTTCTGGCAACAAAATAAATTGATTTTCAGATGCTCGACCCGCCTTAGGCGGTTGGCCAAGAGAAAAACCGATCTCTACTAATTGGAAGGTTTGACTTTGAGGCAATATTCGCAGCGCACGCGATGTAAGGGTTTTAAGGTAATTTTTGGTTACATTAATGGCATTTTAGTAAGGATCCCTATTTTTTTTGAAAATAAAACATAGCCTATGTCACTCGGAAGTAGTGTAGCTTGTCAACGGTAAAAGAATTTTTAAAATCGGTCCAGTAGTTTCGGAGCCTATTCATTTCAAACAAACAAACAAACAAACCTTTCCTCTTTATAATATTAGTAACGCTTCCCTGTAAACAATATTACATGTTGTTTTATTTTCTGGCAACAAAATAAGTTGATTTTCAGGTGTTCGACCCGCCTTTAAATTAAGGTCCCTTCCTTTACGGTTATCCCGTTACACTGCCCCCTCCTTAGATTCATTCCTCCTGGAATGTTATTTCCTACATCGGAATCCCGCACACTCCCTGAGCCAGCCAAACCATCTTCTTGGAGTTGCTGCGCATCTCCACTGTGGTTTCCCTGGTAAGGCGCCAAACGATCATGATGGACCACGACGGGTTTCCCTCTGGGAATTTTCACGATCCGATAAATGACATCGTTAATCTTCTTCTTGATGGTGTAAGGACCTTCCCAGTTCTTTTGTAATTTGGGACAAATACCTCGACGCCGTCGGGGGTTATAGAGCCAGACTAAATCTCCAACTTGGTAACTCTTTTCCATTGTCCGTGTGTCATAGTACCTCTTCATCCGATCACTAGATAATTGACTTTTTCCACGCACCAGGTTGTGTATACTTTCCATTCGATTCTGAAGGTCGGTGACATATTGTTCACGTGCCATTTCTTCACCAGGTTTACAACCAAACACCAAGTCACATGGTAGCCTCATTTCTCTACCGAACAGGACCTTCGCAGGCGTTTGGCCAGTTGATTCGTTGATGGCCGATCGAATTGCCATTAGAAATAGTGGAATATGTCGATCCCAATCCCTCTGACAATCTGACACCACTTTTGACAGATAGTTGGTTATAGTCCGGTTCATTCGTTCCACCATTCCATCAGACTGAGGGTGCATCGCTGTGGTTCTCGTTTTGTGGATGCCTAATCTTTGGCAAACTTCTTGAAACAGCTTGCTCTCAAAATTTCTTCCTTGGTCTGAATGTAATTCTAATGGTACCCCAAATCGGCTTACGAATTCTTCAACCAATATATCTGCTAAAGTGGTAGCTTCCTGATTGGGAACTGCATATGCTTCAACCCATTTAGTGAAGTAGTCCATTACAACAAAGATGTACTTGTTTCCTACATCGGTCTGTGGAAGTGGCCCCAATACATCTACTGCGATTCTTTTAAAAGGACTTCCAACCAGGTATTGCTGCATTTCCGCCTTCGGTTTTCGGTGCGGACCGTTACTGGCAGCACATGTAGTGCATTTACGACACCAATCTTTAACATCATTAGTGCAATTTACCCAGTAAAATCTATCTCGGATCTTTTGCAGCGTTTTCGTGATACCCAGATGTCCTCCAGAACTATGATTATGCATCTGTTTTAAAATTTCCGGTACAGCATTTCTTGGGACCACTATTTGTTTCCTTGTTTCTGTGCCCTCGGAATTTTCTACAAGTCTTTTAACGAGCCCTCCGTCCAAAATTAAAGAGTTCCATTGGGACCAGTATGCTTTTAAAGCAGGAGAGGATGAGGATATCTCTCTCCACAACGGACGACGGTCCATTCTCTTCCACTCCCTAATCTTTATCAGAACGGGATCGTTTTCTTGTTGCTCCTCCAGCATAGAGCTCTCGTCTCCTGGCACAACCTTAACTAAGGCAAGTTTTTCCTCGTTTTGCTCCATACGGGTACAATGGGGGCAAGTATTTTTTATGTGGCCTAGTTCTCCGCAGTTCCAGCACCTCACTGGGCGCCTTCTTTTTGAAGAAAACTTCATTACCCTCTCGACTACCGCTTCGACGTCGCTGACGGCATAAACGGCATGGTCGAAGTTACCAGTGTCTTCCATTAGTCGAGCAGTTGCATGTGAGGCCTCCGTCGCCGTATCGAACTCCAGGGCAATGGTCAAGGCGTTTACAAGAGATCTTGGCCTCGTCAACCGTACAGCCCGTTGCAACTCGGCGTCTCGAAGACCATCGGTAAAGGTTTGGATCGCCAGGCACTCCAGAAAATCTTCCGCTGCATTTGGATACGCAAACCGTATCATTTTTTCCACTTCTGCCTCGAACTCCTGGATAGTTTCTCCATTTTTCTGCTTCCGGCTTTTCAACTGCACTCGGTATACCGGTTGTAGATGACTTTGACCATAACGCATCTCTAGACGATTCACCAATAGCTCAAAATTGTCAACCTCATCCGGTGTCAATACATGCAGGACGTCTAAAGCCTCGCCACATATTTTGACTAAGGTGTAGAGTTTGTGAAGTTAGGCCTTGTAGAGTTAGGGCGTGTAGTGTTAGAAGCTTGGCTCTACATGAGATCTGATAACTTTTTGACAGTGCGAGTCATATGGGCTCGTCTTGGCAACATTTTACATGAAAATGTTTTTGGTGGGATGTTTCTTACCGTTTAAACCCTTCCTAGACTTTGTGATTAACCAAATCGGTCCAGCAGTTTGCGAGTTTTAGCGAGACTAACGAACAGCAATTCATTTTTATTTATATAGATATATGAAATGAGCTTAATATTTTCTGAAATATCCATAATAATGACTGACCTATTTACTTTTATTTAATATTGCGTAACAAAAAGTGACATAGCCGTTATGTACATAAACATAAAGTTTATTTTAGTTTATCATATTTTTCTTAATAATAAGTCGTCGTTAGTTTGGTGAATGTTAATCCGAAATAGTCTGGCATAACAGTAACCATTTTAATTCAGCTGGTCGAATAATAAAATTTTTATGAACTACTAAATCTTTGGTTAACAGATCAAATTAATGAACGCTATGAAACATAAAATTAGCTTTGTTCATATTTTTTTAGTTTTTTTTTATATTGCCTATAAAGTTGTATTTGTAATAGGAAACTTGCATAAAGTTATAATTTCCGAAAAACAATAATATATACACGATTAGATTTTTTATTATCTTAATATTTCAATACTCAAATTGTATATTAGCAAATTTTGCACGAGAAGTGATACGACTCATTTTTTCAACTTTCTTAATTTTTTGTATTTGATTTCGAGTAAAGACAAATCCAAATAATTTTTTTAACTGTATTATTTAGATTTCGAAATATAGCGCCATTTACAGATATCTCCGCAACCTAGATGTTAAATGTTGGAATAAATTTAGGTATATCGATAAATAAATTTACTATTAGGAATTCATAAAACTATACACACACTTGTTATTGGAAAATTAAATTGTCGTTTTTAGTGTTTTTCTATTAATTTTTATTGATTTTTCTTAGCTTTTAAATCTTTCCTGAACTTCCACAAATATTTTAAAACCAAAATTAGTCAAATCGGTCTAGCCGTTCTCCAGTTTTAGCGAGACTAACGAATAACAATTCATTTATATATACATACTAGCTGACCCGGCGGACTTCGTACCGCAAATCATTTATGTCATTCTTTAATTTTTCGTTTTTTCAATTTATTTTGATTTTATCGTTTTCATCATATTTTCTCGTAAGTTATCAGGTTTATACTATTTTTTTGTTATATTTTGTAGTTTATCGATAAAATATATTAGATGATAACAATACTTAATTTAGTAAGAATTTCTCGTTTAAAAATAAGTTATATTAACTGCACCACCTTCCGGTGGCGTCACAATACATAAGTAAGGATTGCTCGTTTAAATATATGTGATATTAACTGCGCCACCTTACGGTGGCGTGATATAAAGTAATCAAATAAGTAGTGTTTGCTTGTTTAATGGAAGCGCCTTTTGGTAGTAACTTCCAATAATACGAATATCATACTCATCTTACCCATTAAAAATACATCATCATACTGATTTTCATGAGAATCGGTTGAACGGGGCGGAAGTCGATACTTTACAGCGCCGCTTGATAGGGAGTTACATCAATGGGCATAGCATATAAAGCTTCTCCGTGGATAAATACATGTACATACCAATTTTAATATTGATCGGTCAAATCGTTTCTGAGTCTATCGATTTCATACATACAAACATCCTTTTTTATATATATAGATAGAAGATAAGGATTGCTCGTTTAAATATATGTGATATAAACTGCGCCACCTTACGGTGGCGTGATATCAAGTAATCAAATAAGTAATGGTTGCTCGTTTAGTGGAAGCAACATCTGGTGGTAACTTACATTAATACGAATATCACATTCATATTAACCATTAAAAATACAGTATCCTACTGATTTTCATAACAATCAGTTGAACAGGGCAGAAGTTGTCACTCTGCAGCGCCACCTGGTGGCGAGTGGCATCAATGAGCATATCATACAAACCTTCTCCGTGAAAAAATACATATACATACCAATTTTCATGACAATCGGTTAAACGGGACAGAAGTTATCACTCTGCAGCGCCACCTAGTGGCGAGTTACATCAATGTGCAAAGCATATTCGTTTTCTCCGTGAAAAAATACATATACCTACCAATTTTCATGACAATCGGTTGAACGGAGCAGAAGTTGCTACTCTGCAGCGCCACCTGGTGGCGAGTGGCATCAATGTGCATAGCATATTCGTTTTCTCCGTGAAAAAATACATATACATACCAATTTTCATGACAATCGGTTGAACAGGACAAAAGTTGCTACTCTACAGCGCCACCTGGTGGCGAGTGGCATCAATGAGCATAGCATATTCGTTTTCTCCGTGAAAAAATACATATACATACCAATTTTCATGACAATCGGTTGAACGGGACAGAAGTTGCTACTTTGCAGCGCCACCTGGTGGCGAGTGGCATCAATGAGCATATCATATAAACCTTCTCCGTGCAAAAATACATATATATACCAATTTTCATAATAATCGGTCCAGTAGTTTTTGAGTCCATAAATTTCTTACATAAAAACACATCCTTTTTTATATATATAGACTAGATGACCCTGCGGACTTCGTACCGCAAATCATTTACGTCATTCTTCCATTTTTCGTTTTTTCAATTTATTTTGATTTTATGGTCTTCATAATATTTTCTTGTTAGTTATCAGGTTTATACTATTTTTTTGTTATATTTTGTAGGTTATCGATAAAATATATTAGATGCATCACAATACTTATTTTAGTAACAATTTCTCGTTTAAATATAAGTGATATTAACTGCGCCACCTTCCGGTGGCGTCACAATACTTAAGTAAGAATTGCTCGTTTAAATATATGTGATATTAACTGCGCCACCTTACGGTGGCGTGATATAAAGTAATCAAATAAGCAGTGGTTGCTCGTTTAATGGAAGCGCCATCTGGTGGTAACTTCCATTAATACGAATATCATATTCCTCTTACCGATTAAAAATACATCATAATAATAATTTTCATGACAATCGATTAAACAGGGCAGAAGTTGCTACTCTGCAGCGCCACCTGGTGGTGAGTGGCATCAATGAGCATATCATACAAACCTTCTCCGTGAAAAAATACATATACATACCAATTTTCATGACAATCGGTTTAACGGGGTAGAAGTTGCTAGTTTGCAGCGCCACCTGGTGGCGAGTAGCATCAATTAGCATAGCATATTCGTTTTCTCCGTGAAAAAATACATACACATACCAATTTTCATGACAATCGGTTAAACGGGGCAGAAGTTGCTACTCTGCAGCGCCACCTGGTGGTGAGTGACATCAATGAGCATAGCATATTCGTTTTCTCCGTGAAAAAATACATATACATACCAATTTTCATGACAATCGATTGAACGGGGCAGAAGTTGCTACTTTGCAGTGCCACCTGGTGGCAAGTGGCATTAATGAGCATATCATATAAACCTTCTCCGTGGAACAATACATATATATATATATACCAATTTTCATAATAATCGGTCCAGTAGTTTTTGAGTCCATAAATTTCTTACATAAAAACACATCCTTTTTTATATATATATAAGTAGAAGTAGATGTATATAGATTATTATTCGATGTTTTATTTTAACTTTATTTTACTATTATTTATATTGAAATACTAAGTTTATTGTGATTTTAAATAAGCTATTAAGTCCTTACTTATAACATCCACTTTCTAATATAGCTTTAATTCTTGACTTCAATTACCAGCAAAGACATTTTATAGTTTTCAACTAACTAAATTCTCGGTTCTTTTGATTAAATCGGTTTTATCTGGAGTTTAGAAGGTGCAAAACGTAAAATTAAATGTGACCCAAAAGCTTTGAGCAGTAATTTCGCTTGAAATTGCTACAATGTACAAAGTAAGTTTGTTCTTAAAGTGTTATTGTGTCACAAAAGCATTCTAATTACGTATTTTCAACGTTTTTTTTTCGTTTAAATGTGTTCTAATTTTGATAATTATTACACTAGCACCTTTTTAAAATTTAAAAAAAAGCTCGAAAGTTATATTTTAGTCAGTAGAAATTATATCGGGAGATAGAAGCACTATACCTGGATTTGCAGTCCGTTGGCATTGACGTCATTTGACGTGTATGCAAGTAGACCAATACGCGGTAAAGTCTTTCTAAGTTAAACCTGGCAACTACGCTTCATTCCTACCGCGTATTGGTCTACTTGCATATACGTCAATACCAACGGACTGCAAATCCAGGTATAGTGTACTGTTTTTTTTAACATGTTTGTTAACATCATCCCATTTTATTCTATCTGCTGCTGTGCTGAAGTGTTTTATTAATGTTTTTCAACCAGGACGTGCGTCTTCTCCTCGATCCTCTTTTGCCTTCCACCTTCCCTTGTATGACCAACGGACCAACCGAATCAATTCGTAGTTCTCGTTTTTTAGTGTGTGACCAGAATATCTCATTTTTCTTTTGGAACGAAGTTCCCTTTCGGGCGTTACGACCAGTTACGACTGAGGCTAGGAGCTAGCCTAAAAAAGTTGTCACGACACGACACGACACACGCATGTTTCTCTCTCTCACAGACCAAAAAATAAATAACTCTCTCTCCCTCTCTCTCATAGATAGATATATTACAATTAAAAAGACACTATTTTAAATTAAAAGAAAATGTACATTAAAAAGAAAATACTGTAGAAAAAATAATAATTACCTATAATAGTATTATATTTTATTTTATCCTGTTTTTATAAATTAATAAATTCATAAACATTTTAAAAATAGTTCGTAACTTGACTACGTCAAATTACCTTAACTGTCAGTTACTGCAAATATTTTAATTTTAAAATTTTGTATTGAATTGTTAATTCCTGTTTTAAATTATAAAAAGTAATTCTAGATAGATGTGTTATCTAAACCTCTGGTATTGTATAAATGGATACTTTTGTTAAAAGAAACGAACTGTTGAAGATATTCAGGTGAAAATGGTGATAATCTATTTTGCTTTCAACAGTGTAGTGTCGCGACTTTGTTAAGTTTATACACGTTTTTTGTAGATAATAAATATTAAAATAATAGAAAGTAATAACAATGACAGTGTTTCTGCACAAGTTCCGGATATTGCTGATAAAGTTAGGTAAGTAGAGATTTTATGCAGACAAAGATAAATGCTTATGTATGTATAAACACTCTGTTGTGTTTACAAATTACTAATTCCTTCACTAATTAATCGAAAGGAACTTCGTTCCATCCGGGTGTCCTTTGACACCTCACACTTTTTTTGTTAATATTGCTTGTTACCTGATGTGAACAGGATATTTTCCCTATTCTTCGATAATACCATATTTTAAAACTAGTGAGTCTTTTCTCTGTTGCTTCTGTAATTGTCCAGGCTTGAATTCCATACAAAAGGACCGAGAATACTCTAGTTCTAATGTCAATTCGTCTTTTTATTTCCATACTACGATCCCATTCTTTATTTAGTTTGCAACCCATGTATTGATATTTGTGTAACCTGTCTAACGTGTTCCTTTGACGTAAACTCGTTTTTTTTTCAATCTTATTCTTGTATTCTTGTGTTTTTTATTGTTTTCATTGCCATTCCCTACCTCTCGCAATATTGGATAATGCGATCAACCAATATCAGTAGTCCTTATCTGCTACCCGAAAGGAGTATTCAGTTAATAAGTATGCTTTCATTTACGTTTTTTAATGCTTTTTTAAACAACTATCTTCTGGAAACAAATTAAAAAGTAAAAGGGAGTGAACGCATCTTTGTCTTACTCCTCAATTTATAGATATCCCCCTCGATTTTTCTTCAACTAGTCGTATTATGGCTTTCTGGTGTCGTTATAGATTGGCAATGATTCTCACGTTTTCGTCATCTAATTCTGTATTCTGCAGTACTTTTGTTATCCTTCGATGTTTTACTTTGTCAAAAGCTTTTTCAAAGTCAACTAGACATATAAATACGTCACAATTGACATCTCGACACCGTTCTAATAAGTGTTTGTATAGTGAATAATGCTTTTCTGGTGCCAAAGTCGTTTCTAAAGCTCAATTGATTTTCAGTTAACTATGTAAATATTTTGTATATCTATTACTACAAAATTTATTATCAACAATGCACAGGTGTAGTGATTATTTATATTCTGCATTTTTTACTTATTTAGATATCCTAAAACGTGTAGGTAATTTACAACATGATATAAATTTTTAATAACTCATCTGTGATATGGCAGGGAAACAAATCGCTTGAACCTTTACAAGAAAATTTATTAGTTCCCATGAACACACCCTACATCCGCCGCTGTTAAATATATTGCGACAACATCTGAGAGGACCAAGACAGAAATTATACGAGCTTTTCGGCTCCAAGCAAACTACCTTCCTTTATTATTAACCTTCTGCTACATTAAAGCGATTATGTTATAACATTATTTTTCAAAAAATATGCCCTTTGTCAACGAAAACTCTCTTGATACCGAAAAAATAAAAAATATACATAATTAAAACTTCAAACGTGACTGTTTTACTGAATAGGGAAAAGATTTTTTCCTAAATATTTTAGATTGAATCGATTTAAAACGTTTGAATATTACGTTTATTTCAGAAGTTATGGAAATATTCACTTTACTGCGTTATTAACTAAAGATTATTAATCGTTAAATGGGTTGTGTGTAATTTATAATATACGAGATAATAGTTTCATTCGTGATACAAGATTTAGAACCTAAATAATTTCAGTGTTAATATGTTAATTGCTGTAAGATTTATATAATAAATTAAAATGATTTATATCACATCATCAGTTAAATTTATTAACGATGTAAAGGAGTGCATGTGTTAGAGAAGTAATCAAAATAAATGAAGAGTCCTGAGAAAGTCAGTTAAACCACCTGAAAATGCACGGTTAAGTAACGAAGAAATACGAGGTCTAGCCATTAAATAACGAAACTGTGCGCTTAGAATGCGCACTAGTGTGGTGGGAAAAAAATAGTGCGTTGGGTATATAGAAGTCTTTTCTATGAACGTACGAAACTATGGTTTAGTCACTTTTATAGTATCTATTTGTACAGTAACGGTTTCAAACGAACGTGTTTTTTTCTCCTACCGAAAACAAAGTGTGGTGAAAAACAGAAACAACGTATCAACCTCAAATTTCTCGTTAAATTGAAAAAAACTGACTAAATACTATAAATTGTTGCAAGAGGCATATGGGGACATTTCTTTATCCCGTGCGCGTGTTTTTGAGTGATTCAAGCGCTTTAGTGAGATTCAAGACAGCATTGAAGATGACCAGCGTCCAGGTTCCCCTGTGACTGTTTCAACTCCAGAAGCAGTGACCAAAATAAACCAAAGTGTGCCTGCAGATTGTCAAATGAGCATCCGGATGATTGCCGAGGCTGTAAACGCCGATAAAGAAAGGATTAGAAAAATTTTACACGAAAAATTACACATGACAAGAGTGCAAAGTTATTGCCAAAAAACCTGACTCTTGACCAAAAGCTCGTGCGTCAACAGGTCAGATAAGATTTCCTTAAAAGTTTAAAAGAAGATCCCCAACTGAGAAAAAACATTATTACTTGCGACGAAACATGAGTTTTTCAATATGATGTTGAAACCTGAATCGACCAGAACAAAAAAAGAAAGGATGTCCAAATCAAAATTCGAAGTAATGTTGATCGTTTTTTTCGACATTAACGATATCGTGATGATTGAATGAGTTCTAGACTGTCAACCAGACTTACTATTCGTCAGTTTTGGCAACATTACGAGAATGAGCTCGTAAGAAACGTCTCAAGTTGTGAAAGAACAACTCGTTGATTTTGCAGCAGGACAACGCACCGACCCATAACGAGTTATCTATCAAGCAGTATTTGGACAATAAAGGCACTCTAGTGCGCGAACACGCGCCGTACTCGCCAGATTTGGCGCCGAGCGTGTTTTTTTGTGTTCCGAAGATACAATCTGCTTTAAAAGAGACCCGATTTGAGTCGATGGAAGCGATAAAGCAAGAAATGATAGAGCTCCTAAAAAGACTTCCAACACTGCTTTGATCAATGGATAAAACGTATAGAAAGGTGTGGGGCGCGAGAAGGGGAGTATATTGAAGAGGATCATTCGATTGTAGAATAATATTTATAATAAAACACTTTTTCGTAACCAGTCTCGTTATTTAATAGCCAGACCTCGTACACAATGTAGCTATCATTGCTTAGTGTAGTGTTTCTAAAATCCTTTCTTTAAGAAAATTACTTTTAAAATTAAAGAAAATAGAAGCCACATCGGTAATTCAATTTTCTCAAACAGGCTTACGTGTAACTTTTGAAATCAAGGTAACTACAAAATTCTATTGTCCAAATACAACTTTGAGCGTACCTACTTAAAAATTTCCCAAGTCGTGATAAAACTTTGTATTATATCAAACTGACTTTAAACCAACAATAAACGACAACTTTCGAATTTTTACTTTTTTTTACTTGAATATTTCAGAACTCGACAGATTCTCACGATCAAAGCACATTGTTCAATATCGTTATCAACACAATTCTTTTGCATAATAAATGTATTCAGTCTTTATTCTTAGTTCACACTGATACTTCTTTTGTGTTGAAAGATAAGTCGGTCTCGATTTACTCAGCTTTTAAAAAGTCTCTTTTACGTGTTAAATACAAAAAAAAATATCTTGTGGAAGTAGAAGTAATGTTAGAGGATGTTGTATTATTACTTGAAATTTAAAAAAAAAGTGTGTGCGTGTAACCTTTACGCGCGATTCAATTATATTTATTGTCTATATACTTAAAAAAAAATTCTCTTATAATATTATTTAACAAAAGAGATTTGATATATTTTACTTAAAAATGATGAAAGAAAACTAGTTTAACAATAATAAAAATTAACACTACTTACGTTTTTTACAGGTTTTTGATTTTTTCTTTTATTATTATTTATTCGTCATTTTTATTTTGTTTTGTAATTTATCTAAAATTCATTAATTTCACTGTATATAGAGTACTCACTCATTTTCATTTTTCTTCAAATTTTCTGGCGCTGATAATATGCCCTTTGACGTTCACAATTTCTTTTTCTTTTTAGCTCTTTAAGTCTATAAAACGGAATAGCTAGGTATAAATAATTAGGTAAAAATAGTGTATTTACACACCAAAAATAAAATGTGTGTATATAGAGTAGGTACTTACTCATTTTCATTCAATATTTTTTCATGACTTTCTTCATTAATAAATCCACTTTGTTTATTCATATTTAAAAAAAACACTTTATACAAAAATTTAAAGTATTCACCACCAATGTATTTTGGTTGATAAGCTGTCAATTCATACAATTACAGATTTAAACTTTTATTTAATATGGTAGGTGGAATCGTGTTAGGTATTTTGTATCAGGTTTTGTTTCCGTTACATTAGAATGACGTCACGTCCGTTAGAATTACTGAGTTACCCCTAGTCGCGCCTAAAGAAATTTTACTTCAAAAACGCAATTCGTAAAAGATTATACAGGGGTTGGTAAGAAATTGCGACAAACTTCGGGAAATGATTTTGTATATAAAAAAACAAAGTCAGTTTGCTATAAGTATAAACTTATCAGCACAAAAGCTTGGATGTAATTATTGCTCTGAAATTGACCCAAGATCTGCAAATGAAATGTGGTGTGTTGTAAGAGGTGGTAATTGCACTTTTTTTGACATGCATGTAGAAATATTATGTTCATGATTGTCAGGCATACAGATTATGATCTCAATTAATAAAAAAATTCGAAAAGAGGTTGACCTTAAAGGCCATCCTTGCAACTTCTCGCTAGTTTTAACCGCAAAGCTATAGTAACGTGACGTATTTTGATGTTTTTGACTTTTTTTGAAATGTTTAAAAAGCCATAACTTTTTAAAGCCTTATTCGATTTTGATGTTTAAGATGGCACTCGACGCAGTTTTTTGAGACCTAAAAACGTTACCGGGAGTGCAAAATCGGTTAGTCAAAAAATCTCTAAGTTATTGAAAAAAAAAACATTTTTTTTTGAAATTATTCGACAACGATATCTCACGAACGAATCAACCGATTTTAATTTGCAAAACGGCATTCGACGTGGCTTTTTAAGCTTAAAAACTGATTAGGTTATGAAATTGATCGATGCAATAGCCAAAAAGATGTGCCCAAAAAACATCATTTTTACCAATTGTTTTTTTCGGTTATTTTAACATTTCTCGAAAACTACCGGCTCGAATCGGTTCAAACTTACAGGGAATCTAAGTTAGATGGAACTCTTTGGAATGCTTTTTATTTCATTCCGATCGGTCAAGCCGTTCAAAAGTTATAAGAGGTTTACTTACATACATCCACACACACATCCACACGTACATACAGACATACAGACACCCTCGTAAAAATAGTCAGGGGAGGTTCCTAAGACCTCAAATCGTTGAGATCCGATGAAAACTAGATTTTCGAAAAACGGGGTAAAACCAATAACTTCCCGATTTTAAAAATTTTTTTAATTTTTTTTAGCGGGAAGTTAAAAATGGTACCTCATTATTTTTTCATGCATAAGTTTTTGGAACTTATTTATTAGAATAAACAACCCTTTACTGCACCGTGTAGCAGATTTGCTACACTTTATATAATATATGTTTATCATATTACACAAATGGTGCAATACTTTATAGAATTTATTTTAAATTTAGAAAAATATGTTGCACTTTTAGAAAATCATGCATATTGAAACAAATCTTTTGTAAGTCAAATTAATTAAATACCATATAAATTTTAAATCTTTAATTATAAAAAAGTTATAAACCGGTGGTAAATAAACTTATGATTATAATATCTTAATGCCACTAAACTCTCAGCTTTATAGCTTGACACGTTCTAACTATGCGTCCTATTTACATCATAATAAACTTCATTTGATTAAATTCTATCGAATAACTTAGAAAATATACATTTTTATTGCCATTATATTAATGAAATAATTAATTTTTCGACCACTTACTCTTATCAAATGATAATACAATATTTTAACAATATTGTGGCATAATTAAATAAAATTAATAAATTATATTACCCTATGGTGCAAAAGTTTCGATTTACTTAGAGAAAACATTTTTTTATTGCATTAGTTATCGTTATCAGTGAGTTTATGAGAGATATCTCAAATAAAATCGGTTATAAAAATCCATGGTTTCGGTTTCCTAACCAAATAAAAATATAAGACAAGGCACAAAAAAAGTGACTTTAATGATGTTTTACTTGTCGATTTGACAACATTTCGGGTTAATATGATTTTACAGAATACAAAATTTCCACAAAAAAAAAAATTCAAGTAACAAAATAATTTATATAATAGTAATCAGTAAAAAAACTTTCTACTATAAAAAGTTATTTTTATAAATTGTGATTATTTCAATTTCTCCTTAATATATTCTAGTTTGTGTACTTTTCTAAAATTCCAAACATTTCAAAACAAAAAATCCCATAAAAGATATCTCAAATAATCGTTTACTATAAAGACTTTATGTTAAACAAGATTTTATTAATCACTGGTGTCAGACCTCTAATCACCTAGGGCCTAGGGTCCGCTGCTTTTGGTGGAACAAAACGCAAAAACAAGTAGGTATGGGGATCATTGGCAATAAGATTATGTCCTAATGCGGAGGTAATTCTAGGTCTTGCTTCCACTATTGAGAGGATTATTCTATAGTTTAATAAGGATTTAATTTCTAAGATGCTACTTTATTTATTCATCGTATAGATTTTTGACACATTAAGAAAAGAAAAACAAAATTTTAAGAGGTTACAAATGAACATCCACATTATTTATAAAATCAATCGACTCTTGGGGTTGCTACAAGACAGTCTTCAGGTTTCCCAGTATATAATCGTAGGGTACATTTTTCCGTGATATATGTCTGATGATTTGGATTTCTCCACAGTCACAGAGATAAGAGGGCTGCTTTTCCACTTGTGTATGGAGTAAGCCCATCTGCCATGTTAGGCTCTAATTTTGTTAAGCGTAAATCTTCTTTTAAGTGGAAGATCGAAACCCAACAGTTTCTGGGTGATACACGGTATGTTAGTATTTTGTTCTATTGCCCATTATTGGTTCCATGCGTTTGTAAATTTAAATCCCTCTTCTACAGCCGCCCTTATGATCTTTGTTGGTGGTCGACCAGTCTGAAGTCGGTTGTGGTTGGCGTCCTCGATGTCCTCATGAATGGGTAAATCTCTATTGCCCACCATCTTTTTAAACTCGTTTGTGAGATTATTCATTCGTCGCAGTTGAGGGGATAGAATGTGACTGAAGAATGGAAGCCATTGCGTGGGAGTTGGTTTGATAACACTAGCAATAATTTTCATTGTGTAGTTTATTTACGAATCCATGACACTCCACCACAAGACATTTCATTACGCGACATCTCCTCACGGACATTTCATCACAGCGACAATTCATCACTGCGATTTTTCATCACTCGGACAACTTTATTCATCTCAAAAAATTATTATCATACCAATTTGAAACAATTCATAGAAAATAAAAGCGGAAATTACCGAATTGGCATTGGCAGTTATTGTTAGATGCTCTCTGAAAAATAGTGTTCTATTAAGGGTTATGTCCCGATATTCAGGTGTTTTATTGTGGCTTAGTGTGCAGTTTTCAAATTGTATTTGAAACTCTCTTCTAGCGAGTTTTTTATTTAAATGAAAGCAAGTAATTTCCGTTTTGCAGGGGTAAGATTGGAACCTTCATTTTCGAAAACACTTTCCTACTAATTCCAGATCTGTCTTCAGGATCCCTTCTATTTGTTCGTTGAAGCTGCCAAAGTTTGTTTGAATAATATAAAAATATTTATAAACAAGTACTGTTCGTATTTTTGAAGTTATACCTTTATTCGTACACTCTGTAGAAAAAGATTGTGTAGAGTTAAATGGGAAAAATCATTACATATGTAATGGTGTGAGTAAGAGAGAGACAGAATCCCATATAAGGTATATTGGTCGGTAAAAACAAAGATGAAATATTTACCACATGTTATGAGTCATAACTATAAATCCTTTGGATACCGTTATAACATTCAGTACATTGATAAGGGATAGATATGCAAAAAAAACAGTCTGAAATAATGTATGGATATCATAGTGACGGATCACATGATTATTTGACAGATTATTTTATAGTTCTGTCACGTAAGTATACATATAAAGTTTAGCATTTTATATTAACAATAATATTCAGTAATGAGTATTGCATTGTACTCTAAAGTACCGTCACATGGTTGCAGTATATCCTGCACTATGCTTTTGAGGTTGTTGTCTCTACATACCTGTAAATAGAGTTTTTACGAATAGTCGAGGAAATAAAGCACCAAAACCTCCGAATTTTGTAACGTAAGATGGATCGGAATGCGTTTTTTTGCATTGGATTCGTTAGAGTATCAGGAAATTTGTCGCTATTTTTTATAATGTAAAAATGGGAAATTGCATTTCTGCATTCGAAAAGTGCATTCTGAACAGACAATGGAAAGAAAACTTACAACTCGGTAAGTATTGCTGAAAATGGGTTCAATTTATATCCACGTGTTTTTTAGTGTCGCCGAACACGAATATCATGATGCCAAAAGTCTCCGCGGCACTTGATGCCTATGGTATTTACCTCTTCTTCTCTTTAGTGCACACTTGGTACTTGGCAGTTTTTTGAGTCGCTAATTACGATTATAATAATAGCGAGGGGCCTCGAAACACCTGGTACTTAAGACGGACCTCGTCTTCAGGAATTTTATGCAAATTCGATACAAAAAGAGTGTGCACACGGTACTAGGAGGTTTTTGGGGTCGCTTACCACGAATATCATATAATGAGTTTGCTAAATCACTCGCATACAAATTTATGAATACATGCCCGTGCATAGAAGTATAACTTCTGCCGGCAGTCCCACTGACTGTCACACTAGTTTTTTTTCTTTTAATAAACCAAATTATTCCATTATCACTCAATATAACTTTTCTAACTATAATAGTATTGAACTTTGTATATTCATCCTATTATTTCCATATGAACAATTTTGAGAAATTTTTGTATTGAATATATATATATATATATATATATATATATATATATATATATATATATATATATAATTAATTTCAAAAAGGAGTTTTTATAATTCACGTTCACAAAGTTTCTATTTCGACACTAAAAACAGTATCGAAATAGATTCATTGTAACGCTGTTTTTGGTAACTTTTTGTTTTACACAATTGGTTGCACTGCACTGATTTTCAACGAAAAAGTTCAGGTAGTAAATCAAAAAGTATGTTGTAGTAAATTATTAACTACATTATCAGCGTTATTGCTAAATTCGAAATATTTTATACAAATTTGACAAACATTCTAATTTAAAATCATTAAAACTGACAAGTGTCAAAACTGTCAAGATTGCCAACATAAATAAATATTTCGAAAAACTCTCATTTTATTTTTTTTATACTTTTAAAAGTTCATTATAAAAAATAGTATGTAACACTCGAATTACAATGACGGTTTGTAGTACTCGTTCTTTGCGAAACTCACCGCTTCGCGGTTCGTTTCACAAACTGAACTCGTACTACGAAACCTCTGTCATTGTAACACTTGTATTACAATGTACTATTCCGTAACATTTTGAACGCATTTGTATTTTCACGGTTCCCTTAATTTCATTTCATAGAACATCATTAATTAGATTCACATTTAGAATAGCTTTTGATATCTGATTTTGATACCTCTAATTTATCATTCTATTCATGTATACATATTATAAACAATAAACATGCTTTCAGTGAATACCTTACAAATGTAATTTAATTATTTAATATCAGTTCATTTTTGGATGTCAAGTTGTCAAAAGCATGACCGGTTTTGTACTCTGTTTTTAATACGAGTTATTGATAAATACTAATTTTAAATAGTATCTACATATTTTTATATCGAAATAATATTGAAGCCATTAGTTTAGATCATGTTTCTCCAAAATACTAGAATATTCGTTTTTACTATATAAGAGGATGTATTAGGTGTTAGAGGAGTTTTTGAATAGTTCATTGTCATTGAAAAACTATTTAAATGTTTTCCAGCAAAGTTCTTGTGAATCTGTTACAATTTTGGTGAATAAATTGTGTTTAAGTCTCCAGAAGTGTTTCAATTTGGTGTCAGGTGTGCAGTGAAGTTACAAGGATGGCTGGAAAGAACTACTGGTAGCTGAGCTCAGAAGAAAGCTCGAAGAATTAGATTTGGAAAGTACTGGATGCAAATCTGTATTGTTGAGTAGGCTTCGTGAATACTACCTAAGTAATAATTTGGATCTGGTTCAGAATGACGAGCCAGCAAGAGAAACATGATCGAACCTAATTCCTACATAACACAACATACAATATTCTCGAATATAGTCATTAAAACATAACCTAAAGCAGTTTTTGATGTGAAACATCTATAGCCGCACGTGAATCAGATTTCTCGCGTGGCGACGGTGACGTATGATTCGTATGACGTAAAAAACCTAACGCATCGATAATATATAATAAAGAGATGTACTGATACCTTATATGAAATTGGTCTCATCTTTTGAGCGACGCCGACGGTGGCGCGCCAACAATAGGGGGAAGAAGCTCATCGATTCAAAAATTTGGCGGGACAGGGTATGAATTGTTTCATAAAAACCTAACTCGATTCCGCCTACTATCTATTCTATATATATAAAAATGTTTGTTTGTATAGGCAACATAATATAGGTACCTACATATTTTGCTGACCTGTAAAATTGACAGCTTGTTAATCAAATTAGATTGTTGGTGAATGGTCCCTGTAAAATTTGTGTATAAAGTGTTTGTTTTAAATATGAATAAACAAAGTGTTAATAAAGAAAGTGATAAAAAAATATTGAATAAAAATGAGTGAGTACCTACCTACCTACTCTTTATACATTAGGGTGTCCGTTATTTCCCAAATTTGGTTTTGTTCTCCAAACACCCATCAAATTTTTAGATTATGACCTAACAAAAATTATCAGACCCAAACCAGCCCTTAATATTCACATTAACCCGTGCCTAAATCATAATACATTTCCCATTTAAATACCGTTTAAAAGTTATTCAACGATAAAGTTGTATTCATAGTTAAATTCATCATTTTCCTATTTTTTATTTACTATCGCTTTTTTTTTGTACTAAAATTGTGAAGTAACTACAATTAATATTAATATAGTAACGGACTTCTATATAAATTTGTGTTTTAATAATTTCCTTTTTTAAGATTATTAAATTTAAGGTAATTAAACGAAATCACGTTTTAAATTTATTTTCGTTCTGTAATCTAACGACATCTGTGAGCAATCTGAGAAAACGTACAATAAATATTGTGATACCATTGTGATACTATTATTTATAAGCGATAATATACTTTATTTTGTATCCAAATTTCGTATTTGTTAATTTTATTACCTATATATATGTATTTAGTTTGATATAAATAAAAATTATGGTGAAAATTACAAAAAAAAAAAATCGTGAATTTAACTCTGATGACAAATTTATTGCAAATTTCCTACCAGAAATAGATATTTAATTATTTTTAGCTACATTTGTTTCAGTAAAAAAATTAACGACAAAAAGTGCAAAAATGCCATGTTATTTAAATTGGCAAAGTCTTATGATTTAGGCACGGGTTAATGTCAATGTTTCACATCTGCCAGGCGTCCCGTGACGGCTCACATTTTTTTTTAACTAAAGGTCTTTTCCTTATTCGGTTATCTCGTTACACTGCCTTCTTCTTAGATTAATTTCTTCCGGAATGTTATTTCTTAAATAGGCATCCCGCACACACCCTAAGTCAGTCAAACCCATCTTCTTGGAGCTACTGCACATCCCCACTATGATTTCCTTGGTAAAGCGTCATCCGATCATGATGGACCACGACAGGTTTCCTTATGGGAATTTGTACGATCTGACAAATGACATCGTTAATCTTATTCTTGATTTTTATCAGAGTTTCTTGATTGTTTTGAAGTTTGCACTTTTTCTTTCGTTATATTTATACATTTTTCCGGATTCGTAGTTTTCTTTTTAGTTGTTTCTTCGATTTTCCACATATTTCGTGATCCTTTTTGGTTTTTCTTTTTTCTTTATATTTTGAATTTTATTTATTATGTTAAATTTCATTTAAGTTGCGTTTTTGTAACCAATTTTTTACTTATTTATAACAATATTTTTCATTTTTTTAAATTTTTTTCTGTATTTTCGATATCGCACATTTTTTCGTTATCTGATTCTATTATTCGATTTTAGCATTTTTTATTTTGCTAGATTTTATTTTTACAGATTTTAACAGTTTTTTTGTTTTATTTTCTTCGATTTTTTCCAAAGATTTCATTTCATTTCATTTTTTATTTTAATAGTTATTATGTTATTCACAAAAATGTTCATTATAATCCTCGTCAAATACCACAAAGTAAAATCTAGATTATCACCTTAAAAATAAACATTATAAAGTTATTTTATATAATTGTCCATTCGACGACTTACCAATTCCTACATCCAAGCTAAAAAGGGCATAAAATATGAATAAATAAGGTCTGAAAGGCATACTCTCAAAGTCTCTTTGAATATTATAATCCACGCTTTGAATCTTTTTAGTAGCAGATAAAGAAACTTTTTCTCTTTCAGAAACAAAACGACAAAAAGATACCTATCTGAATTGAAATCCGGATTTAATGAACCAACAAACAATGAGGTGGGAAAGTACAAGTTGCTTCTTTAACTCGATGTCGTCTAAAAAGATTCCCATCAACCGTTTCGTAACTTTTCCACGTCATTACCTGCTTTAAATCAATGATAAGGTTTTGTTTTCACTTCGGGTTACTTAGGGTGGCTGTATAAAGACTTCCAAGATTGTAGTAAATGTAAAACGTTTATTACGGTTTAAGGTTCATTAAGGACTAAATACTTAATGATAATCGCAAAGTTTGCTTTATGCATTCAATTTATTGTAATAAAGTAATTATTAATAATTTTAACACCAATTTTAATTAAATTGATTGAACAGTTTTCATGGTAGATGTTATGCATATGCAAGGTAATCTCTGTACTTTTATAAAGGTATTCATTACAGCTTGAGTATCAATTTTATCCGACCACACAACTTCTCCATAGGTGATGATGGGTTGCCGGATCATGCAGTATACTGGGTTACCGCCGCAGGATTTCCCTGCCAAGCATTTGCACACCAAGAGAGCCAGTGTCTTTTCTCGTCAATAATTTCTATAAATTGATTCCATAAAAGCTTATTACTCAGATATTTTAATGAATGTTTCTATTCCAGATCCATATCAGGCATTCGATTTTTTTTTGACCTGGTAGTTTCCGGTATACTTAATCACTATACCAAACAATTCTTTTATCCTGAATTAAATCGCAAAGTGTTATTTCAAACTGGCCTCTAACAGTTAGTACAACGTCATCAGCATATCTTTGACAGTGAACACTGAGTTTTTTTGGCTTGTAGAGTAGTTCGTCTACTACTACGCTCCACATCAATGAGAAGAGAATTCCTTCCTCAGGAATTTGTACTGATGTCTGTGGTTATGGATCTTACTTTTACCTCAGCTTTTCTAGTGTCCAGCAATTCGCATAATCAATTGAATATTACCTAATATACACCCTTTCTGTTAAAGGACAGCAATCGCTCTACACAGGATATTGCCAAAGTCTGCCTCTGTGTCTTAAAAGGCGCAAATAACTACTTATTCAGAGATTTATTTATGACCTCCGTCAGCTCATATATAGCTGTCTCTGTCGACATTCCTGCTCTGTATGCATACTGTCGTTGGTGCAAAAACTTCTTACCGAATATATCTATTCTAATGTGATTGTCTACGATCTACTCCGTTTTTTTTAATACAAAGAACTTATATGTCTGTATAAAACAAGTGGTGTCACTTTTTCGTGTATTGGGGATTAAAATAACTCTTTCTCTTCTTCAGGTACTTGGTATAGAGTACTTTGTGTAATATTTACCACCTAAGGCATGATTTCCTGCTAAGATACAAAGATTAGCCAACTTTTCTGGTCGCATTTGATTATTTTCAAATGGTCAATCTGAATTTGAAAAAAATATATTTTATATCATTATTTCAAAACTTACAATATACTTATACATCTAAGTTATTGATTTTTAATCAAATTTCTCGTTGACTCTTATTTACAGATATCTCATATCTATTACTAACATTTACCATCCTCTTCAGTAACATATTCAAGTAGATGGGTCCTTTGATAATAACCTAGTTTGTTAAGTTGAAACAATATACAGCTGTACTTCTGAATACGATTCAATGATTTTAGTACAGTCAAAACATGTATTTAACTTGACTAAAATTCACACAGAGCTAAAAACTGTTTAATACCAATGAAATTCACAAATCCCAATTAATCTTACTTCTGCAAAATATTTTACCCACAGTCAAAGATGAGAATTTTTTAACACACCGTAAAAATAGCTTAGACAAAAGTTATAAATTTTATAAAACATCCAAAATATAAGAGAATATATAAAACTATAGTTCACAATCTCATTTCATAAATAAAAAATGAATATCGAACACAAAGTAGAAAGCATCAACCTCATTGAACAAACCAAAAAGGTCATAATCGTAAATTAAAATATTTACGAATTTCCCAGTTTGACGTCATCGAAAACGATCCCAGATTCACTTTTTACCGAAGAACAACCAGTAAGAGGACAGATATTGTTAAATATGACCTGCACATACTCTATTCGTACCGCAACCAACTTCAAACTATACACTTTCTGGCTTATTTACCCTTATCTCGCCAAACAAACTTTCATACAGATTCAAGGCATGTTCGTATAAAAGCAGTGCCGGATTTATAACACAAATCGCAATCTTAATTCTTAAATACCAACTGGTTTCTTACGGGTCAAGTTTTTGAAGTAAAACTTCTTTAGCGACACTAGGAGTAAAACAGTTATTCTAACGGACGTGACGTCATTCTAATAACAGAAACCGGAAACAAAACCTAATACAAAATACCTAACACGATTTTGCATGGGCGCCGGTGCCGGCAGCAGGGTGCAAGAGGGTGCGCTTGCACCCCCCTGCTATGAAAGAAAATACCTGAATTTACAAGAAAATTATATATTTTTTAAGGGTTAACTACTTGATTGCAGTTTCCTGCTAATCAATTGTCATTTCAGTAAAACGTTTATCAAATAGATGTCAAAGATAATAATAGTATACCTAATACTATTATGACGTTTTACAGAGTCTTTGAAAATCAAAGAACATATAGACCGTTTACTAAGAACCAACAACTACTTCCCTGGCTATATGCCACGACGGACATTGAATTACAGTTCAAAGTTAAACGGGGTTAGTATATCTGCAAGATAGAACTAACCATTTCAGTTTGCAATTCGAAAGGATATCACTTGTAGACCGGTTTCGACGTATTGCGTCTCATCAGTACAAGGAAGATATCGAAACCGGTCTACAAGTGATATCCTTTCGAATTGCAAACTGAAATGGTTAGTTCTATCTTGCAGATATACTAACCCCGTTTAACTTTGAACTGTAATTCAATGTCCGTCGTGGCATATAGCCAGGGAAGTAGTTGTTGGTTCTTAGTAAACGGTCTATATGTTCTTTGATTTTCAAAGACTCTGTAAAACGTCATAATAGTATTAGGTATACTATTATTATCTTTGACATCTATATTTTTTAAATTTTTTTATAAAATTATTGTTTGAATAAAAACTAAAGGCGTCGCGGTTGCTGTCCAAATCATTCTACATTCTATATAATATATATTAGATCATAATAGTGTGTAGATGCAAATGCACCTACCTGAAAATAATCCTGGCGGCGCGGCGCTCATGCGATTCTGCCTACTATATTAAATAAAATTAAATCTGTAATTATATGAATTGACAGCTTGTCATCTTATCAACCAAAATACATTGCTGGAAAATAGTTTTTTGTGTATAAAGTGTTTGTATTAAATATGAATAAACAAAGTGGATTTATTAATGAAGAAAGTGATGAAAAAATATTGAATGAAAATAGTGAGTACCTATACTCTATATGCATACATTTTATTTTTGGTGTGTAATTACACTATTTATACCTAATTATTTATACCTATTATTTATACCTAGCTATTTTCGTTTTATAGACTTAAAGAACTAAAAAGAAAAAGAAATTGTGAACGTCAAAGGGCATATTATAAGCGCCAGAAAGATTTGAAGAAAAATGAGAAAAATGAAAAAAGGACGAGACAGCGACATTCATTATGATTTGATTAAGTAAGTTTATATACATACATACATATTATGATAGTAAATAAATGTTTATACGGAAGCTTTACGTTAAGTAAAGAAGCATGTTGCACGTTTTTGTTCATAAAGTAATAATATTCGAAATGTTTTAACACTTTCTTATACTTATTTTAGGTTTGGTTAGGCAGCCATAAAGGCCATAAAACCACTAGTCAGGATGGCTGATCTTTTACCAGCAATAACAGATCCTTCGTAGACGTGAAGGAAACAAACTTAACTCAGGATTTTAAATTTTATAGAATATGCTATAAAATGCTACAAAATGAAATGGTTATCTAACTATCGAAGGCTCTTGTGTTGTATTACAATAAGGTAGATACAGCTACAAAATCACACATTCTAAACGTAATGTGTGTATATTTTTAATATTGTTTACCTATTATTGAAGCAAAACTTCTTTAGGCGCGACTAGGGGTAACTCTAACGTTAGATTCTAACGGAAGACTCTGATGGAAGTAACTGTGTAATTTCAGCTATGGAAGGAGCTTAAATTTTCGAAATTTATTTATTAAATTTTCAAACGGTTTCAAATACATTAATGGTATTTAGAGAATAAAATCTATGTTTCACATTTTAGTTATCATAAACCTATTATTTCATATATAAAAAAAATGTGAGCCGTCACGGGACGCCTAACATGGCATTTTTGCACTTTTTGTCGTTAATTTTTTTACTGAAACAAATGTAGCTAAAAATAATTAAATATCTATTTCTTGTAGGAAATTTGCAATAAATTTGTCATCAGAGTTAAATTCACGATTTTTTTTTGTAATTTTCACCATAATTTCTATTTATATCAAACTAAATACATATATATATAGGTAATAAAATTAACAAATACAAAATTTGGATACAAAATAAAGTATATTATCGCTTATAAATAATAGTATCACAATGGTATCACAATATTTATTGTACGTTTTCTATGATTGCTCACAGATGTCGTTAGATTACAGAACGAAAATAAATTTAAAACGTGATTTCGTTTAGCTTTTTATTTAATTGCCTTAAAAATTCAATAATCTTAAAAAAGGAAATTATTAAAATACAAATTTATATAGAAGTACGTTACTATATTAATATAATTGTAGTTACTTCATAATTTTAGTACAAACAAAAAGCGATACTAAATAAAAAATAGGAAAATGATGAATTTAACTATGAATACAACTTTATCGTTGAATAACTTTTAAACGGTATTTAAATGAGAAATGTATTATAATTTAGGCATGGGTTAATGTGAATATTAAGGGCTGGTTTGGGTCTGATAATTTTTGTTAGGTCATAATCTAAAAATTTGATGGGTGTTTGGAGAACAAAACCAAATTTGGGAAATAACGGACACCCTAATGTATATAGAGTAGGTAGGTACTTACTCATTTTTATTCAATATTTTTTCATCACTTTCTTTATTAACACTTTGTTTATTCATATTTAAAACAAACACTTTATACACAAATTTTACAGGGACTATTCACCAACAATCTATTTTGATTAACAAGCTGTCAATTTTACAGGTCAGCAAAATATGTAGGTATATTATGTTGCCTATACAAACAAACATTTTTATATATATAGAATAGATAGTAGGCGGAATCGAGTTAGGTTTTTATGAAACAATTCATACCCTGTCCTGCCAAATTTTTGAATCGATGAGCTTCTTCCCCCTATTGTTGGCGCGCCACCGTCGGCGTCGCTCAAAACATGAGACCAATTTCATATAAGGTATCAGTACATCTCTTTATTATATATTATCGATGCGTTAGGTTTTTTACGTCATACGAATCATACGTCACCGTCGCCACGGGAGAAATCTGATTCACGTGCGGCTATAGATGTTTCACATCAAAAATTCGAAAAGAAGTTGACCTTAAAGGCCATCCTTGCAACTTCCCGCTAGTTTTAACCGTAAAGCTATAGTAACGTGACGTATTTTGACGTGTTTTACTTTTTTGAAATGTTTAAAAACCCATAAATTTTAACGCCTTATTCGATTTTGATGTTCAAGATGGCATTCAACGCAGTTTTTTGAGACCTAAAAACGTTACCGGGAGTGCAAAATCGGTTAGTCAAAAAATCTCTAAGTTATTGAAAAAAAAAACACTTTTTGAAATTTTTCGACAACAAAATCTCACGAACGATTTTAATTTGCAAAACGGCATTCGACGTGGCTTTTTAAGCTTGAGAGCTGATTAGGTTATGAAATTGATCGATGCAATAGCCAAAAACATATGCCCAAAAAACATCATTTTTACCAATTGTTTTTTTCGGTTATTTTAAAATTTCTCGAAATCTACCGGCTCGAATCGGTTCAAACTTTTAGGGAATCTAAGTTAGATGGAACTCTTTGGAATGGTTTTTATTTCATTCCGATCGGTCAAGCCGTTCAAAAGTTATAAGAGGTTTACATACATCCACACACACACACACACACACATCCACACGTACATACAGACATACAGACACCCTCGTAAAAATAGTCAGGGGAGGTTCCTAAGACCTCAAAACGTTGAGATCCGATGAAAACTCGATTTTCGAAAAACGGGGTGAAACCAATAACTTCCCGATTTGAAAAAAAATATTATATTTTTTAGCGGGAAGTTAAAAAAACAATGATAACTTTCAAATTCCTATTTCTAATGAATAATATAAATATAACATCTCATTTTTGTGTAAAGTATATAGGCAATAAATATGATTGAATTGTAATTAAATATTTATTTTCCGATACGTACGTCAACAAGTTTTACTTCAATCGTGCGTAAAGGTTACACGCACACTCTTTTTTTGTTACTACAAATGGTGGATGGATTTAGGTAAGGTAATTTAGAAATACTTATATATAAAAAATATGATGAATTAATTAAAAATTTACATTTTATTTTCAAATCTATAGCTTTTCTCGTTATTAATATTTCATTAGAATATTTTTGAAGTTATAGGTACGTCGTTTGGCGTGTTAAAGAAAAATGATAAAAGGTTAATTTTTAACTAGCACATAGTAAATCTGGTTGACAGACTGACCCTCTGAAACCCATTCAATTATGACGGTACCGTTATTGTCGAAAAAAACAACCAACATTGCCTTGATTTTTGATTTGGACATGTTTGTTTTTTTTTTTATTCTCAGCGATTCAGGTGTCTTTCAATGCATCAATTGCAGCTTTGTTTCAAAATCGTATTAAAAATTCCACGTTTTGTCGCAAGTATAATATATTTTATCAGTCCGAGATCTTCTTTTAAACTTTTAAGGAAATCTGAGCAGATCTGTTGACGCACGAGCTTTTGGTCGGGAGTCAGGTTTTTTGGCACCAAATTTGCATAGACTTTTGTCATGTGTGATTGTTCGTGTAAATTTTTTGTAACGATTGTATCGTTAGTTTTCGAACAATCCTCCCGGACTATAAATATTTTTAAATTATCTATTGTTTCCGCGTTGATACGAGTGGGGACTGCTAATTGGAAGGAGAGATATGGTTTCGTAGTAAGTTTTTGATTTTATTTCGTTTATTTTATCGTTGAATTTTAAGTAATTCAGAGTTTCCGACCATCTTTGCCCTTCTGTCTCTGGTAAGTTCCTTATTGCCTTGGTTTTAAGTTTAATAGTTAAATTAATCCAAAATGCGGTGAATATTTTATCTATTTTACTAACATTTTAAATTTTCGAATACAATTGCTAATTCAATTCAAGGTCAGTTTTTGTGGTATTTTATTATTTATACATGAAAGATAATTAATTTTTTCTCGAAATTTGTGGAGACTTATAGCGATTGTGTTCGAAAAATATTATTTAAAAATTCGGAGTTTTGATTCCAATTTTATTGACAGGGTTATTGCCAACTAGAAGAAGGGCCCTATTAAGGTCTACAAATTGCTATATAATAACTACACGTTTTCGACATCTTCCAGTGAGGCCGACGCCATTTTGCTGTACCTTTCCTCTTTGTTAGAAGATTTCGATAAGAGGTTTCTACAGAGATATTCCGTTGCAGTTCCGATCTCTCCGTTAGAAAAGCCGAAAAGAAATTTCTACAGAGAATTCCATTTCCGTTGCGGTTCCGAGTCCACTGCGTAAAAGCGTGGATAATTCAGTCAGGAAGTCCCTCGAAAGGAACCCATCCTTCTTACAGCACGCTTTTAGGATCAAACTCCGTCAAAACCACAGTTCCAAACCAAGTTAAGAGATTTAATTAATTTTCATAAAATTTCATTACATTTCTAACCAATTTTTAAAGTAATAAACCATTTTAAAACTGATCTATAGAATTTTATTTGTGTGTCTGTACTTGGCGTCCTTTAAAACTTGTTTGGGGAAAATTAAGCAAAAACACAGAAGGAAAGCCACGACCCTCTGGAGCTAGCCTGGGGTACTTTTATGGTTACACTTTATCGGTGTTTACAGCCTCGGCAATCTTTATTCAATGATCTTCACGACCAATAGATGATTTTGTCCACTGTTTCCGGAGTGACAGGGCAATCCCGGCACTGGTCATTTTCAGTACTCTCTTGGCCCACACTGAAACGCTAGTACTACTTAATGTCACGCGCACGAGATACTGAATTTTCCCCATAGGCCTCTTACAAAAATTTATAGCACTCAGTCGGAGATTTTATTCAATTTTACGAAAAATTTGAGATTGGTAAGTTGCTCCTATTTTGTCATGAAAAAAAAATGGCCCTTGGTAAGTCAGGCGCATCAGTAGATTTATATTAATTAAATATCTTAAAAGTAAACGTTTTAGAAAAAAATGTTTTAGATAAAAGTTGTAGGTCTCATTAAGACAAACAAAAAAGTTTCCTAACATTTTTTTATACAGGGTGAAGTAAAAAAGTTACGAATTTTTTTCCATTTTGATTTGATGTCACGCCCAAACGGCCTTACCGATTTGGCCCATTAACGAACTCGACCGAGATTTTGGGACGACTGATTTTTGTACCGATTTTCATTTCGATCGGTTAAGAAATGCGACCGCTATCGTGTCCACAGATTTCGTTATATCGGAACTATACATACATACATATATATATACATATATATATATATATATATATATATATATATAACTATTGAACGGAAGGTGTTTTTGAGGTCAGGGGGGCCCAAAACGAAAAACTGTAGTGAAATTTTCCCAAAGTCGTGACCTGCGAACCAGCTGAATAGTAGATATAAATCTACTAAAAACACGTTCGTTTCAAACCTGCTTTGCACAAATACTATTATAATGAGGAAAATGTAGTTTGGTACGTGCATAGAGAAGACCTCTAGATATTCAACGTATACTAGTCGTTTTTTTTTCTCCACCCCTCTTGTGCACTTTCTAAGCGCGCAGTCTCTTAATTTATTATCGAAACCTTGTATTATGTATAAAAAAAGAAAATTTCCATACAAACTGATAATCTAATTAGGGGATAAGATAACAGTAAGAATAAGCACAATTTACAAAAAGAACTTTTTATAATAGAAAGTTTTTTACTGATTTATAGGTCATATTTTGTGTCATCTCAACAATGCACAGCATCCCTGACATTGTAAACTTTCTAAAACAGTTTATTTTATTACCAGTTAAAATAATAATTACTGTTTTCATATGTAAGAACAAAAAAAAAAGAAAAAAAAAAAAGTGTGAGGTGTCAAGGGACACCCGGATGGAACGAAGTTCCTTTCGATTAATTAGTGAAGGAATTAGTAATTTGTAAACATAACAGAGTGTTTATACATACATAAGCATTTATTATTGTCTGTATAAAATCTCTACTTACCTAACAGTTCGTTTCTTTTAACAAAAGTGTCTATTTATACAATACCAGAGCTTTAAATAACACATCTTTTTAAAATTACTTTTTATAATTTAAAACAGGAATTAACAATTCAATACAAAAAATTTAAAATTAAAATATTTGACAGTGACTGACAGTTAAGGTAATTTGACGTAGTCAAGTTACGAACTATTTTTAAAATGTTTATGAATTTATTAATTTATAAAAACAGGATGAAATAAGCACAATTTACAAAAAGAACTTTTTATAATAGAAAGTTTTTTACTGATTTATAGGTCATATTTTGTGTCATCTCAACAATGCACAGCATCCCTGATTTTGCAAAAATATTAAGTCATACAACGCTGTGATTGATCATAGAGAAGATTGTTTCCTTGTTAACAAAATCAAGGGTAGTTGTATATAAAAACTTTCTAAAACAGTTTATTTTATTACCAGTTAAAATAATAATTACTGTTTTCACATGTAAGAACAAAAAAAAAAAAGAAAAAAAAACTTCTCTGTCGCGTAATCGATCCCATTATGATAACATAACAGAACTGTCACAAGTGGACTGACCCACCGCCTAACCAACTGCGCTACGAACGATTTATTTAATAACTTTCAAAATAATATTATCTATACACAACTTAGATCATGTTTAATATCAATTCGGTATAAATTTCGAAATCTATGTATATGCCTAAACACACTTGAAACATGCATTGTCATCCAGTTCTTAGCTATCCTGAAAATTTCAGCGCTATAGGTAGTCGGGAAATAGGTTTAAATTCGATTACAAATTCCACGGAATGACACAGAGACACAGAACACGGCGAAAATATAAAAAACTTTCTAATAAAATATAATACTATTATAGGTAATTATGTTTTTTTCTACAGTATTTTCTTTTTAATGTACATTTTCTTTTAATTTAAAATACTCTCTTTTTAATTGTAATATATCTATGAGAGAGAGGAAGAGAGAGTTATTTATTTTTTGGTCTGTGAGAGAGAGAAACATGCATCGTCGGTGCATTGTGTCAGTGCATAGTGTCGTGACAACTTTTGGTATGAATTTTTTTGGGCTAGCTCCCGTCAGTCGTAACTGTTCGTAACGCGCGAAAGGGAACTTCGTTCCAAAAACTCTGTCGCGTAATCGATCCCATTATGATAACATAACAGAACTGTCACAAGTAGACTGATCCGCCGCCCAACCAACTACGCTACGAACGAACACTTGAAACATGCATTGTCATCCAGTTCTTAGCTATTCTGAAAATTTCAGAGCTCTAGGTAGTCGGGAAATAGGTTTAAATTCGATTACAAATTCCACGGAATGACACAGAGACACAGAACACGGCGAAAATATAAAAAACTTTCTAAAAATAGCATAATGCCGTTCCAGTTTAATGTTTATCCCTAATTTTGACTCTTTGTTACTTATGGAAAAGTATATTTTTATTTCTAAATAATAATCTGACTACTAATTTTAATAGTGTACGTCATAAAGATTTAACCTGTAGTTTATTTAACTTAACTATTAAAATATCCTTCCTTAGTGGGTGCCTGCGTGAAAAAGTTGACCCCATTGTTCAAATTTAGTTTCTAGGTTCAATGATATAGTTTTAGCGATGAAGAATTATGTTTTTGTGTATATAGGCAAACAAAAAATTTAATTAGTTTTTAATTTCAAAAATACTGTTAAATAAAAAATTGTTTATATAAAAATACATGTATCTGCATTTATAATCTGTGTTTTAGTTTTTTTTTTGTATCTAATAATTTGATTTTGTTTTTGGCATGTTGCCTTTGATCTTTCCTCATTTTATTTGTAAATCAAGTCGCTAAATCAGCAGTCCGATATATGAAAATAAAAATAAAAAACGATATAACCATTAGTAGGAGTAAATATTTTACGAGAAAAAGATTGGAATAATTTTGTACGCTTTAAAAATACATATACGAATGGTTTTTATTAGTATTTGATGAAATTTTCACAAGTCGTTTATTTTCAGCAATTCATGTTGTGAGAAATCTTGGCGGCCAAGGTTGTTTTCCTGGAGACTAACAAAGGAAAATGAGATTTACTCTAAAATTTATTGGTGTACTGCTATAATAAATAATGATTATACAAGTTATATAAAATTGGTTCATTTCTCTGTGAAATCAAGATTATTGCTATAATGAAAAAATCATTTCGTTGGATAACATAAAGCTTTTCTCGAAAGTTTTATGTCAAATGAAAACTATACGAGGTCTGTGTTTTCTAGCGACTCCTACCGGACAGGAACATCAAAAGTAAAGCTTCACAAATTTATTGTATATATCCTGCTACTTGCCAATCGTATAGTTTATGAGTAGCGAGTGTTTGTTTTTAAAGCTTTTCAAATTTGTCGGATTTTTAGGAAGATAAAAATGACGAAAAAGTTCAGAAATGAATTCGCGTTAAGTTTTGCTTTAAACTTGTACAGAAACTATCCAAATGTTGCAAATGGCCTTTGGAGATGATTGTATCATGAGCATGAAGGATGCCACCAACCAAATGAATAAATATAAGCCAAGGGTCGAAAAATAAGAGCATTTCTGATACTTTTGGAACAGACCTCGTATGGTTATGATATTTTGGTAAGTTTTTATAAATTTACACACTGTTAATAAAAATAATTTATACATAAATCGTAATTGTTTATTAATTTTTTTCATTTCCTTCGGTATCCTATTTTCCATAAAGAGAAAAAAGTAGGTCATCTACATAATATCCGGTATTTTGTGTTCCGTTACATAAAGGACACACGTTTTCTGTGACTCCACAGGTTGCAAATTTTTGAATACCTACCTATATTGAATAGGTGAAATTCCCCTTGAGTTTTTTATCAAAAGGTAGCTTTTTATAATAAAAATGTTTGCTTTCATGTGGTTTGAAATGTGTGAATAATTTCCTTTGGTAATTTTTTTTAATGTAAAGATAATGTTTTTAATGGAAAAATAATGTGAAAAGAAAAAATCACAATTTGTATTAAATAATTTATGTCATTAAAATAAATCAAAAAATATTGCATCGGGGCGGAACCTAATTTCAAAAAAATGTCTAAAAAGTCTAAAAAAGTCAAAAAATGCGAAAAAAGTCTAAAATAGTCGAAAAATGTCGAGTTTGTCTGTCCATTATGAAAAAGTGTTAAAAAAATGTAAGTTAAATTGTGCGTGCGGTTTGGCGCAAAGTCGCAGGGGATCTTTGTAACTGAAAAGATCCAGTGTAGGTGTAGCTAAAGAAAAAACACCATTTCTCCTCTCGTATCGAGGCCCCCACCATAGCTGCCCGGCTATAATGCGCTAAAACGTGAAATGTAAATAAATTTTTAAAAAATCGAGAAGCGAAACAATAATATTGTAACGTTTTTATCAAATTAAAACACAGGTTCGATTTATTTTTAAGTTGATTTATTTCCTAACGAATAACTACACAAACTATAACACTGCTAAACACTAAATTCACAATAATTTATCTATACTTTATTTATTTGCACTATGCGGAAGTTTAAATATTCGCGCTATACTGAATACTCTGACTGCCTGCCTTCGAGTCTGGCACGTTTATATATACTGCGACGCCATCTCACGTTCGAGAACCAGAGAGTTCGAGAAAAGGGTCCTTTATTATTTTTGTTACCAGAACATTCACCCGCAGCACCATCTCTTGATCATTCTAGACTTCTAGAGAATTCCCGAAAGTCTTTTGATAACAATAATTCACCCAGTGGCGTAGTTTCGTTACAATATATAAAATTTCATTTATAAAATTGGAAATTAAAGATCTCGGAAAATATCAGTCCGACGTAAATCTGTTTTTGCACACTTATTCAACATAATTAGAGCCACTTTCTCCTCCAAACCCGTTCCTTAAATCGTTAAACTAAGGAAGTTATGATTTTTTAAATCTTCCTAAAAAACTCCTTAACCGATACATTTTTCTCGGAAAGTTATTATCCGATTGGGTCACATCAAAATTTATTTTAATGATAATAAAATTCTCTACATTTTCTGTCATTGGACAAATACCGTACTAACTATCTTAGTTCAAAATAGATTCGAAAAATCAAAACAAAAGCTAAGTCAAATGTCAAAAAACAGAATAAAACTGAGTAAAATAGAAATATCATAAAGTTAAGTCAAATGTCAAAACGCTAAGTCAAATGTCAAAACTAAGAGTGAATCCTAAAGTGAACCAAAATCATCCAGAAGTTTCTACAAAAACTGCTCTACAAGGTGGTTTACTGAGGCGTGAATTTTTATTATTTCTCAAAATATCAGTTTAATACTAAAGAAATATACAATTTTTTTTTTCAATTTCTTATCAACAATAAAAACTAAGATTATTAAAGTAATAATAAAAACTGTGGGGAATAAATCTTTTTACCAAAAATATAAATCCAAATAATATTTACATATGTATAATAAAGTATAAATATGCACTTTCCACCATTTTCTTAAGTTTGTGTGTTTATTATATTTATTTTGTTACTTAAGTTATATATCCCGCTGATTTAGATTATTTAACATTAACTCGTTAAATAAATAGAAATGTCTCTGATGCGTTGATAGCTTATGTTCAATTATTTCTTTTGAAGCGGTTTCGATATCTATTTTTACAGCACTTGAACCGTCGAGATGAATGAACCGTTTAAAAGGTGTCCAGAATTAAATTAACAACAATTTTCAATAAAATATTAAAGCGTAGATGTTCTTTCTTTTTATATTTTTAAGGTACTTCAAAAAAGGAGGAGTTCTCAATTCTCAATTCGACCATATTTTTAACTTCCCGCTAAAAAAATTTAAAAAAATTTTAAAATCGGGAAGTTATTGGTTTTACCCCGTTTTTCGAAAATTGAGTTTTCATCGGATCTCAACGTTTTGAGGTATTTGGAACCTCCCCTGACTATTTTTACGAGGGTGTCTGTATGTCTGTATGTATGTGTGGATGTGTGTGTGTGTGTGTGTGTGTGGATGTATGTAAACCTCTTATAACTTTTTAACAGCTTGACCGATCGGAATGAAATAAAAAGCGTTCCAAAGAGTTCCATCTAACTTAGAGTCCCTCTAAGTTTAAACCTATTCGAACCCGTAGATTTCGAGAAATTTCAAAATAACCGAAAAAAACAATTGGTAAAAATGATGTTTTTTGGGTATATCTTTTTGGCCATTACATCGATCAATTTCATAACCTAATCAGCTCTTAAGCTTAAAAAACCACGTCGAATGCCGTTTTGCAAATTAAAATCGGTTAATTTGTTCGTGAGATATTGTTGTCGAAAAATTAAAAAAAAAAGTGTTTTTTTTTTCAATAACTTAGAGATTTTTTGACTAATCGACTTTGCACTCCAAGTAACGTTTTTAGGTCTCAAAAAATTTCGTCGAATGCCATCTCGAACATCAAAATCGAATAACGCGTTAAAAAGTTACGGCTTTTTAAACATTTCAAAAAAAGTCAAAAACCTCAAAATACGGCACGTTACTATAGCTTTACGGTTAAAACTAGTGGGAAGTTGCAAGGATGGCCTTTAAGGTCAACCTCTTTTTGAATTTTTTTATATAAGTATTATTATGTTACGCATATCTCTGCTATTTATCATCCGATTTGAAAAATTCTTTTTGTATTCGTGTGGTTTCATAAAAATTTGGTAAGATCTAGCCATTAATGTGGAAGATATTATGTTAATAATGGTGTATAACATAAAAATATAATAATCAACCCATTACTGTCCCACTGTATGAGCAAAGGCTTCTTCTTACGCCTGAGGAATATAGGTAGAGTAGATCGTTTAAAGAATAGGGCCTAATATTGACCCTTGTGGAATTCCTGAACGATAAAGGGTTCTAAAATTGCATTTCTAACTTTGATACGGATCATTCTGTTAAAGAGGTAGAAGACTACAATCGGTAATTAAATGTCATTTAACTTTCTGATAAGGCTAGCGTACTAAACCTTGTAGACAGCTTTTTGAATATTCATTAAGTATGGCAGAGATGACTTTTTTCTGATTTAGTAAGTACAGAGGCGATAAAAATTTGAAGTTTTAGAATCGGGTTTTGGGTAGAGTGGTATGGTCTGAATATATGTTTTAAAGGGGGTATTCCTAAGTGGGTGCTAAAAAGTCCCTGATTCTATCTAGGAACAGAAGTTCAAAATGTTTGCCAATAACAGAAAGACAGGTATGTAGTTTTGATAGTTAATGGGATTTTTTTCTAAGTTTGAGGATGGTGTTTATGGTTTCCATGATGGTAACAAAGTATGCTTTGTTGAAACAAGAGCTGAATGCGATTATTATGTTTAAAATAAATTTAAATTTTTTATAATTTTTTTGAACCAAATTTTAAATTAAATAAGTCGTTTTTAGTTGTAAAAGAAGTAAATCTAAAATGTTTATAAAACACCCTGTGAATATTATAAGTGGCATTTTAACTACAACATATTAACTAAAACACCCTATATGATTAATCGGGCTAAAACGTATTATTTTTGTTAAATTTCAGTAATCACTAGTTAAAGAATCCTTTCTGCATTGAAAATAGATACCTAAGAAAAGTACAACAATTTTTTGTTCTTATTTTTTTTCTGGTGACATCTGACGCCCATGAATTTCGTTTCCTCTCCTAGAAAATTCTCATTTATTTTCTTTATATATTTGTTCCGTCGTCCCTTTTTTTACAAACTGCTCCTTTAAAATCGTAACTTAGGAAACTTGAAAGGTCAATAAAAGTTCTTGTGTGTAATTCGAAGATAGGATATGTCTTGATAAAAGTGGAATTTCGCAATTGAAAGTTTCAGAGACGTATTCACTATGTGGTTGGTAGCGATGTTTATTAGAAATTTAGTAAAAAACAGATCAAGTTTTTGAAGTTGAAAAACAACAAATAGTAAACTTTGAAACTAAATCTGTAACGCTCTGAGTTTATTGAATTTTTAGGACTTTAAATCGAAATTTAATACAATTTTTACAAATTATGTTATGTATGTTAAAAAATTATTTCAAAGTTAGAAAACAGAAGATGAAAGTGTTTTTAACCAAGGAAAGCTTGAAAATATACTTGTTTCGTAGAGCAAAACAATTCATAACACAAAAAATTTCCTTTACATAGATAGATACGAACAAAGCTAATAAAAGCTTGTAAACCCAGGATCCTCGTGTCAACTACTGCCTCCCAAGTTCAATCTATCTCAATGTTAAAAGAGAGTGTTAAAGACAAAAAATGCTAAATATTCGTTCTTACAAGGGGAAAAGTTGCCATTCCCATAAACAAAACAGAAAATATTAATATATAACACTACCCTAAAAAGAACGGTAGATCTTACAAAAGGGTGTAGGACTAGGACATTTAAAAAAAGGAAGCGTAACAATAAACATTTTAAACTAAGGTGTGAGCTAATTTATAATTGAAAAAACCATTCTGAGTAGAACAAAGTGGTTGAAAAATACAGTGCTTTATTGTGGTGGTAAAATATAAGTTTAATGTAATACTAATTGTATAAAAAAATAAATCTCTACCCCCACTGTCGTCGCGTCACCGCTTAAAAGTTTTAAAAGAAATACAAGCACCTTGTAATTTTCATAACGTCGTTTATTATTCTGTACGTTCTTCTTTTTCGTTGATAAAAAACGCCTTAGACGCATCATCGCCAGAAGAAGCTATTCATTAGAGAATGAAAAAGTGCTTTATTTGCCGCATTTCAACCGGGAAAGCGGAGACGCAGTCCCCGTAAGCAATAACAGCTTGGATAAGGATCCAACAATTATCGTTTGAGCGTTTTCAGGTGGAGATTTATGTCGAATATATCGGTATACATAATATCATCAAGAAATTAACGGTCGTGTTAAAGTTTATATTCTCTAAAGGTTTTAATAGCAAAACTATTAAAAACATACAGCTTTTTAATGCTTCCTAGATACTGTTTTTGGGAAATGAATTAAAAATTATTTACAGGCTTACAATATTAAGCAAGCAACTGTCTGCATGTATTGCAATAGGTTCTCGAAAACAGCATTAACAATTTTGTTCAAATTTCAAATATGGAGGCAAAAAACCGATCTCGCTGGTTACTAAATTTGTGAAAATTCCTTTTTTTTTATTTTTGCATATCAGCTCGAGTAGCAAAGTTGGCATTGGACTACTTATCCAAGGATCCACGGTTCAAAACCTTGCTTGGGCAGTATTTTTTTAGTGTAATAAAAATGAATGAAATGCAGTATTTTATCAATGTTAACCTACCTTTTTTATTAATAGTTTAAATTATACATTCCAACTCCTCATTTTATAGTAAAAAAACTCTCAAATAAACTAAAAAGATACCAACTCTTTCCTCTCTTCATCCATATTGGAGAAAACGCTAATGTTTATTATAAATAACCTAACTTTTTTATTATTGCACCAAACTGTAATCCAACCAATCATTTTATGTTAAAAAATTGTCAAAAATCCATAAAAGCAAATCATCCCAATCTTTATCCATACCAATGTTAAACTAACTTTTGAAGTTATACTTCTATTTATGCACTGGATTTGTGTGGGGTTAAATGGCAAAAATCATTACATATGTAATGGTGTGAGTAAGAGAGAGACAGAAACACATATAAGGTATCAGTACATTGAAAAGAGATAGATATACAAAAAACAATCTGAGCTAATGTTTTGTTTTGAATCATAGTGACGTATTACATTGTGTTTGACAGATTACTTTATAATTCTGTCACGTAAGTAAACATATAAAGTTTAGTATTTTATATTAATAATATTAATCATAATATTCAGTAATGAGTATTGTATTGTAGTCCATACTACCGTCACATGGTTGCGTTATATTTTGCACTATGGAGTTTTGTAATAGTATATTACTTTACGAGTGGAGTAAACTGCATATTACAGCGAGTTTGTTTGGCCCATGAGCGAGCTTGCGAGCGAAGGGGCTAAAGAAACGAGCTAAATATGCAGTTTGTTCCTCGAGTGAAGTACTATGCTTTACCCACGACTTACCAAATGGTTTTGTATAAAACTAAAAATAACAAATATAAAATTTAAATTTTGGCATAAGTTGTCAAAAATATTCGATTTCGCAGACAGTTCTGTCTAAGAAATGTCAAATGTTAGTTTAATTTAATGAAAACTGTAGGTAACCAACATAATAATACAGGTTTCTATTTACTTACTCCACTAGTTTAGTAAATGAAACTATAACACAACTCCTTAATAATTTGACACTTACTGACAGAGTTTAAGGTTAAAAAATACGCAATTTACTTATGAGTCGTGGGTGTAACGATTACATCGTTATTTTTGGCCTGGCCTATAAATTATTTTAATTTCTTTAATATCTCGTCTATTTTGCTACGTTATTTTTGGCCTGGCCTACGACGGTTTGATTTTTACCATTCCGCGTCTATAGAGTCGTCGCAGACTTGATTTCAGTATAAGAGGGGAACTTTCGTTCACTCGGAAATAGTGTCGCTATTTTAATTCCTCTTTACAATTTGTGCTTCAAAGTCTGCAGACCTATCTAATACCTTCTCCCTTCGTGGCCGATTGCCAAATATTGAAGGGTCCTACGATAAGATTAAAGCCAGGAAGCAATTTTTACCAAAGAAGCTTTGGTCATTCCGACAACTATTTTTTGCTGTGTTCTACCGGTGTTAGAATAGAAAACATCTTGACTTCGACTTCAGGCCCTGTACCAAATCCGGAAGTGTACCTTTTGAAACCATCTTGCCTTCGACTTCAGGTCCTGTACCAAATCCGGAAGTGTACCTTTTGAAACCATCTTGCCTTCGACTTCTGGTCCTGTACCAAATCCTGAAGGTATCATTTGAAACCATCTTGCCATCGACTTCGGTGCCGTACCAAATTTCCGCAGTCCACAACCTGTATAGAGGAAGAATCCAAAAAAGATAAGAAAGATATTTAATCACTTAAAATAACTAACTTCTTGATAATTTTCTGAATTCATCTAATCTAAATAAACGATTTTAACTGATTTATCTTCTTTTATTTGCTTGTCTGTATTTTGGCGCCCTTATATATTTGTTTGGGGGGAGTTAAAGAAAAAACCAATAAGAAGCCACGATCCCTGGAGCTAGCAAGGGTAATTTAACGTACAAATTGGCTTTGTACGTTACATGGGTAAACATTTTTTTGTACATTGATCATATTACTGTTTGGTTTTAGTGTTTGAAGTAAGGACACACATCAACTGGTCTTATTTTTCTAAGTATTTATTTAATTGAATACAGTTAATTTAAAAAAAAAAGTGTGAGGTGTCAAGGGACACCCGGATGGAACGAAGTTCCTTTCGATTAATTAGTGAAGGAATTAGTAATTTGTAAACACAACAGAGTGTTTATACATACATAAGCATTTATTATTGTCTGTATAAAATCTCTACTTACCTAACAGTTCGTTTCTTTAAACAAAAGTGTCCATTTATACAATACCAGAGCTTTAGATAACACATCTTTTTAGAATTACTTTTTATAATTTAAAACAGGAATTAACAATTCAATACAAAATTTTAAAATTAAAATATTTGACAGTAACTGACAGTTAAGGTAATTTGACGTAGGTACCTAAATAGTCAAGTTACGAACTATTTTTAAAATGTTTATGAATTTATAAATTTATAAAAACAGGATGAAATAAAATGTAATACTATTATAGTTAATTATTATTTTTTCTACAGTATTTTCTTTTTAATGTACATTTTCTTTTAATTTAAAATAGTGTCTTTTTAATTGTAATATATCTATCTATGAGAGAGAGGGAGAGAGAGTTATTTATTTTTTGGTCTGTGAGAGAGAGAAACATGCGTGTGTCGTGTCATAGTGTCGTGACAACTTTTGGTATGAATTTTTTTTGGCTAGCTCCTAGCGTAACTGTTCGTAACGCGCGAAAGGGAACTTCGTTCCAAAAAAAAAATATTTCTACTTGCCTGTGTTTGTAGTTATTAAGTTTTATTAGTTAACAGTGATGCCATTGATATATATTTGATGGCGCCGAGTGATGATGATATAAATGTGAAAATTACATGCGCGAGTTGTAAACGATCTCTAAAAGGCGAATTAAAATGTACCAAATGTGAAAAACAGTATCATCCTGCTTGCCTAGTTCGTCTAAGAGGCGCAAAAGTAGTTGGTCAAAATTTAATCATCAGTCCATCATGTGCTGAAACTGAAAATGATGGCGACCATGCGTCATAATATAAAATACAGTGCTATTTGTTTGGTCGAGCACTTTCTTTTAACAGAAGAGGTTCAGCATCTAAGTGTCTTTGGTCATGATCATTATCTCAGATAAAAAAAAACAAAAATAAAGACTCAATTAAACAATTAAAAATCAGTGGGATGTAAATGGAATCCTGATGAAAACAACAAAACTGGTGAACCACCCACTGTGAACGATAGTGAAGAAATGTAGGGAGAAGAAGAGAAGTTAAATTTTGATGATAAGCAGAATGAAATGAGTGTTGTTGATAAGATCTGGAATCAACCATTTACTTCCTACATAATTTATCCAATTATTGAAATTCTTTCACCACTTAATGTTACTCCTATCGTAATATTAAAAAAGCGGAAAGTGAGGTGTCAGAAGTTAGAAATCTTAACCAGTTCTATATTTATAAATGCTATTGAAATGAGAAATTGGATGGCATTAAAACCAAAGTTAGTATGTATAGTTAATTCAAATAGAAGTGTCATCAAGTGGGCTGGGTACGTGTGAGATCATCTTTAACTTTATTAGGTACTAGATTCAATGGAAACAGAACTATAGTTAGGGAATTATATGTCATCGCGATGTGTCAAAATGTTTATACTTACATTGAGCATATGTAGCAATCTGATCACAAGCTGGCTAATATTGCGATTCAAATTTCACTAAACGTGGGTACTGCCACTACAAATTTGAATTTTTCAGAGACTACTTGATGACACTTCTATTTGAATCAACTATAGGTAATCGGAACATTAAAGGTAAGGAAAGTAAAATCAATGAATTTGGAATCTGCGAGAATAAAGTAAAAGGCAAAGGAAAACGTAAGGGGAAATGAAAAAAAAACAGAAAAAATAAATACTGTTCAAAATTTAGAACATTCTTCACGAAGTGATGTGTTCTATGTAGTATGTGGAGTGACCCGAGCTCTTATTTTTGTCGTGTACAGAATAAACGTGGTGGAGCTATGATTTTGGCAAAACATGGTATGGAGGTAAATCCTTTAAAAATGATCGAAAACTTATCAGTTGAAGGACGAAACACCTGGTACTTAAGACGGACCTCGTCTCCAGGAAATGTTATCCAAATTTGATACAAAATCAGTGTGTACTCGGTACTAGGAGGTTTTTGAGGTCGCTGCACAGGAATATCATATAATGATTTTGCTAAATCATTCGCATAAAAATTTATGAATCCGGGCGTGTGCATAGAAGTATAACTTCTGCCGGCAGTCCCACTGACTGCCACACCCTTTTTTTATTATTAGTTTAAATCATACACTTTAAGCAGTCATTTTATAGTAAACAAGTCTCTAAAACTCAAAGAGGTACCAAATTTTTTCTGTCTTTACAATTTTTTATCTTTTATAGTCTTAGAAAATTTAATTATCCATTTTTTTTTTCTATTTTTACGGTTTTTTTCGATTGATTTCCTTGATTTTATTACTGTCTTTGTTGAAGTTTGTAATTTTCGAGCATTTGTCACTTTTTTAGTTGTTTTTTTGAAGTAAAACTTCTTTAGCGAGACTAGGAGTAAAAAAGTTATTCTAACGGACGTGACGTCATTTTAATAACAGAAACCGGAAGCAAAACCTAATACAAAATACCTAACACGATTCTGCATGGGCGCCGGCAGCAGGGTGCAAGAGGGTGCGCTTGCACCCCCCTGCTATGAAAGAAAATACCTGAATTTACCAGAAATTTTTTTTAATTTTTTTATTAAATTATTGTTTGAATAAAAACTAAAGGCGTCGCGGTTGCTGTCCAAATCATTCTACATTCTATAATATTGGATCATAATAGTGTGTAGACGCAAATGCACCTACCTGAAAATAATCCTGGCGGCGCGGCGCTCATGCGATTCTGCCTACTATATTAAATAAAATTAAATCTGTAATTGTATGAATTGACAGCTTTTCATCTTGTCAACCAAAATACATTGCTGGAAAATAGTTTTTTGTGTATAAAGTGTTTGTATTAAATATGAATAAACAAAGTGGATTTATTAATGAAGAAAGTGATGAAAAAATATTGAATGAAAATAGTGAGTACATATACTCTATATGCATAAATTTTATTTTTGGTGTGTAATTACACTATTTATACCTAATTATTTATACCTAGCTATTTTCGTTTTATAGACTTAAAGGGCTTAAAAGAAAAAGAAATTGTGAACGTCAAAGGGCATATTATAAGCGCCAGAAAGATTTGAAGAAAAATGACAAAAATGAGGAGACAGCGAGATTCATTATGATTTGATTAAGTAAGTTTATATACATACATACATATTATGATAGTAAATAATTGTTTATACGGAAGCTTTACGTTAAGTAAAGAAGCATGTTGCACGTTTTTGTTCATAAAATAATAATATTCGAAACGTTTTAACACTTTCTTATACTTATTTTAGGTTTGGTTAGGTAGCCATAAAGGCCATAAAACCACTAGTCAGGATGGCTGATCTTTTACCAGCAATAACAGATCCTTCGTAGACGTGAAGGAAACAAACTTAACTCAGAATTTTAAATTTTATGGAATATGCTATAAAATGCTACAAAATCACACATTCTAAATGTAATGTGTGTATATTTTTAATATTGTTTACCTATTATTGAAGCAAAACTGCTTTAGGCGCGACTAGGGGTAACTCTAACGTTAGATTCTAACGGAAGATTCTGATGGAAGTAACTGTGTAATTTCAGCTATGGGAGGATCTTAAATTTTCGAAATTTATTTATGAAATTTTCAAACGGTTTAAAATACATTAATGGTATTTAGAGAGTAAAATCTATGTTTCACATTTTAGTTATCATAAACCTATTATTTCATATACAAAAAAAAATAATGATAACTTTCAAATTCCTATTTCTAATGAATAATATAAATATAACATCTCATTTTTTTGTAAAATATATAGGCAATAAATATGATTGAATTGTAATTCAATATTTATTTTTCGATACGTACGTCAACAAGTTTTACTCCAATCGCGCGTAAAGGTTACACGCACACTCTTTTTTTTTATTTTTTATAATCAATTTAATTTCACAAATCTGCGACTCGTCTTAAGAAATTCGTCGTAAATACCAAGAGGTCGGGTTTTTCAAACTTTGTGCAATCAACAATCTTTTTAAAAAGAACAAGTATAAAAGAAGATAAGATGACGCAAACAAAAGGAACCAAAAGCTTGACATAAATTTATAGATTTTTAAGCAATAAGACAAAAAGAAAAGAAATAATTAAACACGAAAACAAAGTATAAATAAAGGAGATATATATTTATATATTCTTATTGTTAGATCTGTCTTACTTTTCCAATTTTATTTGTCGTTATTTTTTTTTTCAATTAAGTTTATTTCAAGAATTATTTTTATCAGTATCGGAGATGTCTGTCTGAATCAATTGAGCCTCTCAAGTCTTTTTTGGCTCATTGAACATATGCGGGACGTCAGAGTGGTTTATGTCTAATTCAATTGATTTATTCTTTTCGAAAGGATTTTATTTAAAGACAACTACGAGTATGATTCACTTCATCGCAATAACATCTAAAAAATAGACGTCAATACGTAATTAAAATAAGAGGCATTTTCGGTTATTTACCGCTTAGATTAATATTTTAAAGGTACCTACATTCACAATTAATTCAAATTTTGTTACTCAGATTATATCAATAAATAATTTTACTTTTTTATATCGGATAAAAGTGGTATGGATGCATAATTTATATTAAAATATTAATTTTAGATTTAAAATTGTAATGCATAAAATTGAATTTTTTGCTGTTCTGAGAGCAATTTGGGGATGAATTTAGCACACAGGAGTCTTGCTTAAATTTTCGGTTAAATTTTGATAAACTGTACTTTTTTGTATTGCACGGTCTTCTTCTAGTTTTCTAACAGTCAAACGACGATCTTGTGCAATTGTCGCTTACACACGCTCATCATGCACATTCGTTGCTCAACTTTTTCGGTAATATTTAGCTACTTATTTATCGATAAATTTGACAAACACTTTGAAAACTAACAAGAACAAGTAAACAATAAATTTCTGAGGCTTACTGTTGCCGTTCCCGCCCGGTAGAAGTCGCTAAAATGCTTTGGTGCGAAGATATAAAAGCAGGTCGGCTACTTTTTGAACAGACCTCGTATTTCAGGACTTGTACACATCGTACGCTATCTCTAAAACCATATATGGTGGACTTTTACGATACCATACCATATACCTAATACTTAGAAGAAGTTTACAAAAGTTTTATATAATATGAAATATTCATGTAGCTTTTTTTTCATACTACGTGGCTATTTTATAGAACTGCAACAATGGGTCACTTTATATAGAAACAATAGTCACAAGCTTAAAAGAAAAACGTAGAAACAGGTCTACTTTCATTTTCACTAAACAAAAGCAAAAGTTTTACTTTAAGACGTGAAATACCAAAGGGATAAGGTAAAGCGAACCCATTCTAAGTTGCGTTCAATTTTATTTCAGCCTCGGGACCAACACAAATGCTCTAGCGACCTAAACAACTTTCTGTTCAGAAAGAAAAACTACCGCTAATCTAACCTTGAAACTTAAAACGGAACTTTAACATTTCAAATAAATGGTATGAATAGTTCAAGTTTCCATGACTTTAGACGAAATAATAAAGGTCAAAACTTCTTTGAAGGAGATTCTCTTTTATTACAAACAAATTTAGAATTACGTTATAATAAAAAATATACCATTTCTAAAATAGTGTTTTATTATTACTACCTTCACACTTTTCACAAAAATTACGAAAAAAAAAACGTATTTTTGTCTAATATTACCAGACCTATAACTTATTTCAATATAGATTTAGCTAAAATTCAACAATCTGAAGTTAACAGAAAACAATTCAAAATATCTAATTAAAACGAATTGAAACAATCAAACACTATCAAAATTGAAGCTGTTTTATGAAGTAAACATGAGAACCACAGAAAAACATGCATTTGCATCTAAACCCGATATTTGCATATTATGTACTGAAAAATTGAAGGAACGCAAGTTGGACCGGCTCGTTAAATGAGTTCACGAACGTTGGATTTTTCATCATTAAAATTGTTTGTCACCAAGAAAGATTAAAATAAAAATGTGAATGCGATGTTGTCAACGAAACCGCGAAACCATCAAATATCAGTCAAAAACTAATAACACGAAACTATTTTTTATTTAACTGTGAGTTATAATATAATAAAGATTTCTTAATTACCTTTTTTTAGAATACAAAAAAATTAAAATGATTTTTAAACTTACCCCATCAGGATTATGTTTGTAAGGAGGTCCTGCTCCACAAAACTCAACCAAAACATCTTGCAATTTTTTTGTTGAATCTGAAATTAATAAATTATATTAATATACTTTAAAACATTAAATATTAAACAAATTATGAAATACCAGCGTAAATGAAGAGGGAACACACATAAAGGCTGAAGGATTAAAATGGTACAAAGACAGGAGAATGGTAATTTAATAAGGAAAATAGAAGACCAAGAGGAAGCCCTAAGTATAGAGGGGAATACTAAGAAAGAAAAGATATAAGCAAGACAAGTATTCGTGACTGGACGACCAAGGTAGGAAACAAGAATGAAATTCAATATAAAACCGAGCGAGATCCCACAACAACCTATGAGAACAATGACACAAGCAAAGGAAGAAAAGACCGAACATCCGTGGAAAACGGGTCAGAGGAGCTAATATCATTGAGTTACCCATATCAAAAAATACGATTTTTTGAAGTAAAACTTCTTTAGCGAGACTAGGAGTGAAAAAGTTATTCTAACGGACGTGACGTCATTCTAATAACAGAAACCGGAAACAAAACCTAATACTGACACGATTTTGCATGGGCGCCGGCAGCAGGGTGCAAGAGGGTGCGCTTGCACCCCCTGCTATGAAAGAAAATACCTGAATTTACCAGAAAATTATATATTTTTTAATTTTTTTATTAAATTATTGTTTGAATAAAAACTAAAGGCGTCGCGGTTGCTGTCCAAATCATTCTACATTCTATATATATATATTAGATCATAATAGTGTGTAGATGCAGATGCACCCCCTGAAAATAATCCTGGTGGCGCTCATGCGATTTTGCCTCCTATATTAAATAAAATTAAATCTGTAATTGTATGAATTGACAGCTGATCATCTTGTCAATCGAAATACATTGCTTTATATAAATAGTTTTTTGTGTATAAAGTGTTTGTATTAAATATGAATAAACAATGTGGATTTATTAATGAAGAAAGTGATGAAAAAATATTGATTGAAAATGAGTAAATAGGTAGGTACTCTATATGCATAAATTTTATTTTTGGTGTGTAATTACACTATTTATACCTAATTATTTATACCTATTATTTATACCTAGCTATTTTCGTTTTATAGACTTAAAGAGCTAAAAAGAAAAAGAAATTGTGAACGTCAAAGGGGATATTATAAGCGCCAGAAAGATTTGAAGAAAAATGACAAAAATGAAAAAATGACGAGACAGCCACATTCATTATGATTTGATTAAGTAAGTTTATATACATACATACATATTATGATAGTAAATAATTGTTTATACGGAATCTTTACGTTGAGTAAAGAAGCATGTTGCACGTTTTTGTTCATAAAATAATAATATTCAAAATATTTTAACACTTTCTTATACTTATTTTAGGTTTGGTTAGGTAGCCATAAAGGCCATAAAACCACTAGTCAAGATGGCTGATCTTTTACCACCAATAACAGATCCTTCGTAGACGTGAAGGAAACAAACTCAACTCAGGATTTTAAATTTTATGGAATATGCTATAAAATGCTACAAAATGAAATGGTTATCTAACTATCGAAGGCTCTTGTGTTGTGATGTATTACAATAAGGTAGATACAGCTACAAAATCACACATTCTAAACGTAATGTGTGTATATTTTTAATATTGTTTACCTATTATTGAAGCAAAACTTCTTTAGGCACGACTAGGGGTAGATTCTAACGGAAGATTCTGATGGAAGTAACTGTATAATTTCAGCTATGGGAGGAGTTTAAATTTCCGAAATTTATTTATGAAATTTTCAAACGGTTTCAAATACATTAATGGTATTTATAGACTAAAATCTATGTTTCACATTTTAGTTATCATAAACCTATTATTTCATATATAAAAAAAATAATGATAACTTTTAAATTCCTATTTCTAATGAATAATATAAATATAACATCTCATTTTTTTGTAAAATATATAGGCAATAAATATGATTGAATTGTAATTAAATATTTATTTTCCGATACGTACGTCAACAAGTTTTACTTCAATCGCGCGTAAAGTTTACACGCACACTCTTTTTTTTTTTCTAGTACACATTCCTTTTCGTAAAAAGTACCAGAACCAAGAATGGGAAGACTATTGAAAAGAAAACCAAACAACCCAAAAAGAAGAATTTTGTTGGTACATTTTTGTTATAGCAATTGAATTTGTAAGTGCAGAATCTACGCACCCAGAAACTTTTATTGATCGGAATTTTGTAAGTACCTAATAGTAATTAAAGTGAAACTTGTTTTTGTTAACAAATGCTGAAATCAAGTTATTTCAGATAATTAGGAATTTATAGAACTAAACATTAAATGTCACTTTATTAGGAGGTGTTGTTACTTCACCATCGAAATACAAAAGTGACAAATTAATTTGAAAAACATTTTATAATAGACCAATTAATAAATCTAAACGATTGTCGACGCTATTTGAACATATTATAAAAATATCAGTAGTAAATGTTTAGGAGAAAAAAAATCATATAAATATATTATTATATAAGCTGGAGCACACTGTTAAATTTAGATAAACTTTCCGAATAAAGTTTACATACATGTTTTATAAAAGTTACAAAATTGTTTAACTAGTTTGAACTGGTGGAGTATGTTGTTAATTAGTTTTAGTTTTATAGCAAAGTTAATTCTGACTGAAAAATAATTCCCCAACTCAGTTTTGTTTCCGATAACTAATAAAAGGTTTTCAGATAATTTTATATAAAATGATACCTGTAGAATTATAACTTAAAACTTACAGAAAATTTCGATAAAAGTGTTATCATTATTTAATGAACATGATAGTAATTTTAAGAAAACAGGTTGCTAATTAACCTAAATTTAAAATTAATATTGTTGTTTTTAATAATTAGAAATATATAAGATTAAAAACAAATATTTTATGCTCTATTTCTTTCTTTGGAGAAACTTTAATCACTTAAAAACAGTATTTATATTTTATTTAATACAAAATATTGTTACAATTAAACTTATTGAATAACTCTTAGCAAATCTAATAAAAGATAATAATTTAGAAAAAAAAAAAGAAGTATAATACGAGGTCTGGTTATTATATAACGAAATTGGTTACGAAAAAGAATTTTGCTGTATTCTGCTTTACCGCTTCCATTGACTCAAATCTGGTTCCTTTCAATGCAACAGTTCTGATGTGCCTATTATTTAGAACCAAAGATTAACAGCTTCTTTAAAGCATAAAGCTACTTACTGTCTTATTTACATTAAAAGAGAGTAAATTAGAACCAGACCAGGATTTTATTGATGTGAAACATCTATAGCCGCACGTGAATCAGATTTCTCGCGTGGCGACGGTGACGTATGATTCGTATGACGTAAAAAACCTAACGCATCGATAATATATAATAAAGAGATGTACTGATACCTTATATGAAATTGGTCTCATGTTTTGAGCGACGCCGACGGTGGCGCGCCAACAATAGGGGGAAGAAGCTCATCGATTCAAAAATTTGGCGGGACAGGGTATGAATTGTTTCATAAAAACCTAACTCGATTCCGCCTACTATCTATTCTATATATATAAAAATGTTTGTTTGTATAGGCAACATAATATACCTACATATTTTGCTGACCTGTAAAATTGACAGCTTGTTAATCAAAATAGATTGTTGGTGAATAGTCCCTGTAAAGTGTTTGTTTTAAATATGAATAAACAAAGTGTTAATAAAGAAAGTGATGAAAAAATATTGAATAAAAATGAGTAAGTACCTACCTACTCTATATACATTAGGGTGTCCGTTATTTCCCAAATTTGGTTTTGTTCTCCAAACACCCATCAAATTTTTAGATTATGACCTAACAAAAATTATCAGACCCAAACCAGCCCTTAATATTCACATTAACCCGTGCCTAAATCATAATACATTTCCCATTTAAATACCGTTTAAAAGTTATTCAACGATAAAGTTGTATTCATAGTTAAATTCATCATTTTCCTATTTTTTATTTACTATCGCTTTTTGTTTGTACTAAAATTATGAAGTAACTACAATTATATTAATATAGTAACGTACTTCTATATAAATTTGTGTTTTAATAATTTCCTTTTTTAAGATTATTGAATTTAACGCAATTAAATAAAAAGCTAAACGAAATCACGTTTTAAATTTATTTTCGTTCTGTAATCTAACGACATCTGTGAGCAATCTGAGAAAACGTACAATAAATATTGTGATACTATTATTTATAAGCGATAATATACTTTATTTTGTATCCAAATTTTGTATTTGTTAATTTTATTACCTATATATATATATATATATATATATATATATATGTATTGAGTTTGATATAAATAAAAATTATGGTGAAAATTACAAAGAAAAATCGTGATTAACTCTGATGACAAATTTATTGCAAATTTCCTACAAGAAATAGATATTTAATTATTTTTAGCTACATTTGTTTCAGTAAAAAAAATTAACGACAAAAAGTGCAAAAATGCCATGTTATTTAAATTGGAAATGTCTTATGATTTGTTTCACATCTGCCAGGCGTCCCGTGACGGCTCACATTTTTTGTTTAAATAAATCAGATATTATAGTTGAATGAAGAGTTGCAAGATTGGAGTTTCTTTAGGTTATATGGGTATCATCAACGCATAGAAAAAAAAAATGTCATCTGTTTTCAAATTAGTGATGTCATTAATAAAGAAATGAAAAAGTAGAGGACCCAGCACTGAACCTTGCAGTACTCCATAAGCGAAGCTTTTGTGATATAATCTCAAATTCCGTATAAGTTTTTCTAACAAGATATCCTGATTCACACAGTTAAAAGTTTTGGCATATTCACAGATAA